>JAGKQL010000003.1:1017898-1030063 GCA_018398635.1 Cyprinodon brontotheroides | reverse complement strand
GAGTACAAAGAGTTAAAGCAAAGATGTCATTAAAAGAAAAAATACGACAGACAATATAAGTGAGTATTTACCAAACAAACAAAAAAGATAAATTTTGTTTTCCTTAGATATAAAAAATATCTTCACAGTAGAGAGCTAAGTTGGTTCAATGTTTTCCTTAGATAGTAAAACATTGAACCAATCTGGACTGGATGATCTGGTTTACTAAAAAGTGCCTGAGATGACAGTGATATGTTGATATATATATATATATATATATATATATATATATATATATATATATATATATATATCTATATTGCAATCCGTAAATTGAATTCATGAGTTCACATGGCCGTCTGATGACCTGTTTAATGAACCCTCTGATAGTTAATATCCGTTCGATGAAACAAAGAATCATAAATCTGCCTGAAAACTCATGAGGAAAACAGAAAACGAACCCAATGGTTAGAAGACGTTCCTGCTGAGGTAGTATGATGGTTTGGGTAATTTAAAGATCTACAAAAACAGATCCATACACTGCAAAAAAATAAAATCTAAATAAGTACTTTTTGTCTTAAAATGAGTGCATTTTTTCTTGAATTAAGGATTGAAGTGAGACACTTTGGCCAGTGGAACGGTGACAATTTATACTTTAAAGCTACAGTGTGTAATTTTCAGCGACATCTAACGCCTCAGACTGCAGACTGCAGCAACATGAACGCCTCCCCACCGCTTCTCCCCCAACAGTACGGCGAAAGCACGGGGACAAAAATGTCTTCCACGACGCCGGAATCACCTACCTTCTCAAGTGATGAGGTTTTGTTTACATAGATAATTTTACAGATAGTATTTCATTAGTCTGTGTAGGTATAGATTTCATGTAGACTTTAGATAATAAATATACCCGTTATTTTTTCTACATCGTTGTGACGTTTTGGTGAGCTGCTTTGCATGGTGATATAAACAGACTAAGTAATTGTAGTCATTAGTTTAACAGCAAGATTGTGTTCGCTGAAGAATATATATTCCCCGCTTACAGAGTCCAAGTCATGTTTGTGGCACGGGGCTACAAGGCTGAGGAAGAGGGAGAGGAAGAGGACAGAGAGGCCGGGGGTGGGCGTGCAGCCAGGGGCCAGGCGAGGGAGGGGTGCCAGCGGGTGAGAGCAGAGCAGGAGGAAAGGCTTGAAGATCTCCAAAGGAGCCGAGAGAAGTAACCGAGGTATATATCCAGAAAATTATTTTACAGAAAAATTACTGAATCATTACCTGTGAAACGTCAGGGACGTTGCTGAATAAGTATACTGGAGAGTAACAGCATCATCACACAGCATGTTATTGTTTTAGACAGGTCTGAGCATCCTGTACTCCAAAAACTGCAGTGATATTAGACAATTGTGTGTGTAGGATTAATTACCTGTCCAAGAGAAAACTGGCAACTTGAGCGTCACTTTGAAAACCTTTTTCCTCCATCAGTGACTTCCATCGTGTAAATGCCGTGCCAATGTTGATCCGTGTTTTTGTCGCTTCTTGTCACGCTTTGGCGCTTATTCTCGCCGTGTTTCCGCTTCTTAGATGACGGGGTTCGTGTCCGCCGCTTTTCGCAGTGATACAGAGTAGGCATGATCCTCCATTCGTCTGATGTTTGGCCAAACAGTTTGCAAAGTCACTCACGCCTGCCGCCTTTGTTCACCTTTCTTGTTACTGAAGCGCAGTTATACCTGCTTCTTCTTCTTCTTTTGGTTTCAGGCAGACTAAACGCTTCTCAGGCATAATACTGCCATCTACTGTTCAGTACCGTCTCAGTTCATCTCTCTCAACTTGCCGTAGTTACTTTCGAAATGTAATGGGCTTATCTCGCAATCGCTAGTTTAGTTGGCTCTGCGCTGCCGTGAGCGCAAAGATGTCGTTCGCTCCATGGCTGCGTAGACCGCCCTATGTAATTATAAATAACGAATTCTAAGGCAACGCCAAATATTATGGTTAAAAGGCTGAGCTCATAGGTGATGATAAATAACATAGTTATGTATAATATATTACATTTCTGACTTTATATCCCTGTAATTATTACACACTGTAGCTTTTAAAACCAGAAAAAAACAATTGCATTGTCTTATTTCAAGTGCATAATAGCTGGATACCTTATTTTAAGAGTAAAAACACTTATTCCATTGGCAAATCATCTTATTTACCTGCTCAAATTAAGGGTAAATACACTTAATTTAAGACATTTGTACTCATTTTGACACCGTTTTTGCAGTGTAATAATAACCCAAAAGGGGGAGGGCTAAATGCAGAGAGTATATTTCTCCATTTTGATATCAATAAAGTTCAATTTATTTATTTAATTTATTTAATACAACTACAATAATTCAGCAAATACTGAATTAAATAATCAACATCCAGGTTGCAGAACAGATTTTAAAAGGAAAATGTTCTATTATGTCAAAATAAACAAGAAGAGTGTTTAACTAATTCACTATAATATAACTAACTTTTACTTTTTTTTCCAGCTGTTTGCTTTAATTCATCACTTAAAGACCAATTAGTGCCTAACAAGGTAGGTTTTACTTTAAAAAAAGAAACATCAAACTAAAAAAGCCTCTTTTGTCTATCAAAGTGCTGCACGAGAAAAGGTTTACTAGGATCTCCACTTATAATCATCTCTCATTTAAACACTCATTTAAATCATTAAGCAGCTGATTAGTGTTTCTAAAACACACATAAACAATCAGAACATCTCCTGGTAAAGATGTGTAAAAACAAACACATTAAAAAAAGGAAAGGATCTAAATCAGAAAAGCTTTTTGTGACTTTGCTGCTATAAAGGACAGGTTATGAGGATTAGGTGAAACAGAAATAAAAGGTTATTAAAGTAAGGCATTAACAAAGATATGCTAAAAGCTGAGTGATATCAGGATGTGTTAAAACGATTTAGGAGAAAAGAAGATAAATAAAAAAACTTTAAACTTGAGTCAGGATGTTGCGGTGCTGAACTATGAACATTTTAACCAAATTAGTTCATTTTAAAGACATTTTCTCTCTCCCTGCAGGTCCGGATTACAAAGAGTTTGATATATTACATAATGATTGTGTTGTGGGTCTTTTTCTTCTCTTACAGATTGTTTTCCAGATGTTTTCTTATTGGCTGAATGCCTGTTCAGCTCTGGTGTGGAAAGGCTGTTTTTTCCGGTCTGTATTCAAAGCGCATGAAATGAGTCAAATCATCAGGTTTCTGATTAAATTTATTTCTAAAGATTCTACTGACATGAAATATTAAGCACGATAGTTACAGCCGGTTTGGGTTCCAGAAAATGAAACGTAGTAAATTTCCATTTGTTGGAAATATTTTATTTATAGTCCGTTTGTGTTTCATGGGTTGTGTTCTAATGAACTATTATGACGATTCATCTTTTATTAACTCTTGCTAAAGATCGTTCCAGATACAAGGAGACCTGATCATCCTCTATCACATGTTTCTTCTAAACATGCGTTCTTGAAACAATTCAACTGTAAAACAACCACATGCTTTGTTTTAACATATGTGCTGAGGTTTAAAGTAAGATCCTTTTGTTTCTCCCTTTCCTTTAGTTAAACCTCAGCTGGTGTAATTAGGGACGTCCCCTTTTCTTCAATAAATGGCGAGCAGAAAGCTGAAGACTGCAGAGTGGGGTGGAGATTGTAAACTCTCAAGCAGTCTCTTCCTATTCTCCTCATGTGCGAGTAAAACTAAATTAATTGTCTCTGTGCCTTCTTTCTTTCCCTGTATGTACCGGTATGTATGATGTTTTAGGTGCTGACACCATTGTGCCCGGGGAGCAGAAAGGGGTTAAGGGTCGTTGCTCAGGGAGCCAGAGTGGCAGTCTGTGGGAGTGGGGCTTCAACAGACCAGGCAGCATGGGCGGGCATTGTGGGGCCGTGCCCGCCCACGGAGGCGCCCGTGCCCGCCCTGGACTGGCAGCCGTCTTTTTTTTTTTTTCCTTTAACTCAGCGTAGCCAGCTTTCTATTATTCCTCTCTCATTCTGTCAAATATACAATTCAACCAATCAAACCGACGACTAAAGACAACATCCAATCAAACAACAAAGGGGGCGGGAGTCGCGGGACACTGAGTCAAACATACTTAACGTTCGTACATGCTTTAAATCCGTCTGGTCACCAGCCAGTGCGCGTCGGTATAGATATTCTGGCTTATTTTCAAAGCAATAGAAGGACAAGTACTGAAAACAGAGCAAATGAGAGTGGCCAGGGAGCAGTTACTGCAGAAAATGTAAGCAAGACAGTTAGCACTAGGGGTTGTCAAAAGTATCGATACTCAAAAAGTATCGATACTGAAATGTTGTATCCGGATACAATACCGTTTTAAAAGTATCGATACAGTGCCACCACCAGTGGCACCTAAGCAGTCATTCATCTAAAGTGCAGAATAGAGGAAATTGCACTTTCTGAACACTGTGTGATTGAATAATTCTACAGCACTTTTCAGTTTTGGAGCTGCATTGTAACAGTCATAGGTGCAGCTGCTGAGAATTATTTTTGTTTCTTAACCGGTTTTGGCTAGTGTCATTGTTATGTGTGCAAAGCATAGACAAAGGAAGGAACACTTGATTTTAATTTTTAATACGTTTTTTATCAAGCTTGCTTAATATTGTGCACAGCATAGCCCAACCTTTTTATTGTATTTATTTATTGTATTTTATTTATTAATGTTAATATTTCTGTAGAATTTTAGGAGGTCTTTATTTTTATCCTTGTGGTATCGAAAATGGTATCGAGTATCGAGTATTTTCCTTAGTATCGGTATCAAGTTGAAAAGTTTAGTATCGTGACAACCCTAGTTAGCACTGAAGTAAAAAAAACGCTTTGCCAATCAGTTTATTTTTAAATAAATCAAATGATGACAATAGAGTTTCAGGTGCAATATAGTCATATATGTGATGTATGTGCCTGGACTGGGTCCACCTTGAATTTACACAGAAAAGGTTAGCAAATACATCAGCTTTACAATTCCTAAAGCAAACCTATTTCAGTGCAAAGCTCATCTAAAAAGGGCTAATAAGATATATGAAAGTCTTAATGCTGTTTGTTTCCCAGTGTAAATATTATATATTGCAGGCTTTCTCTTTCTCCTGCAGGGTAATTTGTATCTCTTAAAAGAAAAAAAAAATGAAATGAGCACAGAACATTTAAACCTGAATAATGCCCCTGACTGAATGATTTAAGCTCAAAGTTACTGTGTTTAATGAGGTCAGATTTTATAACCCGCAGAATCAAACAAATGCTGATTTCTAATTCAGCAAATTATTCGTAAGATTTTAAAATAACTTTATTAAATGTTTTTATAGATTTGAGATTTCTTTTACAGAATGAATGGTCACAGAGCTAGTGTTAAGCTTGAAGTAAATCTAATTTTTGCTGAAAAAGTGTGCCCCCGCCCAAAAAATGGAATGCCCCCCCTTTAATTTATTTCTGCAGCTGGGTCTGGGGCTCAAACTCAGAACCTCAGGATTCCAAGCTCTATCCTCTAACCACTTTAAACTCCGCCAATTTCCGCACCAAGCGACAGCGCGTACATGGTGATAGGAGGGTGGAAAGTTATGAAAGCGGCTAAAATCCATCAATAAAAGTAATCAATCCTGACGCATGGAGCAAATTAACATCAGCTGGTTTGGTGTAAACAGAGGCGATGGTGAATGACGCCTCACTGCCAATGGGTTCTACAAGTGAAAAACTGAGATCTTTGGATGCCGTCATAAGCACCCCCACAGCAGTGAAGTTTGGAGGTGGGAGCGTCACGATGCGGAAATGTTTTCCAGCGTCATGCAGTGGATACTTCATATAATCAAAGGACGGGTTGAATCAGAATCTGATAATAAGGCCTGTGTTTGACGGTTTACTGAGAGAAAACCAGGGTCCAGAGAAAATGAAGCCGTTTAAAAAGGCCTAGCCATGAATCACACAACTAGAGCCCGGTTTACTGAGGGGCCCACAGAACCTTTAACATCTGAAGAGTGTTTGGAAGAACGCACCAAAAATCCCATCTGAGTAATGCATGCAATGCGTTTCTCATCCAGGAAGCTGTCATCCCCAATAAACTGATATGTAGCCTGAAGACAGCAGAATTTAACTAAAATATTTTCTACTTTCACACAACAAGTAAAGAAACACATCAATGGAGGATCAGTGGATCAGTTCCAACTCTGGAAAAAACGCTTCCTGGTTCCGTTGATGATCCATAACTTCTGGGTAAACCAACTCAGAAATGTTCAGATAACAGACCATCTGAATCCGTACAACCTGGACCCCGCAGAAAATAAAGATAATCTACAAATGATCACTAAAATCTCAATTAAGCTGCTACAATAACAGATGGTTTTGCTAATCAATTAATCTATTGATTATTTTTTAATTAATCCTTTTCAATTCAGTTTATTTCTATATCTCAATTCACATCATGTCATCCTAAAGGCACTTTCCAGTTCACCAGATCATCCAGTCAGATTGATTCAAAAGTTTTTCTATCTAAGGAAAACCAGCTGATTGCATCGACTCATTGACTCTTCAGCAATCCCTCACACTAAGCATGCTTGTAGCGACAGTGGAGAGAAAAAGCTCCCTTTGAACAGGAAGAAAGCCTCCAGCAGAACCAGGCTCAGTGTGGCGGCCATCTGCTGAGGCCCACTGAGGTTCAAGGAGTCAGAAGCAGACATAGAAAAGAAGCATAGATAGTTACTAAACGGATATCAAAAAGGTTCCTTTAAGAAGATTTTTTACAACGGAATCAAATCAGGTAAACTATTTTGCGTGAGTTCTACGTACAGCATATTAACAGACAGAACATTTGTTTTATCTTAACTGCAAAATAATATATCTACAATTTCTGTATAATTACTGCTTTAAAGGCGTTTCTATATCAGCTAAAGGCATATTTTAGAGTCTATGCTCCAGTTAACGATTAATCAATTACTAAATTAGTTTAGACGATTATTTGAATAATTGATTATTCCGATTAATTGTTTCAGCCCTAATCTTTATCAAGGATGCCAATACTTTAGAAAAAAAAACTTTTTTTGACTTTTGTACTGCTTTGGGCATTTTGTCGTGCCATGAGTTCCCCTCTCAGTCACAAGTATTTGTGATTGTCCAAAGGTGGAAAACTATTTTGCTTAAAAGTATAGTGGAGGATTTTTTTTTCCGGGTGGATCATCTCAATAAGTGGTCCTCCTAACTGTCAATCATACTGGTGATATGTTGACGTAAAGCCGTCCTACGTGCTCGTTGTGAGTCTGACATAGTGGAAAAATTTCAAATCTTTTGGAAAGTAAGCTTGTATGAGCGACGCGAACAACAACTTTTAAACAGAACGTGCATGAGGAGGCTTGTGCACGCTCTCGCACCCGTTTGATGAATGTTCCCTCTCAGGAGCGGGTACAGGGTTGTGCATGTGCATTTTTTTTGTGTGGAGAGAGGGGGTCTTTAAAAAAAATTCACAAAAATCCTCCAATATACCTTGAATCTTTTCATTTGAGCATATAATTCTTTATTCTTTCCATCTCAAATAAAAAAAAAACAACATAAATATAAGGAATCTAAATAAATAGAAAATAAAATCCTAATATAAACCTGTATTATTAAAACTGGAGCTCCACTGAGTAACTGCCCTATAATCACATTTAAACTTGATGAATTGGGAACAAAAATTATAGTCAGACTGACTTAATTAGTGTTACTTTTTTTTTTCATCAAGCTGCTTTGATTAACTCTGAAAGCTCAGTGTGAAAAGCAGCAGCTGATCCCAGGTGATCTTTACATCCAGTCTGCTTGGTTCTGATGAACTCAATCATGTAAGAAACTTACTGTTTGTTTGATAAAAGCTTGTTTATTTTTTCATTTCGGACTTCACTAAGCAGAACAGACCCCAGAAGTATTTTATTTTACTACCTAAGAAATAAAATATTTTCACGTACCCATTTCAATGCACTCATACTCGAACCCCCGGTTGGAGAACACTGATTTAGACGACTACAGAGTGGAAGATGTGAGTCTTTAGGAAAAAAGAAACAGGCTAGAGTGGGTTTTATTTTGGGTCTCACTGATGATCAGCAGTTTCAGACATGTTTCATCTCAGAACAGGAGCTGGTCTCACCTTTGTATTTGTCTGTGCTGAAGCTAGAGGCTCTAAAATGAGACAAGAACTGTGGCCCGATCTGATGGCCGGTGTTGGGATACTCTGGCCCGTACAGGAGGTCCATCTTCCCAGCGCTGTGGATCATCTGGGCCATCTGAGGGTCAAAGAAAAGAACCAAATAGAACAGTTGGTTCGTCTATCTCAATAAACTAAATGCACTGCAGGGTGTGCTTCTGGAAGAAAACATAAAACATGTTCAAGGTAAGAAGTCTACCTGTCCAACCCACCAAGGAACCAGTCTAAAATAGAAAAATCAACCAAAAGCCCAAAGAAAAAATTTAAATACTTTTTAAAAAGAAAGGAATCTGACATCTGGTCCATCCATCCATCCCTCCATCTTCTTCTGCTTATCCGGGGTCAGGGGGAGCTTCCAGTAAGGCCCCGATCCACACGAGAGTCAAAACGAACACCAAACGCTAATATTTTTCCAGAACGTCTGTCGTATAAGGAGACCTAAAATGTCATCTTGATAGATCCACACGAATCATACGAAACACCACGCGGCAAAATGCCATGCCAGGCCTGTAAGTGGCGCTGTGGTGCCAAAAGCAAAAATAGGCAATGAAATGTTGGGCATCGCAGTAATATTTATACATGGTTGCCCTCATGGTCCATTTTGAGTGGTTCAGTCAAATTCAGGTGCTGAACTATGTCGATGTGAAATATTGCTCTGTTCTTCCTGGAGATATTCCAGAAGAAGAAGATTCTGTTGTAAGCCGGACAGCAGGGTGAGAGTAGCATGAGCAGCAACCATTCAACACAGTACGGCCGCCATTTGTTGTTGTTGCATGATGTATGCGCCGCTTATCGCGTGTTTAGAGCAGCTATGACGCATGGCGTCCGTATAAAAATGTAATTAGAGCCAAAAGATGCGAAGCCTTTAAATTGGCGTTTCAAAATCTTCTCCCACTCTGATGGCTTAATAAAAAAAGAAAAGATAACAGACCCCCGAAACCGCCCGGCCATGGATGGATGAGAGGCTGGTTTGGGTGAAAAAGGGCCCAATGCGTTTAGGCCAGGGGTAGCGGCTTCAGTAGGAAGGACCCGGCGTCCCTCTCCCCAGCCACTCAGCTCCTCCAGAGGAGCCACAAGGCTCCAGGCTGAAACATAGTCCCTCCAGCGTGTCAAAGGTCTCCCCTGGGCCTCCTCCCAGTGGGGCGTGCCAGGAACTCCTCACCAGGGGAGACGTCTGGGAGGCATCCTAACCAGATGCCTGAGCCACCTCAACTGGCTCCTCTCGATGTGGGAGGAGCAGCAGCTCTCAGCTCTAAGTCCCCGGATGACTGAGCTCCTCACCCTATCTCTCAAGAGAGAGAGCCGGTAGACACACTCAAGGAAAACTAATTTTAGCCGCTTGTTTCCGGGATCTGGTTCCATTGACCCAAGACTTTTGAGATCACGCTGGCCGGCCAGTTCTGATCCTCACAGCCGTTAACCAGCAACATCTCCTGGAGTTCTGATTTTCCCATCCAACACAAAGACTGTGAAGAAATACAGCATTTGTCCAAGTTTAACACCCCGATCAAGAGTTTAATAAAAGCATGACTTACATCCACTTCATCGGGGGTGTCTTCGAGCAGAGCCAGACCAACGCCTCCCCAGATCTCATAGTTTTTCTCATCCAGTCACACTTTGTCAAATTTCCCACATCACAGGTAATTGTTTGTGTCACTGAGATGTTAATGCGGGTTTAATGTACTCATTTTTTCTGAGAAAACTCAGCGCCTACTGGGTCAAAAGGATCCAAGAGAGGCTCTTCGCACAGGGGGAACAGTTGGCGTTACTGATGGCAATGGCTCAGAGGGGGCTTTTCCAGAAACACATAGATTAATCCATGGATTTCACAATGTGCTGCGGTAAACAGGAGACAGACAGTAGACTAGGACTGCAGATAAAGGCACTAAAGTAGCGACTTTGTTGGGCCTAGTGGTTAGAGACGGTTGCGTGTTGCTTAGTTTAATCCCCCACAGACTGCCACTCTGGTCCCTGAGCAAGACCCTTAACCCCACACTGCTCCCCGGGTGCCGCACAATGGCTCCACTGCTGCCAGGGGGTTGGGTTAAATGCAGAGGTTAATTTCTCCCGTCTGAGATTGATAAAGTTCAATCATCACTATAACTCTGAATTTTAGGGATTTTTTAAGGGATTAAAGGTCAGAGTTTCTAAATGTACTTTTTTTATGACCAAATTCAAAACTTTCCCTTATTCAACGGTGATTACACTTCTCATCCATCTTATTTCCCTAGAAGGATCTCCTGGTTCAGGACCGCTGTGGTTCCCCAGAGGAAGCAGGTAGTTACTCACATTAAACCCGGATCTGGGGGGTTTTCCTTTTTACTGTCACCATATGCATGCTTAGTATGAAAGCAGTTGGATGGATGGATGGATGGATGGATGGACGGACGGACGGACGGACGGACGGAGGACGGACGGATGGATATTTTAGAAAGTGGGAAATGAAACATTTCTGGAGGCACCACAGATTTTGAGGAAGATTTAAAATGTTTAATGTGGAATAAAGTCACAGTGTTTTAACTGACAGAACTCATAATATTGGACCTAAATGTTGTTTATTTCTAAAAAGAGAATGTTAGAAAGAGCCAAATAACCCCCCAAAATCTGATCATTAAGAAGTCTGAAATCTTCATGCTATGATCACAGGCGTAGAGCTCAAAGACATCAATGTCTTCTGAGGAGGGACAGAAACAGGCGGGCCAATTAAAGAGGGGAAAAGGCTGCTAAGAACAGACATTTTTAAAAGGTTCACGTTAGGGGGGGGGACAGATTTTACAGCATGTCTGCAGAGGGACAGAATGTTCCAGCTAAAAAAATTATACAATCACAGCATGTATTCGCTCACGCAGACCTGCAGCATTTAAGACGCTTTGTGGAAAAAACAAAATGTTTCAGAAGATTGTGGGAAAATAACAAATGTTAAAGAAAACCGTGGCTAATGCGCTAGCAGGTCTGCAACCAAAGACAAACTGAACAAATTTGAAAAGCTTCACTGAGAGAAGCAGCTGATGTTTTCCTGAAGGATTTAAACGTGAAATAAAAACAGTGGGATTTTCCTCAGCAGGTCTGCCCTATGCTGCTTCTCAGCCTTTATTCACAGAGATTTAAGGAAAATCCCGGAATATTTGTCCAATATTCTGCTCCGCTTAGACCTTCGCTCTCAATTCTCCACTCAGAAACATCTTCTTCCTCTAATTGAAGTTTCTCTGAATGGCTTAACGTCTTCTATCTGCCTCGCAGGTGTCACATCTGGAGAGACTGACGGATCTGGGCTTTCTGATAAATAAGAATACCTCCTAAGGTGTGCAGCAGTGATTAGTCATTGACAGAAAACAGCTTGAGGCCGAGGGAACCAGTAAAGCAATTGAAGCAGGTTCATCTGTACAGCACATTTCAGGGGTTAGACAATCCAAAGAGCTTGATTCAAACATAAGAGAACACATTAAAAAGTGGAAAAACAACAGGAAGAAAAGGACTAATAATGACGTTTCAGGTAATAGTTTATAGAGAATAATCAAAGGCAACTTAACATGAAGGCTTTTCATCCTCAAAAAGGAGGATTTTTCAACATTTCATCAAGGAAAGTGGAGAAAAAAAAAAAAGAGAAAACTTTATTAAATAGGTAAAATAAAAGGACAGTCGTAGGAGGAGAGTAGTTGTAGTTTAAGTTGTATTCAGTTGATTAAAGCGGTTGGAAACAGCTTTGATGTTATATTTCACTACGCTTCTTATTTTCTGAGTTTTCTCAGTGTAATTATGAGCCATTATTACCTCTATATTTGTTAGTTAAAGTCGTAGGGAAGCGGCTGTTCCAAATGTCGCATTTCTGAATTCTCCCCAGTGGTGCCCGACTTTACACGAGTGAATGTGATTGGTCGATTATTGAGGGGGCGGGATTGTTGTGGCGGAAGGTTCGCAAGCATCATTTGCTTGTTGCCGGTTTGTTGGAAGCATCTTGCTAACCAGTTAGCATCTTAGTGCT
>JAGKQL010000003.1:918907-977898 GCA_018398635.1 Cyprinodon brontotheroides | reverse complement strand
ATGAAAAATGGAGAACAGATAAGCAGATCATGGCTTGTCTACAGTGATGTCCGGCTCATCCAGGCAAAGTCTTCTCCCTGTACTGACTTCAGGTCCGTTTTCGGATTAAATTTAACTGAGCTGTTGACCGTACAACATGATCAAATGGTTCTGGACGTCCCTAGCTCCCGGTATAAACAATGGGGCCATCGTTCCTTAGTGGTTCCTGCACCTAAACTGTGGAACAACCTGCTCCTCGTTCTGTGAGTTCTCACAGATCTGCAGCTTTTTAAGTCCAGATTAAAGACATTTTCAAACTGGCTTTTTTAATACTGGCTATATTGTTTTATGCTTATGATTTTTGTTGTTTATCTAATTTTTTTTTTTTTGCAATGTTTTAATCTTTCTGTGTGCTCACTTTGGTCTTCCTGGTGTTGTTGTAATGTGCTATATAAATAAAGTTTATATGCTGAAGGCATATGTTATTTACTTTTGCCGTTCCTGGAAAAGAGACTAATTACAAAACATGAGAGGAAAACAACAAGAAGAGAGGGACAAAACCTAGAACAGATAATGGATGAAATGCTATTCTATTAACATTTCTCTATCTGTAGAGATGGGGCTGTTCTATGTGTTGCACTGCAAAAATGGAAATCTGTTTAGTGCATTTTTTCTTAAAATAAGTGCATTTTTCTCCAATTGAGGATGAAAGTGAGACACTTTGCTAATGGAACAAAGACGATTTACATTTAAAATAAGAAAAAATAATTGCATCGTGTTATTTCAAAGTTCATATTATCTAATTATCTTATTTTAGGTGTAAAGATAGAAATTTCATTGGCAAATCATCGTATCATTACCTACTCAAATTAAGGGTAAAAATACACTTGATTTAATTATTTTTTACTTATTTCTAGATCATTTTTGCAGTGGGGGCCCCTGCCTGTGTTTGCCCAGGGCCCCAAATTTCCTAAATCCGCCCCTTATCAGGGAACATTAGTTTTGAAATCTCATCACAGATTTTTTCTTATTGTATTTAGTTCTCTACTTGAACTAGGCTTTTTAAAACACATTAGTATTTGACCTAAACCATGGTATTATTTCTCCGGCTGGATGTTTAGGGCGGCCGTCCTGCTGGAAGCTGAATCTTTAACCCCGTCTTAAGTCTTCTACACCTTCCAGCAGGTTTTCTTCCTTGCGATATTGTTCTAGAACCTGCTTTATTATTCCTCCACATCTCCCTTCATGATGCTGTAGTTTCCGTTCTGATACAGAGCTCTGAATTTTTGGAGAACAGCTTTATTTATTCCAGGATTAAGCCTATATTGCTTACAAATGGAATCAAATAAATCTTCCACCCACTAAGAGGGAAGAGTAATCCTGAAAGGTTCATGTGAGAGTTCAGGGACAGTTAGATATTCGCCTGTGACACATGAAAGAGCCTCAGATTGTGTGTCCAGTCGGTTGTGTTGAGAGAATGATCGCTTGATCAGCTGCTTCTCACTGAAATCTGTCCAAACTCATCAGCTCCAAACTCTAATCCACGGCACTGGCTTCGCTCCATGGAGGCTAAAGCTGCAAGCTGAAACCGGCCTGAGTCCAGAGCCAGCAGAGAATGATTTGGACAATTAAGTAAAGGCCCGCTGATGCTTGGAAATGCTACACTAACATCTTCAGGGCTGGATCCGGTCCAAAGATGAGCGGTGGGAGACATGCTGCAGAGGAGGAAGATCTGCAGACAGACCCCCAGCAGCTCAGTCATGTGTTTCTGGTCCCTGCAGCCTGCTGTGGATCTTGTGGTTCACCTCATTCATATACGTCCGTCGTTGCATCAGTTTCACTCTCGTAGGTCTGTTTTAACTTTCTTCCATCCATTTTCATTCCACTTGATTCAATGAAGCCAGATTTTTTCTTTTCCAGCTTTCAACATGAGACCATGTTCTCAGGCCAGAATGTTGAATAACTTTTTGACAGGTTAACAGTTTTACGCAGATATATAAATATCTGCATCACTGTAAAAATCTCATCAACTAACAATAAATCAGAATAAGGCAGTTTTCACAAAAGTGTACTTGTGCTGCTTCCGTGTGCTCGTGAAACGTCATCAGCCTCAACCCTAGTAATTGTTCTAATTCACTTAAAAACAAGAAGACGGAGAACGGACAAAGTTCTCCTCCTCTTTACCCAGTATACGCATCAGGGCAGACTTGTCCTTTCTCCAGACTGACAGCTTTCCCAGCATGCACTGCGGCAGCAGCAGCTTCCAATGGAGCGCTCACAGAGTATTAAAAGTTCTCTTTTCTGTTGCTGTTATTCAATAAAAGTAAGTTTAAAAATCATTTGAGGCAAGAACTTTATACTTTAAGCATCACTATATGGCCCATTGACTGATTGAGTAATTTACTAATTTTAAAATAAATTTTCGAAGTTGAGAGCAGCGCGGTCGAATCCTAGCCCATCTGCAGCTAAACTAACCTTAGCCTGTCTGCAGCAGCCGGGACTAATGTTAGCCTGTCTGCAGCAGCCGGACTAATGTTAGCCTGTCTGCAGCAGCCGGGACTAATGTTAGCCTCTCTGCGGCAGCCGGGACTAACCTTAGCCTGTCTGCAGCAGCCGGGACTAACCTTAGCCTGTCTGCAGCAGCCGGGACTAACCTTAGCCTGTCTGCAGCAGCCAGGGCTAACCTTAGCCTGTCTGCGGCAGCCGGGACTAACCTTAGCCTGTCTGCAGCAGGTTGGACTAATCTTAGCCTGTCTGCAGCAGGCGGGTCTAACCTCTGCCTGTCTGCAGCAGCCAGGGCTAACCTTAGCCTGTCTGCAGCAGCCAGGACTAACATTAGCCTGTCTGTGGCAGCCGGGACTAACGTTAGCCCATCTGCAGCAGCCAGGACTAACGTTAGCCTGTCTGCAGCAGCCGGGACTAACGTTAGCCCATCTGCAGCAGCCAGGACTAACGTTAGCCAGTCTGCAGCAGCCAGGACTAACGTTAGCCTGTCTGAGGCAGCCCTCTCTCTGCATAGCCATGTGTGAAGTACTGCTGGCTCTGATGGTGAGTTTTTTCTTTTATTTGGCACAGTACCCACACTTCACCACTAGATGGCAGTCATTCTTACCCAAGATTCCTTTAAGCCATGTTATTATAAACTTGGAGCTTGTCCATTCTGGAAAGAGCTGTTTGCAACCAATCGACAACTTCCAGTTTGGAGTGTGAAGATTTTATTTGAGTGTTTTCACATCATGTTCTTTCCTCGTGATGTCACCAATTTTGTAAAATGCACCTTTCAAACACTCCCGCAGGATGATGCCACCATCCCTGTGCTTTACAGTTAGGGTTGGCTTTCAGGTTTATGTCCTTTTTTCAAATAATTTTTGTCTCATCTGATCACAGGACATTTCTAACACAACTACAGCCTGTGTTTCTAGCCTTTTATGTTGCAGCGCCTTCTTTTTTTGACCTTTACACCCATGTTGGCGGAGGATTCATTTCGCTCTGGGTAATGACAATCCTAACAGCTTCTGCCTGCATCTTCAAAAGCTCTCCATGCTTTGCTTTGTTTCAGATTTGGCACAAAAACATGTTCCTCACCAGGATACATACTCTGTCCCCCCCAGGTAGGACGATCTCATCCTTTTAATGCTTGCATATCTTTTTTTTTTTTTTTTTTTTGCATGGAGGAATGTGAATTTTTCCGCATCTGGAAAGGATAACCAGACCTTCTGAGTATCCTGACATCATGCCTGTCATTAAGCGCACTTTGGAATAGATCAGCGAATTTAAAGAAAGTAACATAAAAATCTTGTTGTATTTATATAGAGATTTTTTGGTAAAAATGACTGAAAAGAGTAAATTTAATGCCAGGCAGTAAAATAATCTTTATATAGAGTGGAAATCTAGCATACAGCAAATATCTACTTTTAACTGTATAGTTGTGTCTAGTTAATATTCTTTAATCTTTGATTTTGGTGATTTTGTAGTTTGTATTCAATCTTTTCCTTTATGCAAATGTTCACTTATGTTTTCTGGGAGAGAGATTTTGGTTCATTTCTGGACCTGATTCTCTCACACAGCTCCATTTTATAAAGCAGTTAGACTCACTTTGCAGCAGGAACTCATAATCTCCATTAGATGCTTTGATATAGATCATTTTGCTCACATTTCTCTCCTTTTGCATTTCATTCAACACAACACTGCTCCAATATGCGTGATAAAAATGCTCTGTTATTATGCTCTTTCTACATTTCCTGTTGCATCACCATGCAGCTGCTCTGCCTATTTTCTGTCATTAGTTCTCCCCTAACGGTCATTTGGTGATTGTGGAAATGTTTTACATGGAGCCAAGCTGGATGTGGAACAAAAACAGGTTGCAGAAATCCCTCGGTTTGGATTGTAGTGCATTCAGTTTGTAACAGCAATGGTGTCCATGAGCAGCAGGTTTGAGCTGATCATTGTAGAAGTATGAACTCAAATCAAAAACCATAAAGCAAAATTACTATAAATGAAATGAGGTTTTGTGAACTTGCAACGATAAGTTGAGACATGGGCAAAGGTTTACCTACGGCAGAAGTTAAACAACCTGAAATAAACAGAAGAGCAACTACAGTATAAGATGGTTTAGATGAATGTTGTTGAAATATTTTCCATATGTAAGAGAATGTAGAGCTAAAGTTTGCAAAGAAAAGAACCAAAATCCTGTAAATAGATAAAGGGTCTTAGATGTTTACCTCAGTAAAGGACAGGTGTTTTCTTTTCTAACATCGTTGAGGCAGATGGATGCTCCACTGAGCCAGGTTCTGGTTCTGCTGGACATTCTCCGCTTTAAAGGGGAGAGTTCCTTTCCATTGTCGCCACATGCTTGCTCGGTGACTACATCCTTATCGAGGACCAGTGGAACCTGCAATCTGCTGGATCTTTAGAAAACTTTTTCACTCATTTGAAACCAAACTGAACTGGACTGCATGCTTAGATAACTAGAGGATGGATTCACTTTTTCTATCTTGTTGGCCTAGAAAATGTATTAAGTCTGTTTCCAGAAACAACATTTTTTTTTTTTTTGCTGCTGGAGAAAAAAAATAAACATTTTTTTTTTTTATTAAAGAGTAAAATCCTTTTAAGTTTGCAAAGAAAAGGACCAAAATACTGTAAATAGATAAAGGGTCTTAGATGTTTACCTCAGTAAAGGACAGGTGTTCTCTTTTCTAACATCGTTGAGGCAGATGGATGCTCACAGTGAGCTTTAAAGGGGAGAGTTCCTTTCCATTGTCGCCACATGCTTGCTCGGTGACTACATCCTTATCGAGGACCAGTGGAACCATCAGCTCAATCACTCCATGCAATCTGCTGGATCTTTAGAAAACTTTTTTCACTCATTTGAAAACAAACTGAACTCGACTGCATGCTAAGATAACTAGAGGATGGATTCACTTTTTCTATCTTGTTGGCCTAGAAAAACAAACAAAAACTTTTTTTTTTTTGCTGCTGGAGAAAATTTGCATTCAGCCAAATTTGTTAAATGTGTTGGCACATGCTTTTGGATTGACTAGGATGTTAAAATTAAAGCAAAAAAAAGCTGAGTGTTGGCCTAGTGGGTTAGTGTTGGGATCCGGAGGTCTGTCCACCTTTCTCCAGCAGAGGGCACCCTAAGTCTCCTGGAGCTGAAGGCTGACGACCACACCTGCGGCTCATCAGTCATCAGGAGACCAGCATTTAAGCAGCGGCAGGACAACACTCCAGTGCCAGAGTGTTCAGCCAGTTATGGTTAGCAAGCCTGAGCCAACCCGCCTGTCTGATTCTCTCCCCCACTGACACATTTTTACCCCCAAAGCAGTTTTTTTGTCACTCCTTTCCTTAGGAAGAAACCAGACTGAACCCTGGAACTCTCTGGAAGAGTTTCTCAGCTGAGACCAGCTGTCTGATCTCAGATGAAGGTCTGCTGAGCTCAAACTATCAGAACCTGCCTGTCCGCTCCCAGAGAACTGGAGCTTTCTGAACCCTAAGCTTTACTGACAAGAGTCTACCAGAGTGTTAGGAGCCCTGGCCGATCTGCCTAGCCCTCTGCGACCATCTCTGCCTCCTGGACTCCTGGTTCCACTCCACCTAAGCTGCTTAGCCTGAACCACATCACAGGTACAGACCTGCACAACTCCTCTGACAAGATCATCTGCATCCTGGCTAACCTAACTATCCCTCTCTGCAGAGAACCCTGTGTGACCAATCCCGGATCTGTTTCCCCAGCTTCAAGTTTATTAACTTTGTGTTTTTTCAATAAACAGTCAAACTTTTCATCTGACTGCGTTTGTGTTCTGCATGTGGGTTTGGAACCTTAATCCCATCATGACAGTTACAGCCGTGCACTTCTGCTCCGAGAAGGTTAAAAGTAGCCGGTTTGATTCCCCACAGCCTCCACTCTGGGTCACTGAGCAAGACCCTTAACCCCACACTGCTCCCCAGGCGCAGCACAATGGCAGCCCACTGCTCCCCAAGGGGATGGGTTCAATGCAGAGAGTTCATGCATCCAATGTGAGATCAATAAAGTTCAATCGTTATAAATAAGAAAAAAAGTCATAGAATCCATATTGTTATAAAAGGAAAGGAGATACTTTGAGTTCTAACATGATTTAAAGTCATGTAAGAAAATATTAGACCATTTTTTATTTATTTCTTTATCATATTCTTCAAGTAAAATACCTTTAGAAGAAGTTAAAGAAAATAATAGTTAACCCTATAATGCCAAATGTATCGTATTTGAAGCATACGGTTTCTGAAATGTTTTGCATCTGACACCTTTTGCATAATTAAATGGTAAAAACTTTGCTCAAAATCCTATTGTTCACAATCAAATATACCTGATAACAGCCAGTAGAAGACTACACAAAAAATATCTTGACTTATCGCATAGTGATAAATTATTAATATCAAAAATGTTTTTTCTTTTTATATATTTTGTTAAAAGGCCAAATAAGGACTTCAAAAAAAAAAAAGTAATTTTCTGTTTTGTTTTATTCTTGGATCGGGCTTTAAAGGGTTAACTAATTCTTTTTTTTTTTTTTTTTTTACCAAACCCTTTCAACTAATGATGCTTTTCTATATTCTAAATTTTCAAAGCGCTGCTTGTAAGTTCATTACAAAGTTTCCGGTTGTGCTTGAAGTTTCTGGAGTTTTAATACCTTTTCCGAGGCCCCGCGCCGCTAATCTCTCTGTGTGGGTTGGTTCAACAATTCTCTACCTGCCAGGTTTATTTAAAGTTCAGCTTAAATCAAATGAATCCATGTGCGGAGGCCTGATAATGGGCTTCATTTAATGAAATCGGACCGCGGCAGCAGAGGGGAGGTGACGAGCATAAAGGAAATGAACTAATGGATCGTCAAGGTTCAGAAATGGCAGAATGGAGACTGTATGAGGATTTGTGCTGCTGCTGTACAGTTATTAGCGTTATTAGTGACTCTGTTAGCAGTGCTGATCAAAATTGTTGTAAATATGCAGAATAAACAGTAATTTAACCAAATTATCAGAATGTCAGCTATAAAATAAAGTTGAAGGGAAAAATCAATAAACTGCGATTCAATCGATGTTACTCTACGGAGTCTTAAATGACATAAATATTTACATTCCCTTTGCTGTGAGGGTTTTATCTGTTTGTAACATTATTTGGAGGATTATGTAAGCTTAAGTACTGTTGCATCTGTTTTTTTTTTTTATATATTTCGGCTGTAGAGCATATGTGGGTATTTTTCATCCATCACCTCAGAAATAATTATAGTGGCAATTACCCTGTGTGTTTCAGAGCACTCACTGGTTGTCCTTGTACTTTTAAAGCGGATCTGTGTTTATTTTCTCCCAGCAAAGAGCCGTTTGTCCTTCGACTTTTCGTATCAGTTCACGGTTGTGAAAATATTCCAGCTGATAAATGGAAACACGCCGCAGGTCCCTCTCTGCTGGACAAAGCACAAACAGGACAACATTAAAAAAAAAACACCAAAAAACACAGAACCTTTAATGAAAGTATTGGTATTGAGGCAATATTTTGTATAACAGAGGTTTTTTTATATCGTTTTTAACTCCACTTTCTTCAGCATTCCTAAGAAATGGTGCAAAACAGCCATAAATTAAATTAACCCTCACCGCCACTTTATTAGGTACCCCATGCTAGTAACGGGTTGGACCCCTTTTTGCCTTCAGAACTGCCTCAATTCTTTGTGGCATAGATTCAACAAGGTGCTGGAAGCATTCCTCAGGGAGTTTGGTCCATATTGACATGATGGCATCACACAGTTGCCGCAGATTTGTCGGCTGCACATCCATGATGCGAATCTCCCGCTCCACCACATCCCAAAGATGCTCTATTGATTGAGATCTGGTGACTGTGGAGGCCATTTGAGTACAGTGAACTCATTGTCATGTTCAAGAAACCAGTCTGAGATGATTCCAGCTTTATGACATGGCGCATTATCCTGCTGAAAGTAGCCATCAGAAGTTGGGTACATTGTGGTCATAAAGGGATGGACATGGTCAGCAACAATACTCAGGTAGGCTGTGGCGCTGCAACCATGCTCAATTGGTACCAAGGGGCCCAAAGAGTGCCAAGAAAATATTCCCCACACCATGACACCACCACCACCAGCCTGAACCGCTGATACAAGGCAGGATGGATCCATGCTTTCATGTTGTAGACGCCAAATTCTGACCCTACCATCCGAATGTCGCAGCAGAAATCGAGACTCATCAGACCAGGCAACGCTTTTTCCAATCTTCTATTGTCCAATTTCGATGAGCTTGTGCAAATTGTAGCCTCAGTTTCCTGTTCTTAGCTGAAAGGAGTGGCACCCGGTGTGGTCTTCTGCTGCTGTAGCCCATCTGCCTCAAAGTTCGACGTACTGTGCGCTCAGAGATGCTCTTCTGCCCACCTTGGTTGTAACGGGTGGTTATTTGAGTCACTGTTGCCCTTCTATCAGCTCGAACCAGTCTGGCCATTCTCCTCTGACCTCTGGCATCAACAAGGTATTTCCGCCCACAGAACTGCCGCTCACTGGATGTTTTTCTTTTTCGGACCATTCTCTGTAAACCCTAGAGATGGTTGTGCGTGAAAATCCCAGTAGATCAGCAGTTTCTGAAATACTCAGACCAGCCCTTCTGGCACCAACAATCATGCCACGTTCAAAGTCACCAAATCACCTTTCTTCCCCATACTGATGCTCGCTTTGAACTGCAGGAGATTGTCTTGACCATGTCTACATGCCTAAATGTACTGAGTTGCCGCCATGTGATTGGCTGCTTAGAAATTAAGTGTTAACGAGCAGCAGTTGGACAGGTGTACCTAATAAAGTGGCCAGTGAGTGTATATTGTTTAAGGCAAAGCAGAACATCTGCCTTAGACTTAACTTCTTAAAAATATCCCTTTGAATTTCTAAAGCGAAACATTAATTGATATAAATAACAAAGATATGAAAGCCTCAGAGTTTTCTTAGAGATATAAGAGATGAATATAAATCTCTGGTAGTGAAGAATGATTTCAGTTGGCATTCAAGTAGTTTATTAAAGTTGTAATATCTTTAATATGTTTGCTGATAAAGAAAGATCTGCAACATCACAGAAAGCTCAGGGCCACACTAAACAAAACAAAGTAGTAGTCATAGTAACCAAACTATGAAAAACTAGCCTATTACTAGAACTAAAAGAAAATTAATTACAGGAAAACTACAAAATTACCAACCTAAAACTCTAAATTACACAAAAGGCTCAGTAGTGCAGCTTCACAGGCCTTCAAAACCTACTGTTAGGAGGCACAGCATATAACAAAATATAGATATTTAACTTTGAAAAAAAATATCCACTTTGGGGCTCTAACAGCAGATGTTTTTGATCCATAGTAAAAGGCATCAAAAAAGCTTTTTGATCAAATGAACCGCATCAAAATAAAGTGCGATAATTGAGAGGTTATAAAAGGCTGAAATGAAGACGGTCAAAGAGGTTGAACCCAAACCAGAGTGGGTTCAAAGATGGCCTCACCAAAAGAACTGCAAGCTGTGACAAAAGCCTTTAATGGAGCCAGAGTTTCAGTTCACTCCTTAGTATTTATCCTGATGTATCGACTAAAGCCAGACATACACTGTGCAATGTTTTCAATCGCTGCACACAGCCACAGCTCACAATGTACGCCGAAACCGCAGGGTTTAAAAGTTCACAGTTCACGATGTTTGTTCTCGCACTGTGTGACCCGACGCTCTGATCTACCTGCTCACACTGTACGTCTAAAAACCACCTGTCGGACTAGGCGACCAGAGATGGTGCTGGTTGGACTCATCAATCTGGAACAAGAAAAAGAGGAAGAGCTCCCATGTTTGCACACGTGCAGTGCTCAAAGTTCTGGTAATGCGGCTCGTAGCTCTGTATCACCAGCAGGATTTGTCCACGACCACCTTAAGATGGCCGACTAAATTTCTCCCGACCTTACTATTCCTGATCAAGAGGTTGTCATGAGAGGCTATTTGCCCCTCATTACCCCCTGTATACTACACGACGGACATATCAAGAGGCTGAAACTCGGCCTGATTGAAAAAATTCTTGCACGACTGGAATCAGCCCGAAAAGGGCAAAAAAAATCTTAAAATGTATGCACAGCTTAATTCACACTTTGTCAACGAATTGATCCATTCTGTTTATAATAAATATTAATGGGAGACCTAATTCATGGTTTTGTACCTCACTGATCAATCATCCTGTATTCTGGCCTGATCAAACTTCTGCAGCCCGCTACCTCACCACGTTGATCCCCCAAGGCTCAGTATTAAGATCTTTTCTCTCTGGAGTATACACCACCTTAGTTTGTCTGAATATTCACTCACAGTGATGTCATAGCACCGCTATCCTGATGATATTGAGCTCTAAATGTTATTAGTACCTCTGAAACCACAGTGTCTCAATTTGCTCTATGTCAGCTACGTCAAACTCAAGTCACTGATGTAATTGAAAAGATCCCGCCCATCCAAACATGTCATGACTCAGTAAATCATTGTGAAACATTATCGGCTAGTGGTGGCTACCTAATGCTAAGACCAATGGTGTCCAAGTTCAGTCCTCAAGGCCTACCCTCCTGTAACTTCAGGATACACCCACAGAATGACTCAATTCCCTCATTAGTAGGTCATTCAGCTCTAAAAAGGGATTTGCAAAAAGCTATTAATTGATTTAGGTGTCTTGGAGAAGCGACACATCTATAATGTGCAAGGTGATGGCTCTTAATGCCTCACCAAGGCATTCCAGAGTCATTATTTTTAATGTGTGGTTCTACTATGGTAGAATGACTGATCTAGTGCTACAGGGCTTTGTCTACCTTTCAGAAACCCTTGAACACTAAAGGCCTGGTTATCCTCCCAGCAGTTATTCCACGTCCCAACGCAAGAGGGACAATCAGGAAGTAGCTGTGGGTCTGGATACGGCCGAGGCGGTGAGGAAGTGGGGGCAAGTTTGTGCGACAACAGAGGGAGATGAGGGCGAAAACGGAGTGAGGATCCAGGAGGGAAAACGGTCCCAGCGTTCTGGCGCAGCTCGCTCTTCTAGCTAGTCCAATTTTACAAGTTGTTTTCCACAATGGCAGTCATACAAACAAAAGAAGCCGGTAAGGAACCAAACAGGAAATACGCCTAGCAAAAATTTTCACTTCTGCCACTTTCATTTTAAAGATAGAATTAAAAGTTTCTAGAGGTCATCAAAGGCCACCTTCTTCAAATCAGACAAAATGGGAGTCAATTAACTCAATTCTTTTCGTTTGTGCTGCTTTGGCTTTGAAGATATTAATGAAAAGTTAAAGGTCAAAAGGTCAACCAGCCCCCCCACTTTTATGAAATCAGACAAAATTGGTGTCAATCACCTGGGCTATGTTGGTGCAGCAAAAATTTTCATTTGTGCTCCTATCATTCTAAAGATATTTTAAAAAAAATGTTATCCAGGGGTCATCGGAGGTCAACTACTTCCGTGACCCTGCTCACATTTGCAAAAATAAATGCGTTTGGTGTCAATCACCTGGGCTACGTTTGTGCATCAAAAACTTCCGTTTGTGCCTCTATCATTTTATTCAGGTTAAAATTTAATTATTCATATTCATAGCTTAGCAACTTATAATTTAAATGAAATTCACAGTTTCAGCATGAACAGATGTTCACTGACCTTTGATGACCTCTACAAACTATTATTAATATCATTAAAATGATAGCTGTACGAAATAAAAATTTTTTGCTAAACAAAAATATAAAATAAAAAATATATATATATATTTTAAATACATATATTTAAATAAAATATATATATTTTTAAACGCATATTTTGAAATATATAAAATGTTTGTATAACACTGATTTGGTCTGATTTGAAGAAGGTGGGGGGGCCAACTCAGGTTACCCTGGTATCCGGTACTTCACTCGCTAATCGTCTATACCCACTCCTACTGCACTCCCAGATATTTACAGAGGCCACTGTTAGCTTCACTAAAGAGCATTATTGCATCACCAAGTCTTTAGTAAGATCCATTAGATGTTTTCTACAGACAAGTTGGCTGTTTGGGAAGCATCTCAGCAACGTTTTTTTATCTGTTTAGCAGTCGTGATGCAATCTGTATGTTTGGTACATCAACATATGAACACGAATGATCCTGAACTGATACATAAATGTAAAAAAATGTATTATTTTAAAGCCAGAAAGTGTGAAATCTGGACAGTTTTTAGTAAACAACTAAAACACAAAGGTCTGAATGAACAAGTGTCTTCACTGAAATGTGATGTTGTAGATCCTTTTCCCAGGGAAACCATCTTACCCTTTATTCATGCAGACATTTTCATCCATGTGTCCTTTGCTCTGTGATGGATGACGAAGTAAAACACATTAATTTATAAAAACTATGAGCCAAACAGGAAGTCAGAAACAGAAAATATATGCAGTATATTTCAAAATAAAAGGCACGGACAGATCTTATCGAGTGTGGCCTGGTCAACGGCAGCTTATTGCCATGATAATGGAGCAGAGAGCAAATGTGTGAAGCCAGTCTTAAATTACATGGCATTATGTCCTCTCAGAAACATCAAAGCATTTTAAACATATAAGGAGTGAAATAAGTATTGAAGACACCACTATTTTTCTTAATAAATATATTTCTAGAGATTCTATTGACATGTTATTGTGACTGGATGTCGGTAACAATCATTGCAATCCACACACACAAAGAAAATAAACCACAGATGTCCAGAAATTAAGTGATGTGTATTAAAGGGGAATCGCACGGGGAAAATTATTGAACACTTGAAGAAAGGGAGGTGCAAAAAGGCAAGGAAGGGCAAGACACCAGCTGAAATCTCTCAGTAATTACAAAGCAATCCTGCCCCTTTGTCACTGCCAGCAAGTTAAAAATGGTCCATCCAGGACATGTAGTCAAGTCAACACAAAAGGAAACAAGCCTTTTGCAAAATTTCAGAACTCCCAGAGCGAGAATGATGCACAACTGTGAAACCAGCAAAACCAAAAGCCTCCAAATTTGACAGCTCGCTGGGTCAGAGTGAAGGGGTATTGTGCAATCAGGTCAGTCTGGGACCAAAACATTTCATCTTTCTGTATTTAAACACCGATAAAGCAGGCAGGGTGAAAGCATCCATGTAGGAGGCTGTGTGCTGCGTTCACAAACGGAGGTATCTATGAATCTTCCAGCCCAATACCACTAAATTCATATTAGACACAGAAGAAAGTGAAAAACAAAACAAGAATGTCTATTATTAAATACCCACAAAACCATAAGGAAATGGCTGTCAGGGAATCTGTGTTTTAACCTCAGCCTCAACCTGCTGCTGAATCATCATTTTCAACAGTAAATATATGGAAGCTTTAAGGAGCTCAGCTGTACAGGTGTTTTTAACTAAACGTTCAGTAAGAAAAAGAAAATCCTCCACAGCTGAGGAGGTAGTAAAACTCCTCTACGGAGTTGAATCTAAACCCTCAGACTTGAAACATAAATCTCCGCTTCATAAATCTGCTATGGCCTGATTTTACTGAGGATGAAAATGCTCCTCGGCGTGCAAGTTTTCCACATTAAAGAAACAGTATATCTGAGGTTTTGTTGGACTTGATTGGTTCTCAGAACTACAAAGCTGTAAAAAGGAAACATCCATCAACAGACAACAAAACTAAAGATTCATGACAGCTCAATAAAGTTTGATTTAAATGACAGAATGACAAAAAAAAGAAGAACAACTCTGGGATTTTTTTTTATGACGGGAACTCAAGGAAGCCTCTTGAGCAATAACTGGCTGAAGGAGATCCTCCATGGTCTGCAAGTTTCCCCAAATTATTCTTTCTGAACCTTTTTACAATATTAAAGAAACGTAAGAAAAGGAGGAAATAAAGCAATTATTTTTGATGTGTTCAGTAATACTTCAAAAATTATAAACCTAAACAAAAGAGCTGTGCTCCTTTCGTCATTTTCTCTGTTGAAAACTTGGAGTTGTTTAATAAATCTTATGCAGGGTTCCCGCAGCACTGAAAAAACAATCTAGAAATAAGTAAAAAGTTCTCAAATTGAGTGAATTTACCCTTAATTTGAGTAGGTAAATGACATGATTTACCAATGGAATGAGTATTTTTACTCCTAAAATAAGATATTTAGATAAAATGCACTTTAAATAAGACAATGTAATTGTGTTTTCTTATTTTAAATGTAAATTGTCTTGTTTCATTGGCAAAAAGTATGTCTTTTTACCTTCTAAATTCAAGAACAAATGCACTTTTGTTAAGAAATAATGACTTATCTAGATTTAGATTTTTTTCCAGTGAGGTCCTTAAAAAGTCTTTTGCATAAGGCATTGGAATTCTTCAAAATAAAAACTAAGGTGCTTAATTGGTATTAAAATGATCTTAAATCAGTCTTTCGTAGGTCTTAATTTCTTAAAACATGGCAGTAATAGGGATCATTTTTTATTACGATTTATTTTTGTAATCTAAATAAAACATAAAAATTGACAATTTTTATTTATTTTTAAATAACGGTTCGCCCTTATTGGCTCCTGTCCCGATAGCCCAACCAAGTAAAAGCGTGTCGTTGACGGCCGGAACATTTGTGAGATGGCCCATTTTCTTTTGTCTGAAAAAAATATGAGCAAAGTATAAATGTAATGAAAAGAGTTTTCTCTAGGATGCGATATTATTGGGATTTTTGGCGATATCCGATATGCCCGATATTTTAAAACTCATGTAGTTCGATAACCGATATCGATAATACCGGATGTTAAAGCTGGACAAAAATAAGTAGTCATTGAAAATAGCAGTTTTGTTATCCATTTCTGACACTTTGAAAAATAATATACTCCAAATATATTTTCATATGCTGATATCAAATAGATTTTAAAACGCGGTATCGATCTATTTTACTTTCAAAATCTGGTGAAATTTCATCGCTTCTGTTACAAACTCTCGTGATATTTTGCAAATTTTTGTGAGAGATTTTGTTAGTAAAATAGATCGATACCGCCAATATATCAACATATAAAATATGGCAACATTTGGTGAATTTTCGGGGATTTCAGTAGCATAACGATGACATATAGCAATATTTCATTAGTAAAGAGATTGATATGGTGTTTTTAAATGGCAATATATCAGCATAGGAAGATATTGGGATATTTTAATGGATCAATATTTTTCCCTCGTCTTTAGAAGTTTTAAGTCTGTAAAAAGAAGTTTTTGAGAAAGAAGAAGAAGTAGTATTTATTTTAGACTTTAGAAACTCAGAAGCTGATCAAATATCGGGTTTAAGGTCGATACCGAGTAGGGGGCAGACTCTAAAACCAGGGAACATCCATGAGGCTCAGTGGATTTAGTGCAAGAAGTCATTCAAGCTCAGAACGATGGGAATTAAGGCAGTGGAGTCGCCACATGCGAAGCACCTGAAACACAAAGCGTCAAAATGGAGTTAGAGAGAAACAGCCGGTATTTCTCAGTTTAGTTCCACCCTTGTCTCTGCAACGCCTCCACTTATCACCAAATCAAACATACTAAGAAAACCATACAAAGAAAAATAGCTGCTAAAAAGACTTAGCACTGGTTATGTTGGGGCTTTAAAACTGATTAGTTTTGTTCCCTGCTAAAACAAAGTTTGTGAATTCAGTTAAATAATTGTTCAAATATATCTGTCATTTGTGTGTTTTTAGCTTTCTTCCTGTATGGGAAGCTTTTCAACATTTGAAACATTAGTGCAGTGGTTTATGTTAAAATAAACCTTTGGGTTAAGTTGTTGCAAGCAGGTTTTTCTTGTGTTTCTTGTGAATTTTGGCATTAAAAACTCTTAAAAAGTCTTGAATTTAACTTGCCTTATGCTGTAGGAACCCTGTTATGATGTTTGGCTACTCTAGCAGACTCCACCAAACTTCACCTCCGTTTTAGACAGAGAATGACCAAAAATCCAGACGGGGCAATTCACATTTTTCTGGTCCTGAGGAGCTGAATTTAAATAAATGCAATTATTAGTCAAACTAAAGATAACATGAAGGAACATCTAATGCTGAAACGCTTTTCTAAAGCTGCTACTTCGAGTCTTTAAATGTAAAACTCATCCAGTAAAGCTGAATAATCATTTAGTTTGCAAAAAACAAAAAACCTAGAATTCACTTTTTTTAAATCTGCGTCTCAGATCAACACTGCATGCCTGACATCACTTGTTTTTTTAGACAGGAATGTTATTGGCTTAACATCTCTAGAATAAGCACTGATTGGCCACAGCTGTAAATATAAGATGACTTGATAAACAGAGATCAGGACTGGATCAAAATCAGAATAGAAAAGAAACTTGCAGCCATTTTGCTTGAATAATACTTAGAATTTTCTTTTTTTAATTACTGAGGTCCTAATAGATGTATTTTGTATCCTTGTATGGACTACTAGGTGTTTGAAATGAGTGATTTCCAACCAGGGGTTCCAGCTCCCCTAGTGGTCTGTCAATGCATTGCAGAGAGTACATGAAAACATTTAATATTTTAATTCCCAGTAAAGAACAGTGTTGGGCACGTTACTTTGAAAAAGTAATTAGTTATAGTTACTAGTTACTTTTCCCAAAAGTAACTGAGTTAGTAACTGAGTTACTCCACAATAAAAGTAACTATTGTAGTAAAAGTAACTATTGCGTTACTTTTGCGAGTGTATGAAATTAATAACTGGGGATGTCTGATTCTGAAATCCTGTGAGTTTGGGTTGTTATAGATACTGAAACATGTAGCTATATCTATCTATCTATCTATCTATCTATCTATCTATCTATCTATCTATCTATCTATCTATCTATCTATCTATCTATCTATCTATCTATCCCATCCATCCATCCATCCATCCATCCATCCATCCATCCATCTTTCTCTCTTTCTCCATATAGGCTAATGATCGCTCACTCTCTCCATAGTTCTCCTGTGGCGCTGAAAGCAGCACAGGGCGGCTGTTATGCACCTTTAGCTAGCATGCGCTAAGTTTCGCTGTCGCTGGCAGCTGTGAATCGGTGGGCGCCGCAGCGTGAGGCGGCGAGATGCGGGGAAACCGTGATTCTGATGGGGAAACGCGCCAGACGTAATCGTGAACACCGGTAGATTTCCATCTGGAAAACGCTGTTTTGCTGCTGAGTCCTCCTGACTCTCCACCCTCCCCTCTCTCATGACGCCACAAGATGCAGTCCTATCATGAAAAAAGGCTAATTGTGCCACTGGAGTAACGTGCAGTAACTGGGTGTCGCAATGTAACCTGCGTTATAGTTGTACAGTAAGAGTAATAATTTTGATTACTAAGTTACTAAAAGGTAGTGCCGTTAGTAACGCAGTGGTACTTTCAACCGCCCGTTACTCCCATCACTGGCAAAGAAATACAATAAAAAAAGGTCTGGGAGGGGTTTTACTCTGTAAGGATTTCAGTACTTATTCACATATTTATGTTATTTTTTATTCTAATTGGAACAATGAAATCTGAGTATTAAATGTTGATGTTCAGGACATATAAAAGATATTTAAATTAATTATTTATTTTCCTTTTATAATCAGTTGTATTTTCTGTTTTTAAATTATCAACACGTTTCACCCAGTGGGTTAAGGCCTTACATTGTTTTAAATGACAGTAAACATGTCTCTGGAGCCTTGTCATTTACATTACAATATTTACGGTAAAGGTATGACAATCTTTAAACGAGCCCAGGAGTTATTTTGGTTTCATTGTTAGCTTCATATATAACATTCATGTATAAACCAAATAAAACCCAAGTTTTCCAGAAAGGAAGTTTATTCATTAGAATCCAGGTCAAATCAATCTAATCTTGTGTAACTTCAGCTGAATTGAAGGAAAAAGCTCCAGGTTTCTTGGTGAACTTTGGGTTCATTTTTTTATGATGCTTTTTAATTTTCATTCATTTCATTCCTTATAAAATAAGCAGATCTGTGTCCTTATTTTTATTTTTTCTGCTGTGCTGCACCTTTGACTCCTATTCAAAGCTGCTTTTGAATAAACCACTAAAATGTTAAAATGAAGAACTTGGGCCTTTATGCTCTAATTGTTTATGCACTTAAAATTAATTAAGTTGCATAACGGATGGAATCAAATCAACTCCTTGCAGCTTTAATTACAGTTTATGGGTGAAAATGGTATCGAAGGGGAAAAAATATGGACTTAAATGAAAAAAAGGGGGTGAAAAACCAACATGCCTACATGGCAATCTTTAAAAGAGCTTTTCCTAAATTTGAAGGATGAAGTTGGACCAAATTATTGGACCAACAAATAGAAATCACTCAGGATCAGTGTCGCTGCCAGTTTTTTTTGTCTCTTCCAGGCCTGGATAATATCTTCCTCCAGTCTGCATATTTTGGAATGCAAATGGTAAAAACAAACATCTACCGAATGCATTTCTTCCTTTATTCACTGAAACTGGCCTGGAGGAGGATTAATAAATCAGGATCTTATATTAACAATATAAATAATAACAATACAGAATAAAACAAAACATCTGTTGTTTCCAAGGGAAAATTGACGCCCAAGCAAAATATGTCATCATAAGTATAATAATAAATCGTAATCAATGCTTGATTTCAAGGAATTCAATAGAAGAAATTGATATTTTAAAGATTTTTCCTATATTTCTGTTTGTAAAGTGTCAAAAAAAATCTAAATATTCTTGTTTATTTGTTCCATATTTGGATTAGAGTATTATTTAGAAAAATAAATAGATTAAGACCCATTAAGGTGGAGAACATAAGAAGGAACATCAGTTAAAAGCGTTAAAGTTCCCTCACATGTGTGGAAATGGAGTCCTTAACTGGACCCATTTTCCCAGCCTGCCATGGTTGCATCTTTCTTCTCATGAATCGGCTCCTTCTGTTTTCTTCTCATCGGTTTGTGGGGTGTGTAAACAACGCAAAGCCAGCTTCAGGCTCAGAGCAGGACGGTCGCAGGAGAAGTTTACATCTGGGGTATTAGCAGGCTGGTGGAGGTCACATCCTGTCCTGGTCTCCCAGCCTGTCGGAGCAACGCTGTCACGCTACCAAAGGGTTTGGCTTTATTTTGTTACCAGCCTTTAAAACCTTGCCATTCTGCTCTTATTTAGAAAGCGGGTGGATGGATGTGGATCCCAGAGGGCACATATCTGACTGTGGTTGATGTAAAATACTGACGATCACTGGGAACAGAGTTTCTGACTTCTTGTCTGAAGCAAACTCAAAGGCATCGATTTCCTGTGTTGAGAGCCACACAGACTGCTGAAGAGTTTGGAAACTATACAATATATCTATAATACGTGTTGAAGCTTGGAGGAAAACAAAGTTGTAAAAGTTTAACGGAGTTATAGGCATGGAAAGAGAACACATCTCATAATCATTCTGAAAAGTATGTAGAACTCCTTCGTCTTCGATATGATTTAAGATGCTGCTCAGAAAATGCTTTGACTAACTGATTATCATCAGCGTGAGCGTCTTTTATAACGACTTTCTTCGCTTTGCTGCTGTGGAGCATACTGGTGTGGGAAAAGACTAAAGCATAAGACTATAAAGAGCTGCTAGATGTTTTCTAATTTGACAGCAAATCTTATGAAAGAAGATATTTAGAAGTACATGTTTGTTAAAACGATGAATTAAACCCAAAAATGAAAGCAACTTGATGTATTTCTTATCACTTTCCATCTAATCTCTGCCTGCTTCACCCTCTGACTATGAGTCGAAAGCAAAAGAAAACAAAACTATAGATATTTGCACATTTGCACCTTGATTTTGTTTTGTTTATTAAAAACATAACACCAGGGAACACCTTATACCCCGGAAAAGGTATTCCCAAAAAAACAAAGCATCCATGAGTCCCATTTACCACTCAGACCAGAATATTGACTTTTTAGAAAATGTAAATCTCCTTAGACTAATTGGATATTCTTGCATCTCCTCTCATCAAACAGGACTGAGTCTCTGGACCTTTGCTGAACTTTTTATCCATTTTTGTTCCAGATGTTATTTCAATAGTAGCTTGATCTCTGACTGTCTTTCTTTTTTTGACAAAATAACAACAATTTAAACCAGCATCTCCTGGATACCGACATGCCTGCTGCAGATGTAGTGACCAATAGTTCCAGCATCAGCAAATAAAAGTTTTATTTATAAATGCAGAGTTGCATAATATATAATTATGTAGCCTAATAAAATGGACAATTGCTTCTACGTAAAACTGATTAATTCCACAAAACTCCTACATCAAGCCTGAAACGCTCATAAAATCTGTTCTACCTAAAAGAAGATAAGAAATAAGAGGAAAATGGCGAATGCGACATTTTCTCCTAAATCACTCCTACGAACATTTTAAGGACGATTTTGTACGAACAAGAATGATTAATAAATCTGCTTCAATTATAAACCAAGTTACTGAGAATTACAGATGGTGAAGACATCTTGGATTTTAACGTTCAGTTCAAGACGTCCAGCCATAAAGGTAATAGTTAATAACATCTGCTAATTGAGCAAATAGTCCGTTATAATCAAACTATATTTAATTACTTGGTTTTCCCCTTGATCTGAATGACTTATTATCTAACTATATCTCCCAGTTCTAGTTAATAATAAATTCATAATCTACTGGTAAAATATTGCAACACTGGGAAAGACTGAAAGTTTAAATAAAACTACTTGTTAAAGAACAAAAGACACCGAACCTTTAGTTAAACCTTCTAAGTGCATCCTTTTTTCTTTCTCCTTTTCTTGCTGCAGTTTTATTTGATAAAATTATTTCTAAAGAAAAAGTCCAGTCAGCAAGGAATAATCAATGGATCCTTATTTATACCTAAAACTAATATTTTGGCGTGTGATTTAATGAATTTAGCGTTAATCAGTAAAAAAATACAAATAATCATTTTCATTGTGATCACTGAGTCTGGGGAGCGGCCATTTTTGCTCAAATATAGTAGCCCCCCTCTCCCCGCCATCTTCCAGCAGTGACGTACACGGGTGCGGTTAGCCTAGCGCCATTCTCCCCGCTTCTGAAGCTAAATCAATGGGGAACTACTAGACAATATCTGCAATCAACAACACATTATTGAAGATTTCCAGAGGACTTCACCATTGAAATTCACTGCAGAGCTATAGTGAAACTGACAATGCCTCACGCGTGCATGGCAGCTGGATGCTGGAATATATCGGGTAAAAGTGGAAAAAAGAGTTATTCCACCTTTCTGATTCCTGATCCTCCACGGACGGTTGGTCGCTGGATCGCCAACTTGAAGAGGGAGGATTTGCCATCTAACTTCTGGCCAGAGAAAACCCGTAATATGTAGCCAACATTTGGAAGAAGAATGTTTTCAAGATGACTTGGATAATAGCGCGTTGTGATCAAACACCAGATACAGCACTGGGACTTGATCAACAGCCGATACCGCACCGTGACAATGTCACTAACCAGTAGGTGGCAGTAGTGTTCTTTGACAAACATGGATGCCTCCAGTAAAGCACATTCACATGAAAATTACTCTGAATTAAAAACACTGATCATTTATTGAACAGGATGGAATCATTATATATTCAAAATATTTTTAGAAGTATGTATTCTGAATATGAGCGGACTTTTCCTTTATTATCAGTCCAGTTTGGTATTCTCTAACCTTTCAGCAGAGGAAACACAACAAAGCCCTCGCTCAGAGACCTTTGAAAAGGCAAAATAAAGATCTTTGCAAAAGGAATAAAAAAATTGGCATCTGAAGGCAACATAATTTAAAAGCACATAGACAAAGACTCTGAATGCAGGAGCTTTGTAGGCGTTGCTATTTTGTCCTTGAAGTCAAAACCTTTTTCAAAGTTAGTTGAGAATAAAATCATTGGCTTTTACAAACTTTTCCCAACTGCTCAGTGTTTTCTAGTTTTATTTGGTTTCCTCAGATACAACTGAAAGCAGTTTTTCATCTCTTTAGAAAAGAGGCCAAATAAACATTTAAAGCCCTATCGTTGTTTTTCTTTTATCTTCAAATAAAACGATAGAAAAGCAGAAAAACAAAGGTTTTATTTGACCTCAATAGAAAACACTAAATCCATCAACACTAAGCTTTAGATTTAGCGCCATATGTAATGAAACTCAGTTTAATTCCTGCTGGAGCGTAGCTGGACAATCCTTATTATCATAACCGGTTTGTTTTCCTCCTGCTTTATTTTGTTTTGAAATCTTCTGCTGGACATAATCTCTATTTAGTTTATCTGGATTTTTCTCTGAAAAAATAAATGTTTCCAAACTAATAAAACAAAATAAAGTAGAGTTAGGACAACATGTAAAGGTCTCCAAATATAAAGAAGGACAAAGAGCTGGTTTGTTGACCTGCGCAAAGCGATGCCTTTAACACACATTGGATAAATAACATTAACCGGCTGCAAAATATAACAGATCCCCTTTTTAGGAGAAAACATGAAAAATATAAAGTTAGCATTCCACTAACGCACATCTTCACTGAAACTACGTGAATTCATATTTTTAGTCTCATGAGAATTTAATTGCAAGATATTTTTTTCTTTATTATAAAAAGAGAGACCGTCTTGAATTTTTATAACTTTTAACCTTTAAAATCAAATATATCCCTGTTTGTTTTTTGAGGAATTTGCTGTTGGGTTTTTAATCCAGAGAAATGTGAGTTTAAAAGATTAAAAGGAAAATGATCAACACAGAGACAGGGTTTTGTGACGTCAGTGTGTGCCGGGTGGAGAGAAGAGTGCTGGCTTGGAAAGCCATCACCTTCTCCCACAGATCCCTTCATGGCAAAGCCTTTTATTAACAGTTTACAACATCAAACAGGCGGGCCTAAAACAGCAGACCCAATAATGATTGTCTGAGAGGATGCAAGTAACAAGATGGTGTGAATTGACCAACTGGCTGGATGGAAGTCACACATCCGTGTGATTCTGCCTCATGACCTGCCAGGAGGTCATAAAAGTTTATGACCCTTCTGGTTGAGGCACAGTCCCATAGTTATCAAAACCTAACACGAAACGCTGATATTTTTCCAAAAACGCTTTGCCGTAAAGACGGAGACGTAAAATAAATGTGAGCGGCCCACACGTAATGCATGAAAACGCTGCAAAATGTATGCCAGGCCTGTAAGTGGCGCTGTGGTGCCAAAGCAAAAATAAGCGACGAGGAAATGTTGGGCATGTGCACTAATATTTATACATGGTTGCCCTGCGGGTCCATTTTCGTGGTTAAGTGAAATTCAGGTGCTGAACTATGTCGCCGATATTGCTCTGTTCTTCCTGGAGATATTCCAGAAGAAGAAGATTCTGTTGTAAGCCCGACAGCAGGGTGAGTAGCATTAGCAACGGGCGCCATTGTTGTTGTGATACTGGTCGCGCATGCGTGTGTAGAGGCGACGCCATGACGCATGCGCAAAAAAATATGCGGTTAGGGCGTAAAGATGGAAAGGGGAAACGGGCGCTTCAGAATCTTCCCACTCTGAAGGCTGAATAAAAAAATGATCAAGCACAGACCCCCAAACGCCAAGCTTCACGTGTGGATGAGAGGCTGGTTTGGTGAAAAATTTGTGCGTTTAGGCCAGGGTTCGCCTTCTGTGTGGACGGGGCCTGAAACACAGGATAGATATCACTCTAACATTTCCCTCCTCTTATACATAAAAACATCAGCATCTTTCAATTCATATTGTATTCATAGAAGTAGGAATATGAGTACAAACATAACAGTCTGTTTTGTTCAAATCTTCAGCAACGCGCTTTGAATGCTGCCACCACATCTTGGCACTGTAGGATGACTTGCTGTGGATCCATCAAAAATCATCCTGCTCTTCCTTTGTTTCAGACAGTCAGTTTGAGTTCCTAGGAACACCGGTCCAACAGTCATCACCGGGCAGCATAACCACTTTGGTTTTTCAGATCTTTGCCAGTCCGTCCAAGGAAACACCCACTAACCGGACTCTAAAAGACTGGGTTAGGTTGTTCACTTCACCAGCGTTGAGACGAGTGGTCCTAAAAAACCAAACCCCTTTGAAGCTGGACTTCACCACAGATCTATACCTTAGTCGTGGGGTCCCTGTGAAAGTAACTGGGCTTTTTTGCTGTGGAAAGTTTTTAATCAGTTTACAATGACTCTGGTGGATCCAAGTGTTTCTCTCCTGGATCTTCACGGCAGTGGGGGTTGTTAGTTGCACTTTGTTGGGTCCTTCCCACCTCGGAGCTTTCCAAGTTTTCCTTTTGATGATTTTAATCAGCACTCGGTCTCCAGGCTTCAGGCCTTCCTGTGGGGAAACAAAAGGAGCACTAGGCAGATTACATGTTTTCCGAACAGTTTTGTCGCTGAAAAGCTTCAGCATCCACTTAGTTAGCGGGTCAATGTCATCTTGTTCGTTTTCTGCCCATGGCTTTCCTGTTTCTGCCATGAATTTTCTCAATCTATTTTTAACATCCTCGAACCATTTAACTGGGTTCTGTCTGGCTGGAGGTAAACCTCGACAGGCAGTCCGCATCTCTGCATCTGTCCATGGCCCACACACAAGAACAGTGGGTCCACAATCCAGTGGGTCACCATCTTGGGGTCCCGTGCGTTGACCACAATGAGGGTTGGCCACCTCCAACACCGGAAAAGCACATGCCCCCCTCCCAGGATCTTGGTCCTGTTCTTGTTTTTTTAATTCAGCCAATCTTGGATAAATAGGGGCAGATGGGCCCCTTCCACAAGCCTCCACTTGATAATCATCCCTGTAACACTTCGAATCAAGCTTCACATCCCCCCCTGATCCTCCCAACTCATGCTCACAAGAGTCAGAGGCACTGAGTTCCATACCATCCACAGAGGACGACACGGACAGGGGGCCTGCTCCTGCTCCTCCAATATCACCACACGATGGTGGGGCTACTGGAGGAGGAACAGTGGCATGGCTGTGTTCACATTCACCGTGATGGGGTTTATCTCCACCTTCCTGCGCAGCTGATGCCACTGCTTGAACCCCATCACCCCCTTGAATTTGATTAGGGTCAGGATATTGAGGAAGCATACGGGATACAACAGTTTCTTCATCAGCTTTAACTTTTACAGCAGCAATTGTAGCTGTCTTTCTATCCTTCTTCTGTTGTATTTGGCTTTCCCTATTTTTTGCTTGCATAATCCACTTATTTAACTCTTCTAATTCTTTTCTGTATTTAGCTTGTTTTCTTTTTGATTTATACACCAACTTCATCTCCACCTTCTGCTGAATCTTTGTCAGCGGCTCAACTCTCAACTTTCCATCCCAGCCCTCCTTCTCAATCCACTTTCTGGCAAACTTTGGGTCACCACCACAACACGCCACCATCCATCTAACATCATCTGGCATTTCCTTCTTACTACTGCCTTGTCCCATTTTTAAAGAATTTAGTCCAGTACACAGCGGTTCGATTGTTTCCTCACACACTTTCACACAGTCACACACACCTAAGGCCTAATATTTTTTATTTTTTAACCAACATAGAGTCCCAGACTCGAATGCACAGAATACCCAGGTCCCAGACCTGTAAACAAAACTTGGTTTCGTCAAATATTCTTGCAACTACAACCAGTTATAGCTTGAACACAGAGGGTCCCAGACCCAAACGCACAGAATACCCAGGTCCCAGACCTGTAAACAAAACTTGTTTCGTCAAATATTCTTGCAACTACAACCAGTTATAGCTTGAACACAGAGGGTCCCAGACCCAAACGCACAGAATATCCAGGTCCCAGACTTGTAAACAAAACTTTGTTTCGTCAAATATTCTTGCAACTACAACTAGTTATAGCTTTCACATGGTCCCAGACCAGCTTTTAATAAAAAGCCTTAGGCGTACCGTTTCTGTGCAGATCAGTCCTCAGCTTGAGTCGTCACCAGGATGTCCAGGGCGGGGCTGGACCAACCTATTGGCTCTGTCCAGCAAAGGGTGGACGGCTGTCGTCAGTTTCTTGGCCTTGGTCCCGCACGGTCCTGGACAATTGGATCTTGACTCCCGGGTTTTTCAGCACCAAAAATGTTGGGTTTTAATCCAGAGAAATGTGAGTTTAAAAGATTAAAAGGAAAATGATCAACACAGAGACCGGGTTTTGTGACGTCAGTGTGTGCCGGGTGGAGAGAAAGTGCTGGCTTGGAAAGCCATCACCTTCTCCCACAGATCCCTTCATGGCAAAGCCTTTTATTAACAGTTTACAACATCAAACAGGCGGGCCTAAAACAGCAGACCCAATAATGATTGTCTGAGAGGATGCAAGTAACAAGATGGTGTGAATTGACCAACTGGCTGGATGGAAGTCACACATCCGTGTGATTCTGCCTCATGACCTACAGGAGGTCATAAAAGTTTATGACCCTTCTGGTTGAAACACAGGATAGATATCACTCTAACATTTGCCTAAAAGAAATAATGCACCAATGCAACCATAGAAGCAGCTAGCAAAGGGTTTTAATGTAGTGGAATCTGCATTCAAAACCAAACAGGTTAGAAAAGGTGAACTGAAGGTTAAGAGACTAGTTAGTCCATAGAAGAACTTTCACATCCACACAAAGAGCACCACTGAGGACGCTGTATTATATATACTGGGAACGTTGGTGGAGCTAAAACAGCTGCAAAAAACACCTAAAATCATCAACAGAAACACTGAACATGTGCAGACGACTCAGACCGGTAAAAACAGCAACATGGCAGCAAAAAGGCAATTTTGGGTTTGGTAAGGGAGACGGTTTTTTGCAACACGGTTTGCATGCCATGCATACAGATACACTTTATTTTGAGGTTTTGGAGTTGAATAACTATTTCTATTAATCTTTTAATCTTGTATCGGTGTCATTATCTGACTCTTCTTATTCCCTTTTTAAAGGAATAGTACACCCAAAACATGATTAGCCTTCATTTTCTACTCACCCCTTACGCTGAACAACACTCTGGAGTACTTTTTTTGATATCTCAAATGCATCTGGAGATCTGGGAGGCTTCTTGCTGTCTGCTGACATTCAAATAATGGAGGTCTATGGCGCCCGAGACAGAAAAGGTCCATAAAAAAGTCCACAAAAAGGTGTCAATATTCCTCCATACTGCTCGTCCCAATGTATTCCAAGTGTCCTGAGTGGGTGGCGTCCAGAATTTACTCAGAAACAAAGTCATTTAGAATGTTTTTAGAGCATAAACAGTAGTGTATAGGATTTCCTAAAAGCGCGTTCACGACGAGTCTACGGAAACCGCGGCAGACCAAACCAGATGAAAGTGCGCATCCAGCGTCTGCTCTGCCGATAATGCAAGTTTAGAAGAAGAAATGTGCTGTTTACCTGTGCAAAGAAAGAAACAACGAAAAGAAAAAATGTCTGAGGACTTCAGTGTTGAGGAAGAGCATGAGTTCTTTGCCGAAGCTGAATGCGCACTTTCATCTGGTTTGGTCTGCGGCGGTTTCCCGTAGAGTCACGTCATTTGCTTACTGAATGCTGTGTGCGTAACAAACATGATGCAAGTCGCTGCCCAGCGCCTAGGCTCTAGTGCTGCCTGGAACCGTTAAGCGAGCTGCTAAACGGTGCCATGGAATTGGAACACACGGAACCGGTTCTGATCAGGAATGATGCCTAAGCGCCATAGTGACATTATAGGCTAAGCCCACAGTCATTTCCAAACCATTATACATTTCCAAACAAAGCAAAACAAAACAAACGAGATGAGACGTCAACACGTCCAAATCTCAAATATGCTCTGATAAACGAGGTCACGGAAAGGTTTGTATTCAACAGCATCTCCTGCAACAACCCTGAAACTGATATCACTGTAGACGAGCAGCTCCTTCCAAAAAAGGCCCAATGCAGCTTTCTGTAGTCCCGGCAAATACGCCTGATAAGCTTGGCATCAAAATGTGGCTTGAAGCGGATGTCAGCACTGAATATAAGTTGAATGGTGTAGATTATCTAGACAGGGATGGAGCATGCAGAGCAGCGGCTGGAGGACGGCATTGTGCTGAAACTAGTAGAGCTTTTCACAGAAGGACTGCAGACCAAAAAGATAAGTGTTGCACAATGGATAAGAGTAGAAAAAGAAAAAGAGCCACTCTATATTGTTCCTAAAAACAATGCCAGACTCTCACTGTCTATCAGTGCAAAGCACAATAAATGTGTTTATTCTTAGAAAAGCTCACAGCCCAGCCGGTTCATTCAGCAGCCCAAATGCAAACCACTTCTATTATTAACACACAAAGGTTGGCGTAGATGTATTGGATCTAGGGCTGCAACTAAACCGATTAATCTGTCTATTTTTTTATCTTAAATGCAAAGTTTTCGTATATATATTTTATAAATCTTTGTATAATTACTGCTCTAAGTTGGTTTCTCTGTTACTTAATTTGTTAGGCCGGGCATACACTGCGATTTTTCACCCTTTGCTGGCCGATTCTTCAGTCGTGTGAGAATTTGTCGGATGGGGTCGAGTTTCAGCCTCATCTAGCGTCCTGCATCGTGTAGTGTCTGGGGTTCTGAAAGGCATTTCAGCCCAGATAGGCTACATCATCTCTTCAGGTTAAGCCGGGCGTAAAATGTACAAGTTTTTGAACTTTTCGGGCCGATTCTTCAGTTGGCGAGACTTTTTTGGATCAGGCCGACTTTCAGCCTCATGGTGTGTTCTGCAGGGTGTGGTATTCAGGGGGTAACGAGGGGCGATCAGCCTCTCACGACCAGAGGTGTCAAGTAAAGTACAAATACTTCATTACTGTACTTAAGTACACTTTTTAGGTATCTACACTTTACTCCATTGCTTATTTTTCTTCCTACTTCTGACTTCTACTCATTAAATTTTCACACAAGTATCTGTACTTTCTATTCCTTACATTTTAAAACAAGCGTTACTTCGTTACTCTTGGCTTCGGTTTAATGTTTCTAAATATTTATTTCCCGTCATGTGCTCCATCCAATGCTGATCATTGGCTCCGCCCACATCTAGTGAAAACTAGTGTGATTGGATGAATCATAGAACGCAAACACTCATTGTGAAAAATTGAGCTTTCAGTTGATAAAATGGCATCTGGCTGTTTTTTTAAAGGTTATTTTATGTACTTTTTATTTCAATATACTATACTTTTATACCTTAAGTAGTTTTTTTACTTGAGTAAAGAGGTCAAGTTGATACTTCAACTTGTTTTTAAACTGTAGTATCTATACTTCTACTTCAGTAACAAAAGTGTGTACTTTCGACACCACTGCTCACGACCACCTCATGTGCAAACAAGGGAGTTCCTGTAGTTTTTATTCAGATTGACAAATCCAACCAGCTTAGACTTGTTGAACATTTGAAATTTTGTTTTGTACAGCTCACGATATTTTGGCGGTGAGTCCGAAGTTTGGTTTTTGACTGGCAGTGTGAGCAGTTAAGAACAAGCAGTAAGAACGTACATCATGAGGTGTGAACTGTTAAACTCTCTGGTTTCATCGTACAGCTTGAGCTCAACGATTGAAAATAGCGTACAGTGAATGCCCGGCCTTAATGCGTTGATTTTGTTCAGGAGTTGTATGAATGTGAACATCTCACTCAGAGACTTCATCCTTTCACTGGTAAAACATTCGCCCACCAACCACATGTGGTCCATGGAGCTGCAGGTTACAAATGAGCAATCCTTGGTGAGGCAAAGAAAACTGTGGGGTGCATCGGCGCCGTATGAACAACCGCTCCTATGATGTTTGTCATAAATCTAAAAGGCAGAGGGAGGGAACATGTGTGTCTGTCTTCTTGTTTTTCATATATTGTGGGGCAAATTTTCTGGAAAATTGTACTTTGTGAGGCCCGATGCCCCATGAGGGGAATCATGTTTTTGGGTCAGGGGTTGTTTAAAACTAAGCTTTAAATTGAGTTTAGGTTGGGGTTAGGATTATTTATTTACCTCAGGGTAAGGGTCACAGGAAATTAATGGAAGTTAATAGTGAGAAAACATTGTATATGTGTGTGTGTGTGTGTGTGTGTTTGCTCACTGAGGACCATAAGTACTTGCTGGTTGTGATCTGCAAAAAATTTATTTGATCCAGGTTTTTTTATCCTATAAAAAGATTTGTTTTGAGATTTATTTGTTAAATGCTGATATTTCTAACAGGATTTTTAAAGTTTAAAACTATTAAATAAATTATAATTTAATTTACTGTCAAATTCAACTATGTCTATTTATGCAAATATAAAAAAATGTTAATTTCAAACTTTGAACTTATGTAGTAAAACTGTTTTTATTCAATTGACAGTTTTATTTTCAAAACAAAGTTGGACTACCAATAACAACTGCATAAAATGCAGACTTTGATTAGAAATTATTTGAGACAAAATTTATCTGATATCCATAAAGGGTTAGAGTCGCACACTACAGCTATTTCAGTCGATAAAATCATCATGGATCTTGCTTACGATTGAGCAGACGATCACCTGTCAAACTGACCGGTGGGAGTTCTAGTGGTGTCAACATTTTGGGAGTCCTGGTGTTAAAAACATTTGCAGTCTGATGACAGATTGTCTGTGAGGCGACAGAATGGACAAAGATTTCTGGATAAATGTCAAGAAGTCTTTAAAAAAACTGATTAAAAATACAGTTGCCTCTAATTTAAGCTTGTTTTTGTTTTTGCGATGCAGCCTTAAGGCCAGAACACAGAGAATCCGATTTTGTGTCAAACAAAAAAATTGTGTCGGACGAGGTTGTGACGTTTAGTGCTCATCGAAAGTCAATGGTGAGGATCACACCTGACATGCTTTCCTGCAGGGGGCAGCGTAGCTCCGACTGACATAGAGCCCAGGTCTGTTGCACAGCAATTCAGCAGCAATTCCTTGGATGTGACAGGAAGGAAGACACGGCTACAAAGTAAAACACATCCGCTTTGGGGGAAAATACAAAATAAAATCTGTTAATCTCACGGAGAAAGAGTCAAATTCATTAAATGAAACATTAAAATAGAAAACTTTCCCCATGATAGGAGTTTAGGATGACAGAAAATGGATAAAGTAGGGATCTTCGGATTGAGGTTTAAAAGTTTAAAAGCAGCCGCTGTGTTCAGGCCTTCAGACGCTCGCTCAGCGCTGCTGCTTCCGGATGGTTGCAAAAAAAATAATGGAGCATGTCTTGAAATCACGATTCACCCCATTAACGACTCAACTGAATTTATTTCCAGGCGTTGCTAGAGCTAAGCTAGTTAGCACCTCACTAGCTAATTTGTTGTTTTTTCATTTCACTAGTCATGCCTCTCTCAGCAATTATTTCATCCTCCAGCAAATGAAAACATTACATTCAGTAATAGAATATTTAATTTGAGCAATAAAACTATATTTTACTAAAGAAACATTAATGTATATAAAGAAGCTCAAATGTTTTAAATAATACTGAAGATTATCTTTAAAAGTTAACTTTTATACTGAAAAACAAGTCTTATCATCATATTCTAATGTAGTGAATAACTGTTTAGCTCAGATGACTTTCTTGTTTTGTTTTTTTACAGTTTTCTTATGAAATCACATAGATAAATTCAGCAAGTCTTGTTTTTTTGTTTTGACTCTTCTGTCCTGCTTATTTACTGATGTCCTGCAAATATTATTAGTATTTGCCCTTCAGTCAGAGCTGGTATTTGTCTAATTGCCACACCTGTTCCAGATTTAGTCATTAACTTCAGACGTTTCTTGGTTCCTTTGATCATCACGGTCATAAACGTGTCTCGGTTTGTCTCTGCCATGGCGTGTATAAAACTAAACCCGGTTTCCTGTTCTGGAGGATTCTGCTTGGATCATTTGCCTTACCAGCCCTACAGGTTAGGAAAAAAATAAATTAATTATGTTTATGTTTAAGCCTATTCCCTCCAGGCTGCTCAGATGTGTTTTGGTTTCATTTCTAACAACAGACAGTCTGTCTCTGCACCGTAACGCACTGAGGAAACGTTTGGGTATTTTCAGTGATACTGAATTAGTTGTTAGGACTCTAGGAATGAGTTATTAATACGATGCAGGTGTGTTGGGGTCAGAGTTCATCCAGAAGCTTTAGGACAGGAGTTCTTGAGGTCTAGACCTGGAGACACCTGGTTTACATTCTGACCTTCACTTGTAAAAAATAGATCATGATTGAAAGAATAACAACCTGGATACAAGGAGCCAAAAAACTCACTTTACTTCCCATTCATTAGGTGTTCACTGCTCTTAAATTAGCCAGTTGATACTACTTATACTACAGCAATAGTATTAAGGTGCTACTTTATTGTATCTCTTATACTTTTTTTTGCATCTCTTTGCAGATGATGAAGCAGAATGAAGATGTTTTATCGTTTTCTCCCTTTTATCTCCTCTTTCTTTCATCTTTCCTTTCTTCCTGTTTTTCCTTTTTTGTTGTTCTCCTTACATTGCAGAGTCCATATGATCTGTAAAACTCCCTGCATAATTATAATAAAGCTATTTATATGCATAAATCAAGCGGAACACTATGGGGATAGTGAAAGCAAAATCTGTTGGGCTCTTTTTCGGCATCAAGAAAATTATTTTTATTGCCACATTGCTGGACAGGAAACTGTTAAAAAAAAAAAAAAAACAAATAAATAAATTATCTAGTTGAGGTGATTCCTTTTGAAGGTTTGCTAGCCAAGTGCTACAGGGAGGGGACTTCAGGGTAGACTGAGGACTAAAGCCTGGTTTATGCTCAGAAACCAGGTGGTCTGCGTGTATCGCAGTAAATGCAGATATGCCCCCGCCCCTTCAGCAGACGCTCTGCTGCTCCTCTCAAAATTGTAGGTGACCGCAGACAGGAGGCCTCTGATTGGTCAAATTTACATCCGTTCTACACTATGCGTATTTCCTGTCTGGTTCCTTACCCGGCTTGTTTTGTTTGTCTGACGCCATTGTGGAAAACTACTGGGGAAGATGGAGCAGCTAGCAGAAGCGAGGTGCGTGAGAACGCTGGGACCCTTTTCCCAACTGGATCCCCGCTCTTTTGGCCCTCATGTCCCTCCTCGTTGTCGCGACAAACTTGCCCCCCCGCACTTCCTCACGACCTCAGCCCTATCTAGACCCACAGCTAGTTCCTGATTGGCCCTGGAATAACATAGCGCAGACCACGCTTTAAAAATTGGACATAAATCAAAAATAGACAAGCTCGCTGCGACGCACTGGTGCGGGATGATAACCAGCCATTAAGGCCAAAAATACACTGTACGATATTTTAAATAATTGTACAGTACGATGACATCGCAGGGTTTAAAAGTTCATGATGTATGTTCTTCCACTGTACGATATCTAACTACTTACACGACAAGTCCAAAAAACACACGTTGGACTCATCAATCAACAGCAGGATTCACTCCCGAAACACCTCGGTAAGGCCGACTGAATTTGAAACATGTTAAATTTTTTTCCGAACTTACGATTCCTGATCGGGGGTCATGAGAGGCAGATCGCCCCTCGTTATCCCCTGTATACTACACACAATGAGGCTGAAACTCAACCAGATCCAAAAACCTCTCGCACGGCTGGAGAACCGGACGGAAAAGGGTAAAAACTTGTCGAGTGTCGGTTTAACCTGAAGAGATTAAGGCCCCGTCCACACGAAGTCAAAACGAACACGAAACGCTAATATTTTCCAGAACGTTTGTCTTAAAGACGGAGACGTAAAATAAATGTGATCGTCGTCCACACGAATGCATGAATACGCTGCAAAATGTATGCCAGGCCTATAAGTGGCGCTTGTGGTGCCAAAGCAAAAAATAGGCTTACGAAATGTTTGGGCATGTACGCACTAATATTTATATACATGGTTGCCCTGCGGGTCCATTTTGGTGGTTCAGTCAAATTCAGGTGCTGAACTATGTGGTCGGAGATATTGCTCTGTTTCTTCCTGGAGATATTCCAGAAGAAGAAGATTCTGTTGTAAGCCCGACAGCAGGGTGAGTAGCATGAGCAGCAACCATTCAACACAGTACAGGGCGCCATTGTTGCTTGTGATATACTGTGTCGCGGCATGCGTTTTAGAAGGCGAGCGCACGCTATGGCATGTGTAAGAAAAAGAAATGCAATTAGAGTTTAAAGATGGAAACGCTGAAAACGGCGCTTCAAAATCTTCCCACTCTGAAGGCTGAATAAAAAAAAGATTATGGTTCAGCATGGATGAGAGGCTGGTTTGGTGAAAAATTTGTAGCGCTTAGGCCAGGGTTTGACTTCTCCGTATCTCCATACTGCTACGTATCGTATCTGGGCTGCAATGCTTTTCAGAACCCCGAATAATGAGCTGGAAGATGAAAACACCCCGGCGGAAACTGTTCTTACTTTTTCGCAATGTGGAATATATTATTTGCTGAATCAAGAAATGTTTTGTGAAATTCTTGAATGGTATGGAAATCCTCTCCTAGTAGTTGTTACTTCAGGCTAAATAACCCCCCACCTGGCATAGACTAGATATTCATCAAAAATGAGGCCCTCTGAAAAAGTAATACGAGGTCAAAGCTGCAGTGAGCAGCAGGGCTGAAACACGCTGCTTATCATTTCCACATGTAAAAAGCCATTACATGATCAGATACCCCCTCAGCTGGCCTCGCTGTCAGACTTCATAAACAGCAGAAAACCAGAGAAAAAGATTAGAGGAGGTAAGGAGATAATTTAAACTTATAAACAAAACAAAAATGAAATCATTCATTCCTTTCTTTCAAGTCAGGAGTCTTTAATGCAGCTGGTACTGGGAGCACGGCATTCCAGTATAAACACATTCCACGCACATTAGCAATATGCTTCTGTAGTAAAACAACTGTCTGGTTTAAATCTGTGAAATAAAACAATGGCGGGATAAAAAAAAAGCTGCAGAGAAATTCAAAAGGAAGGAGAAGAAAAGGCTTGAAAAAGTAGATTCACTGCGTCTCCTTTAATTATCAGTTTAAGTTTTACGTGTTTCTATCCTCTTCTCAACCTTTATGTTTAAGGTTAATGGAAACAAAGTCAATATTTTTTTTTAAAGAAGAAAATTTCTCTAGCTTAGAGGTTTGATCCGTTGCCTTTCTAAAGATTAAATGAATGACTTATAAATCTGTTTTTTATTTAAACTCTCGGCAATGTCTTAACTTTTCCCTCGCAGGGCTTTAAGATCCAGACGCCTTTAATTACAGTTTTTCTTCTGCTCCCTTTGAACTTTGAGTCATTATCAGCAATGGAGCTAATTTACAACAACAGAGTCTGAATGCATCCGAATGCGCGCTCTTCGCCTCTGATGGCGATTAGAGGTTTTAACGGCTGCTTTGGGGAAGCCGGGGGTATTACTGAGGAGGATCGGCACGGTCCTTAAAACCCGCCGTTACTAAAGTGCCTCCATTATATGATCTGACATGATCCAGGTTTGATCCTTGCTTTATTACAATCGCTCTCTCAGGCGGCTGGAAAACAGCAAAAAGCTGAAGGGAGAAATGTCGCCTGATCTGGTTGAATTGTAAAGATAACGTGTTGTGAATCGGCTCTATAGAGATAAAAAGAATTGAAATGGAGCAAACTTACTACTTTTGCTATTGTACATAATGTAAAATCCCTTTTTATAGTAATATCCACCTGTATATTATATTTGGTAAATATCCAGCTGCAAATTTAGTTCATAACACTAGTTATCTATATATTATATTCATCTATTAGTAAAATTCTGTTTATAATGGTGTTCATCTCTATATTTATACAGTAGAAATTAGGGATGCACACGATATAATCGCCCCCCTATCGGTATCGGCTTTAAAACTGAATATCGGACATCGCCACCCCACCCCACGATATTTAACCCGATATTTGATCAGCTTCTGAGTTTCTAAAGTCTAAAAATAAATAAAAATACTACTTCTTCTTCTTCCTCAAAAACTTCTTTTACAGACTTAAAAACTTCTTGAAGACGAGGGAAAAAATATTGATACATTAAAATATCCCAATATCTTCATAAGCTGATATATTGCCATTTAAAAACACCATATCAATCTCTTTTACTAATGAATTTGAATGACTTTTCTTTTATCTGAACTTTAAATAGAACTGGGAGTTTAATCATTAAATAAAGAATGGTAAATGTTAACAAATTATGAAATAATTCATCAAAAGGACCACATTTTAAATATTCTTTTAATCTATGCTATTTTTCTTCAACCAGTCGGCTAGGACCCTCATTTCTAATCCTCGTAGACCCAATCGTAGGATGTCTTTGCGGTGTTTGGTTAAGTCGCTTCAAACCAAATGGAGACAGCACAAATTCACATGTCCTGTTTATTTAGTTTTGTTTTACTTTCAAAGGTTCTCTTAAAATGTGAATTTTAGTAGAATGCAAACACGGCTAGTAAGGCTATGAACCTAAAAACAGCCTCTATGAGGGATTTTAACAAAAACTAGGTCAGATCAAAGTTTCTACCAAACTTTCTACAATTGAAAATTTTTTAGAGACGCTTTTTTCTTAAATTCAGTTTTCCCAGAATTTATCTTGGATGCAGCTGTTTGAACTGTAAGTTTAATCCAATGTAGAAACAATTAATCAGATTAATGAATTATTGAAATAATGTCGTCCAAATAATCTGTAGTAATGGATTAATCGTTTGAGATATAGAGACTGTAAAACATACCTTTAGCTAAAAGAGTGACAAACTTAGAGCAGGAATTATACCAAGACTGTAAAATGATATAGAAACATTTTGCATTTAACGCCGCTACCTTTTTTTAGTAACAAGTAATCAAAATTATTACTCTTACTGTAACTATCCTCACGCCGGTTACAATTGCCGACACCCCGTTACTGCAGCGTTACTCCGGTCGCACAATTAACCTTTTTTTTTCAAACGATAGGACTGGACAAATCGTGCGTCATGAGAGGGAGGATGGAGAGTCAGGAGGACTCCAGCAGCAAAACAGCGTTTTCCAGATGGAAATACTGGTGTTTACATCGAAGCTGCGTCCTCGGTCAGATCTGCTTTCCCCCTGCATCTCCGCTGGCCGGTGACAATTCCGCGCTTACTTGCATGGAAGCAGCAAGCATGTTAGCTAAAGCGCGCCGTAGCTAAAGTCGCCAAGTAAGCCTGTGCTCACCACAGGAGAAACTATAGAGGCGAGAAGGATCTTTAGCCTATATGGAGAAAGGGAGAAATATGGATGGATGGATGGATGGATGGATGGATGATGATGGATGGATGGATGGACGTGATCTACGGGTGATACGGACGGACGATTAATGGATGGATGGATGGATGGATGGATGGATGGATGGATGGGCGGACTTGATCTGAGATCTTGGTGGGATCTTGACTGGATTAATGGATGGATGGATGGATGGATGATGGATGATGGATGGATGGATGGATGGATGGATGGATGGATGGATGGATGATGGGATGGATGGATGATGGATGGATGGATGGATGGATGGATGGGCTGGATGGATGGATGGATGGATGGATGGATGGATGGATGATGGATGGATGGATGGATGGATGGATGGATGGATGATGGATGGATGGATGGATGGATGGATGATGGATGGATGGATGGATGGATGGATGGATGGATGGATGGATGGATGGATATATAGCTACATGTTGCAGTATCTATAACAAACAGGATTTCAGACACTCACAAAAGTAACGCAATAGTTACTTTTATTACTAACTAGTTACTTTTATTGTGGAGTAACTCAGTTACTAACTCCATTACTTTTTGTGAGAAGTAACTATTAACTATAACTAATTACTTTTTCAAAGTAACGTGCCCAACACTGATTGTATGTGTGTAATGAATCTATGCGTTTTACTTCTAGATTTCACTAAAAGCCTGAAAACAAACTTCAACTAATCATCGTCAGGCACATTTAAAAAATATCCAAAAAAGTTTTACTTCTCAGAGGGACTTTAGCAAAGAACAGTATATCTGTTAATCATCTGTATTATCCATCATGGCCGCTGCAGCGGTGAGATTATCAGAGCTCTGCTCTGGATTCAGCCTTCGGCGAGAGACGCATCCTCTAGCAGACAAAACGCATCGAAACAGGAGGAACAGGAGTTCAAGGCAGCCAGAGTGCTTCTGTGTGCGTGGGTGGGATATTATCTCATCAGTCAGGAGCCTCGTTGCTGGAGGTTTCCTGTCTAACTGTTCAATTAGAGCCGTTTATCATCACATAGCAATAAAGCTACACACAGCGTCGCTGCTGTGGTCTCCTCAGCTGTTTTTAAGGTTAGAGGCTAAAAGAAACCAGAGGTCAAGATAAACTGTCCAAATCTGAGCTACTTTGCTCCAACTACTTTCCAAACACATCGTTCCATCATAAATTGCAGATAAATGGATTTCTGTCGCAGACTTCTGAAGCTTGATGTAAGGACGTCTGAATCGAACCCTCAGCTGCTGAGTTTCTGCCACCAATGCTACGTCTCCTGCTGGATTCTCTTTTTGTTTTTTTGTTCATCTTGGAGCTGCAAAATGTGGACAAGCTGTTGGAAGCGCTTCACTTGGAAACAAATGGGCCAAAGCTGTGAAAAAAAGTGACACTGGCAAATTACACAACAATGGAGGGATGTGGAACGGCTTTTATAGGGAATGAAAGAAAGGAGGGAAAACAAAATGACGGACAGACAAATACGACTCACAGATGCAGCTGGAACGAAAATAAGAGAAATGGGCTGAAGTCAGACTTAAAATACGTAGAAACTAAAAGCCTGCCACTGAAAAAACAAATAAAGCACCAAAGAAACAAAATCCACAACAAACAAAGAGGCTTTAATCACCAAACTACTGACAGAGACTAGAACTTTATTTTGTCCCTTTATTTTACTCTGGAACTCAATATTGTCACAATTCTTGTGGCGCCAATTCACAACTTTATAGAGACAAATCAACCAGATCATCCAGTCAGTTTAATTCAAAGTTGTTTATCTAAGGAAAACTCAACTTTGACTCTTCAGCAATCCCTCACACTAAAAGCATGCTTGTAGCGACAGTGGAGGAAAAACTCCCTTTGAACAGGGAAGAAACCTCCAGCAGAACCAGGCTCAGTGTGAGCGGCCATCTGCTGAGGGCCCACTGGGGTTCAAGGAGACAGAAGCAGACATAGAAAAGAAGCATAGATACAAAGGCAACCAGCTCCACAGGCGCCCCATCCAGGAAACACACAGCCAGGCAGACAAGCTCCGAGCCAGCTCCCATGTCAGAGGATGAAGAGAGCACATCCAGTTAGTCACAGTCAGAGAAACAGGACTACACTGGAAAACAGGCCAAGCTCCAACATCTAGAAACAAAGGTGTTGATGGCAGCAGCACAGCTGATATTTCTCTCCAGGATGGAGTCACAGCCAAACAGGAACAGACCAGATGAAGCTACTATGAGAAAAAGCAGAGAGGGCAGAACGTTAGAGATTGAACTAACAGATTCTGCAGAGTGGGAGAATAGAGATAGAATGAAGCAGAATGATAAAAAAAAAAAGGGGTCCCTATGTCCTCCAGCAGTCTAAGCCTATAGCAGCACAAAGGCAGAAAAACCCCCCAGGATAACCTAAGTTTTGGATAAAGTACAGGAAAGATAGAGCCAAGTAGAAACGTCTATCCAGACTGAAATTCTGAAAGGGTTATACCTGAAGCACAATTTAATTTAATTATTAACTAAACCCAGCTGTCCAATTTAGGACAACTGTGTTTAGTAAACTGCGATAAAGACATAACTTATCAAACCAAAATAACTCCTGCAGATATAATTTATTCATAACCTCACAGCAGACTGAGTAAAATGTAATCAGCCTAAAATCTCAGAAACCTTAATCTATTAGTTTTAAATTCATATTTTTACTGAAACAACAATTCATGTTTTATATGTCAGTTGTCCGCATTTAAATTAGAACACCACAATTTAATAAAAGGACAGACTAACAGAACAACTGTTTGTTTATAATGACAACAATTCCATTCAATTCAGTTTATTTATACAATGCCTTATTCACAACACGTCATCTTAAGGCACTTTACAGAGACAGATCATCCAGTCAGATTGGATTCAAAGTTTTCTATCTAAGGAAAAACCAGCTGGATTGCATCGACTCATTGACTCTTCAGCAATCCCTCACACTAAGCATGCTTGCTTAGCGACAGTGGAGAGAGGAAAAATCCCCGGGCAGAAAAGGCGAGACGAGCTCCGAGCCAGCTCCCATGTCAGAGGATGCGAATGGCCAGCCAGGCATCCAGTTAGTCACAGTCAGAGAAACAGGACTACACTGGAAAACAGGGCATGGGCACGTGTCCCTATGTCCTCCAGCAGTCTGGGGTTTCCTATATAGCAGCAGAACTATAGAGATAGATCAGGGATAACCTGAGCCACTCTAACTAGATGCTTTATCAAAGGAAAGTTTTAAGCCTAGCCTTAAAAGTAGACAGGGTGTTCGCCTCACGGACTAAAACTGGTAGTTGTGGTTCCATACAGGAGAGGGCCTGAGAACTAAAAAGATCTGCCTCCCATTCTACTTTTAGAAGTTCTAGGAACCACTAGTAAACCTGCAGATTGAGGAGCGAAGTGCTCTGTTAGGAACATAAGGGAACAATCAGATCTCTGATATCAGATGGAGCTTGGCCATTTAAGGCTTTATATGAGAGAAGGAGGATTTTAAATTCTATTCTGGATTTAACAGGAAGCCAATGAAGAAGAAACTAAGGATAGGAGAGATATGATCTCTCTTTTTTCATTTTCATCAGAAAACCAATTTCTAAACACATTGTGGAAAAAAGCTAAAGTGCATTTTACTAGAAAAGTAAACCTATAATAAGAGCAAGCAAATCACAGCAACAAGAAATCTAACGGAAGTCTAGAAGCTTCAGATTTTAACTTTACTTCAAAGGCAACAAATTAAATGGAAACAACTATTAAAGATGCCTGAGACCCTTAAAACACTTTTATGTACGGTGACATTATATCATGCATGTTTTAATCATTTTCCTTTGCTGTAAAAGTACAAATATGACAAATAAAAAATAAATGTTTCTACTTTATATGTTTGTAATTGTTGTTTTAGTCCATTTAAAAGTCTGTTGGTCCATTTGATGAATAAATACGTTTTTTTTCTGACATCTTTTGGTTAGAGAAACTGACTATCGCCTCTTTATCACCAGGATTTCCTGAGATTGAACTTACTGAAGGATTTACTGTCCTGTTTTATACTGGCAAAAAAAAAAAAACAGCAGCTGATCCCCATCAAAATGGTACGGAAGAGGATTAGGGCCACTGGAAAAAAAAAAAGTAAACAGATTTTTAAATTTTATTTCAGTTTAACATGGGAAAAAAAGTCAGAATTTTTTTTCTCAGAATTCTGACTTTAATCTCAGAATTCTGACTTTAATCTCAGAATTCTGACTTTTTTTTTCTCAGAAAGGGTTAGGTTAGGCGTTTGAAACACGCCCCATAATCACAACTCTATGGAGCAGCATCAGACTCATTCTGACTAGAATTGAGTAGGACTAGATCAGGCTAGGGTTGACCCGCTAAAGCCGGCATTTTCAATTAGCTCAACCTGTAGATAAACTTGAAAAAAGGAAAAAAACTTTTTTTTTATTTCAATACATCTCTAGCTTATTTAACATCTAATATATATATTTCTCTTCTTCGTTTTATTTCCTTGATGTCCTGTAAAGTCTACCAGATCACCAAATTTGTGAACGGTGCTATAGAAATAAAGCGCCATTGTATTCAGTAGAGCTTCAAAACAAACCTGAACTAATAACTAACAATAATTACAGGTTTAGGTGAAGAACAGAGACCTGCATCAAATCATAACCTATCAGCGATCAGTAGTTTAACGTCTGCTGAAACATTTAGCTGCTGGTTGACATTCTGGGGTTCCCAAACATGCCCAAATATCTGGGCTCATGGGCGGTTCTAGACAGAGGCAAACGGGGGCCATTGCCCCTGTAGATCATCTCCTTGCCCCTATTATGGCCCCTCGACTGAAGAAAGTAACACTCAAAGAAATTCTAATGATGATCTGCGCTGGAACAGACATGGTTACTGATCGGTCCTTTGGATCTATTTCATTCTTTTTCTTTACAAATTCTGTTTTAGTAATTATTTAAAAACAATAAAATGATAGCTTCAGTGGTGTTGAGAGAGGATCCCAGTTTTCATCTGCTAAAGGATTTTTTTTTAAACAAATAAAAAACATTTTACAGCTGAATTTATGAGTTTTTCTTAAGTTCTAATTCTGATTTTATAGATCAGTAATTTTAACTTAAATTAAGTTAAAAAAAAAGTGTAAAATTCCTAAATTATGAATGTATATTGATATATTAAGACATAGAATTTTAATTAAACGTAACTGAATAGAAATTTCACTTCATGCAGCTCTCTTAATATATTTGAATCCTTTGGCCTGTTTTTTATTTCATGCTTTTCTGGCCCCCCATGAAAACACGCCGGCCCCCTCATGGCCCCCTGGTACATTTGGTCTAGAACCGCCACTGTCTGGGCTTTTAAGGGCAGAAAATTTTCCAAATGGTTGAATTTTTCATTTCCAGTTAAAAAAAAAGCAAAACATTGAAGTCTTCTTTCAGCAGGCTGACATGCAGTGCACAGCTTAGCATCTCTGCTGCTCTCTGGACCGTACCATCTTCAGAAACGGGGATTTCTATGCCAGCTTTTTGAAGCTGGAGGTCGTGGGAGGGGCTGAATGTTTGGTTAACTCTTTGCGTCCTTGTGAAGTTGTGTCCTACACATTTAAAGGCCTTGAATCCCAGACTCACAGACTCTCAGGGACCTTTTTTTTTTTTCCTGCCCAGAACAGATAAGAAAGCTGAACAACAGGAAGCCGTAGAACAAACAGAACCATTAGGTCTCTGGTTCCTAATGGAAATCCAGGCTATGTATAGCTGCAGGACACAAATTACATTCCATATGTTATTACCTTACTTAGGCAGCAGATGATATCTGTTGGTCCTCGCAGAATGAGGCTGTTGATTGCAGGAAGAGTTCAGCGTTTAAAGAAGAGATTTCACTGAACACTGTTAAAAAAGTAAATGGCAATTGTTGTTCTAACACACAATTGTATTGTAATCCGACTCAGAAATATAAATTTGACATCTAACAAATAAATACACGTTTGCCCAACTCAAATTCTCAGAAGTTGGTTTAACAAGGAGTTTTAAATCGCCTATACAAGATTTTTTGAGTTCCCTCAACTGTAAACTCATGGGCATGCGCACTGCTTATGTTCATGGACACGCCCACTACGGTACGGGGTTTCCTATCCCTTTCTTCAAGGGCACAGCCTTTTTCCCTCGTGTTTGAGAAGATTGGCGGACATTGTGATTTTATGCATCTGGAGAACCACGGAGGAACGACCCTGGGACCTTACCAGTTTTCCCGGTGAGTGCTGCAAAGTACAGACAGTTAGCGGTTAGCTCCGTGAGTTAGCATTCCCTTGTGGTGTATTGCCACCGAGTTGAAGCATGAGTTCACATGTTTTTCACGTTCTGATGAAAGGAAAAGCAGCGCACGTGCGCGTTTATAATGCGCGTGTGCGCGTGCGTGTTTATGCCGCGCATGTGCGGGTGAGTGTTTATGCATAGAGAAAAGAGTGTGCCTGTTATTTTCATTGTACAAATGAAAAGAGACATTAAGTTGAGTGTAATAACTTATTAAATTTCTAAATTGTTTTATGTAGTGCAGTGTTGTTGCACTCAGGCACAGAATATTACAAGTAGGGCTGGGCGATATATAAAAAAAGCTTATCGAAAAAAAAAAAAATGCATATTGATCGATATCGATAATTATTGAAAAGATTTGAAACCATATTTTATGTGCAGCTCTGCCTGGACTTTTTTATAATATTGCTAAATGATTTAATTTTAATAAAAAACACAAACACAGACTTCGAATTAAATCTTTATTTAACCAACTTTTTTAACCATAACAGAATTGTTTTACAGAAAAATAACTTAGGAGAACCTGAGTTACTGTACATTAAATACTGACAAAGAATAAACTAAAGAGTGACCAGAGAAAAGTGACCAAAATAAATATAACAAATAAATAAATGCCCCCGGCACCGCCGCCGCCCGTTTCCTGCTTTAAACCTGAGTTATTACTTTGAAGTTTTCTGGCCCCTCAGCATTTTTATCTCAATTGTTAGAACTTCGTTGAAAACTGCCGAGAACTGAAAATATATATATATTTTCCGAAGATTCCTTCGGAGGAGAGCAGCGTCGGGGACCTACACAGCTCATACTCCTGCTTTTGGGTGTGGCGGCTGAGATGATAAAAAAAAGTTGGTTTTACGATTATCAGACTGGTTTTCACTGGTTCCTACACATTTACCAGATGACTGTGGTTTTAGTTTTGGTCCGACTAGACATGAGCTGCTCGAGACATACAAAAACCCTTCTTATGAGACAATTTCCTCCGCCTCTCCTTGCTGCACATCTTCATGTGCTCTGTGTTGTCAGTTTGAGAGGCAGGCAGCGACGGCGTGCCTGGGTCCATGATTGTGATTGGTTGGGAGGAAGCAGTGGCTATTCAAAATCTACATGCTAGGCTACAATGAGAAGGAAGGAAAACTGCGTTTCTTTTTATGAACTTTAATCGACCCTCTTTTTCTATTGCGCCACACGTCTATCCCGAACGATATATATGCGTTATTGAATTATCGCACAGCCCTAATTACAAGACTACATTATTTTACTTTCTTAATCCGATGTGGGTATTTACTGTTTAGCTGTAAGTGGTTTTACAATTATTTACATGTGGATTTTTTGCTTTCATGATTTTATTTGCTTTACAAGAAAAACAGTGACATTAACATTTTATATGTTAATGCAGCAGTTAATTCGTAATGAGTTAGAAAAGTTACATTACACACTGAAATTTATCATACTTGGAGAGATATAAACTGTACAGTTAAGAACAAGAAGTGAATGGATTTAACTAAGCCCTGTTGTGCTATGCAGGCTGGGTTTTTTGGATACCCTGGATTCTGGATTCTCTCCTTAAATGGAGATGGCGAGCCAACCGTGTGAACATCTGGATTTGGACTGAAGAGAAGGATTTGGACTGAAGAGGACTTTCTTTTTTTGCATTCATCGTCCTGTCGGAGTGGTAGGACTAAAAAGAAAAACTCAGAGATAAAAAGGGAAAACCTTTTTCTTTTTCCGTTGGGAAACAAGACATTTTATTTCATTTTATTTTTTTTAAAGGGTGCACCCAATTTAAAGAGACTACAATTGAAAAAAACAAACTGAAGGCCGTCCAAATTTGTAAAACTGTTATTTTTTCATATATGTTAATACACTTACTTCACAAAAAATTACCTGTGTGTTTTCCTCTTACTAAAATGGTGTCTTACTGTTTTTTCCCTCATCATCACTCTTACGAATCTAGAACATTCTGGTCCAGTGTCAGGTTACTTTGAAATGTGCAGTTAAGATTATGTTGTTGAACATGGTTTTATACTGTATCTATTGATGCAATGTTTGGCTTGAAGCAATAAAAATGTTGTATTAACATAATTTTTTGTGTGTTGAATGATTGGTAGTGAAGACGATTGGTAGGACTAAAAAAACTGAGCTGATAGAACTCAACTTGCAGATAACACTACAAAATCTGAGTTTGTAGAACTCAAAATCTATATGTCAAACTCATAAAACAAAGTTGATAGAACTCAGAACTTAAAGGTGAAACTCAAAAACCTAAGTTGGTAGAACTCAAAATTTCTATGTAACACTCCAAAAACCTAAGTTGGCAGAACTCAAAAAATCTTTACTTCCAAACTCAACCACAGTGAATTTAAGTAAGGAAAACTCAAAAAACCAAATGCATCACGTTGCCTAGAAAATGTAAGTTCATGTCAACCTCTATTTTTTTTTCAGTGAGTGGAGACAGAGGGTTGATCTGGAGAAGCAATCCCCTGAAAAAAACATGATCAATTAGCTTTTATTTATCTTGTCTCATTAACGGCTACTAAATATATATATATAAAAAAGGAAACTGAGAAAAATTACAAATAAAAAAGAAACAAATAACAGAATAGAAAATCCCTTTATTGTCCGACGATGGGGAAATAACCCTAAAATTCTTAAAAATAAAGTAATTAAAAGATTAATGAATAAAAATCATAAAACCCTTAATATGATGCTATGAAGATAAAACCAACCCTGAACAAACTGCTGCTACTTTTAGACACAGCAGGCAAACCTGTGGCAAGCGAGGCGATGGGAAAGAAGGAAAAGACCATGAGAAAAAAGAGAGCAGAGAAAGTGTGGACTGCTGGAAGAACTGCGGTGAACTGGTGAAAGAAAAGTGAAATAGGCGTGCTCAAAGATGACCCTGCACATTTAGAGGATGTTTGGCTCAACCTGCTGCTGTGAAGCAGGATTCTCCACCATGAACAGAATCAACAATAAATCTGGATCCAGGCTCAGAATGAGCTCCTTGATATGTGCTTGAGAATGGCTTAGTCTCGGTTAAACCCAGGTTTAAAACCTTGCAGGGCAGCCTAAAGCCCACTGCCAACATTAAGACAGAAAAAAGAAAAGAAAATAACAAACCATCAGTTCAGGTGTTTGAGAAAATATGGGAATCAAGGAAATTATCTACATAAACTGAATTATTGCTGTTCTCTACTTAAAAAAAACACTACTATAGATTTAAAAATGGAAAAAATTTCTATTTATTAAACATTTTTTATTTAAAAATTCAATGTATAACATGGAGGCATAAAGAACTCATTTTATTTCAGTGTTAAATTCTGTTTAAAGTAACAGATTATAATAAAAAATATATCCGGACCTTTACTGGTTGATGATTTTCTTTATTGGATCCTGCTGGTTTCTAATTGGTTAACCCTGGCTTAGCTGCATAAAGTCCATTTCCAATTAGAGACTTTTTGAGAAGCCATTGCAGATTTACCTCCTCATGTTCTCAGTTTCACTGATCAGCGTCTAACTCCAGCTCAGTCATGGTGGGTTTATTTATCTGCTCACTCTCAGCTGCTGCACACAGTTTCACTCTCAAAGGGATTAAGAGCTTCAGCAGGTTTCTCTGAGAAGATGCTCAACCCTCTGCTGCCATCTTGTGGCCAATCAGACATACATATTCAGAAAGAAACATGTTTGGAATCATTTCAGGGTCCATCCCCATTTATTTTAGCTGCTACAATCATATTAAAAGCAATTTGGTAAAATTTAATTAAAATGAAGACAAAGTAAAAACTATTTTATTTCTGAATAAAGGAAATTGGAAGATTTTTACTGAAGGACTCTAAACCAGTTCGGATGCCATACATTTTTTTACTTTATTTCACCAATGAACATCAGGTACAGAGCTGCATAAACAGCATTCACAGAAAGTGTATAAAGGGTGTCTCAGTATAGCAGAAAACCAAAGATAAAAGGAGAGGGAACAATATTAAAATAAATATCATAATAAATAATAAACCAGAAGTTGAATTTACTCAAAAAAGAAAGAGAATAAGCAGCATTTTTGGATTTTACATGAGATTTTGTCTTATTTTTCTGATGGGATATAAATGGTTTAAATTTGAAGAAACGGCATTTGTGTAATTAAAATTTTACTAATAAAACTAAAATATTAACACCAACTTCATTACCTGCAAAAAAACACTTATTTTAGGGTAAAGTTATGTAACTGAATTCCTTTAGACTGGATCCACAATGAAAAATAAAAAGGCCAAAAGCTTTAAAGCTACAGTGTGTAACTTTTAGCGACATCTAGCGGTCAGACTGCGGACTGCAGCAAACATGAACATAGTTATGTATAATATATTACATTTCTGACTGTATATCTACGTGGTTATTACACACTGTAGCTTTAAACTAAAGTGCAATAAAAAAAAAAGGTGTTCCAGACTTTTATATTCAACTTTACAGAAACCTTGGTTTAAGTGTTTTTTTCTTAGAAATTTGTTAGTGATAAGTTTAAATTGAATTTCTTTAATTTCTGGGGGTAGCAGGTATGAAATTAATTTAGTTCTGATCATCTTTTTTGCTTCTATATAGGAATCGTTGAGATATAAGCTGCGTTCGAATTCATGGACTGCGTCTTCCAAGGACGCCGATCCTTCCTGGACTGGATCCTTCGAAGTCCTTGAAAATAAAGAGCCAGGAAGAGTTCTGGCTGTGGATTCAAACAGGTCCAGCCTTCTGCAGCTTTCACCACCCATACGCTCCGTCGCTTAGCAACCGTGACACTTTACACACAAAGCAGGAAAAGAAAGAATACCAAACTTTTCTAAATTTTTTCTGTTTATTTTTTTTTTATTGTAAAGTGAAGAAAGCTAAACTCATGAGGATCCAGAGTGGAATAAAGGTTCCAACCACCGGGAGCAGGAACAAATAAAAGAAAATGTAATGATAGAAACCTTAGTCAGTTAAATAACCTGCTGCTGTCATTCTGCACATCTCTGATGTTGCTGCTATTTTTCAAATATCCATTACTGGAAAAATGTCCATAGCTGCATATTGGTTATTTATTCTCCAGGTGCAAAGTTTGATGTTGTTAAAAAAAAACTTTTCATTATTTTAATGTTTATATTTTCACTGTTCACTATTGTTATTCTTATACATTTTTCTAAGGTCCACATTTGTGTGACCACTTTTACAATCTTATAATCTTTTTGCTGCTTTAAACACCAGAATTTCCCCATTGTGGGACAATAAAGGGATTTTCTATTCTATTCTATTCTATTCTATTCTATTCTATTCTATTCTATTCTATTCTATTCTATTCTATAAAGGGGTAGAAATATATAAGTAAATCGAAACAATGTATGTATTAAAAATATATCTGCAAAATCTCTAATATTCAACAACAAAAAAATACGTAGTTAAGCAAATTGTACAAAACAGCAATAAAAAAATTTAAACTCCTATCAGATTTATAGTCCCCACCCTGCAGATATATTAGAATCTCTGTCCTTAAATTCCAGCCAAACCCATTTTACACAGTAACAGATAAAACCTTTAGATAAAACCAAACATTACAGCCACATATCTGACTCTATAACCATTAAAACAACTATTTTCATTAATTTCAGATAAAACTATTCACATACTTTGATTATATTGAACTAAACTTCTAATATTCAACACTGTTCGGGTACCTTTAAGCACCTTTCTCCTCTGAGCAGGGAGCAGCCACCTTGATTGGACTCGCAATGAATCCTGGGAGACCCAAGGTTACGTAGGATATCCTACAAATCGGGCAAAAAGAAGGACGCATTTGTAAGCCGCATAACGAGGAGTCTTGGAATCCAACTAGACTTCCTGCTATGACATCATCAGCCCTTAAATCTGGCCTTCGGAGGACGCAGCCCATTAATTCAAACGCACCCCTATTCTCTCTTTATTTCTTGTCTGCCAAAAGTTTTGAGAGGCTGACATACGTCATGACTTAGTGCATCAACAACGGCGTTGAGAGCGTGAAATATGGAGGGGGTGGAGTTTGCATGTCACACCACAGGGTTGAAATAGAATCTGCTCAAATTCTGTTTAAAGGAAAAGTCTCATCAGCAAGGAATAATCAATGGATCATTATTTATACCTAAAAGTTGATACATTTGTGGTGATTTATTTTGAAATCACTGCAAAATAAATTGCTTTGCATCATAGCCGTAGGGATCAGTGGTCATAACCTGCAGCGCGGCGCGGTGCCAGGCAGGTGGCTGTTGTAAACAAAGAGGTGGGCGTGTCTCGGACCATGGATCCCAAAGGGAAAAAAAGGAAGATATCTGATGAGAACAGAGGATTCAAAGAAGAATTGAGCGAATAATTTGCTTTCATTACCAATGAGGAAGGATCGCCTGCATATTTGCTTTGGAATGAGAAGTTGTGAAATAATAAAAATAGTAATTAGGAAAGGCATTTCCAGGGACGGCTAAATATGCAGCCAACCATCAAGCTGGGAGGAGAGAAAAAAGTGTGATTGCAAAATTTAGAGGAGAGCAAAGATAGATTTAAAAAGTAGATTGCATCTCCAAACTCCACTACTGCTGCTAGTTTGGTTGCAAACATAGAAAATCTTTCATAGATCCAACATGCACTGCTAGAAATAAGTAAAAAATGTCTTAAATTAAAGTGTATTTATGCCTAATTTGAGCAGGTAAATAAGATGATCTGCCAATGAAATCAGTATTTTTACTCTCCTGAAATAAGATAATTAGATAATATTCACTTGAAATAAGACAAAGCAATTGTTTTTTCTTATTTTAAATGTAAATTGTCTTGTTGCATTAGCAAAGTGTCTCATTTACCTCCTCAATTCAAGAAAAAATGCACTTAATTTGAAAAAAAATTACTTATTTAGATTTCTATTTTTTGCTGTGTGTAATGCTCTGATGCAGGGATGGAAACTTTTTTTTCATTTTTTTTCCCCAAAGCTTTAAAATAAAAATAACAAGAAACGCTGTTGACAGAGGATGTGGGATTTCAGGTTAAGAGAGCTCTGCTCTGATGATGTCACTTCCTGCTTGGTTCATCAACTCCTCCCAACAGAAACACGTCCACCATAGAAAGATTCCTTTATCCTGTTTCTATCATTTCCTCAAATTGAGAGCGTTCACTGCTCTTTCATCACCTCATGCTGCTCCAGGATAAACATTTAATCATGAATGCTTATTATATATTTAAGCTCACGTAGTCCTTTTTTATAGTGGGCTAAGAGCCTGTGTTGCCATACGAGGCTTAAAGAAGACTTTTACATTTTTGCAGCTTCAGATTTTCATTTTGTTTTTTTGGTCCAATATGGCTCTTTGAACCGTTTGGGTAGCTGACCCCTGCACTAAGAGAGTTTAAAGCTTTCTTTACTGGAATAAAACACACAAAACCTGCACAGGATTTTGTATATTTCGTGATTAATGAACAAAAATTGTTAAACGTATTATAAAATATTTTCTTGAAAAGTGAATAAATATGTTTTGAAGCACCTTTTTTTCCCAGTAGATCTGGGAGAGTCAAACGTCTTCTTCCTCGTCCAGGACGTAGGGAAGGAGGAACACATCCTCCACTTCTGAGGAAGCTGCATAACAACAAAAAGATAAAGAAAACATAAACCAGCAGATCTAATAAAAACATTTCTAATTTAACCCGACTCTAAGCAGAAAAATCGTCTAAAGGATGACATAACAGCTGCAGGTTTGAAAAGCACCCAAATATGACTGAGAAAGATGTAAATATGGTCTTCCAGCTTCAGAAGACCAGAAAAGCTAAAGGACTTGATGTCATTTATATATTTATATAATAAATATACACTCACCGGCCACTTTATTAGGTACCCCATGCTAGTAACGGGTTGGACCCCTTTTGCCTTCAGAACTGCCTCAATTCTTGGTGGCATAGATTCAACAAGGTGCTGGAAGCATTCCTCAGGGAGTTTGGTCCATATTGACATGATGGCATCACACAGTTGCGCCAGATTTGTGCGGCTGCACATCCATGATGCTTGATCTCCCGTTCCACCACATCCCAAAAGATGCTCTATTGGATTGAGATCGGTGACTGTGGAGGCCATTTGAGTACACAGTGAACTCATTGTCATGTTCAAGAAACCAGTCAGAGATGATTCCAGCTTTATGACATGTAGGCTTATTATCTCCTGTTGAAAGTAGCCATCAGAAGTTGGAATCATGTGTGGTGCATAAAGGGATGGGACATGGTCAGCAACAATACTCAGGTAGGCTGTGCGGCGCGTAAGCGTATACTCACTTGGTACCCAAGGGGCCCAAGAGAAAGCCAAGAAAATATTCCCCACACCATGACAACACCCTCACCGCCAGCCTGAGTCCGCTTGAGAGTACAGGTGCAAGGATGGATCCATGCTTTCCCCTAGAAAAGTAATTTGTAGGCGCCAGAATTCTGACCCTACCATCCTAATGTCGCAGCAGAAATCTAGACTCATCAGACCAGGCAACGTTTTTTTAATCTTCTATTGTCCAATTTCCATGAGCTTGTGCAAATTGTAGCCTCAGTTTCCCTGTTCTTAGCTGAAAGGAAAGTGGCACCGGTGTGGTCTTCTGCTGCTGCAGCCCATCTGCCTCAAAGTTCCACGTACTGTGCATTCAGAGATGCTCTTCTGCCCACCTTACTTGGTTGTAGCGGGTGGTTATTGGAGTCACTGTTGCCCTTCTATCAGCTCCAACCAGTTCCTGATTTCCTCCTCTTCGACCTCTGGCATCAACAAAGGCATTTCCGCCCGCCAGTAGAACTGCAGCTCTTACTGATGCTTTTCTTCTTCGACCATTCTCTGTAAACCTTGTGAGATGAAACTGCTGAAAATCCCAGTAGATCAGCAGTTTCTGAAATACTCAGACCAGCCCTTCTGGCACCAACAATCATGCCACGTTCAAGTCACTCAAATCACCTTCCCATAATGATGCTCGCTTTGAACTGCAGGAGATTGTCTTGACCATGCTCCACATGCCTAATGCACTGAGTTGCCGCCATGTGATTGGCTGCTTAGAAATTGCGTTAACGAAAGCAGTTGGACAGGTGTACCCCAAAAAGTGGCCAGTGAGTGTATGTCAAGGCAAAGCAGAACATCTGCCTTAAAACTCTTAAAAATAGAAAAATAAAGGAAACATTAATTGATTAAATAAGGTAGATATGAAAGCCTCAGAGTTTTCTTAGAGATATAAGAGATGAATATAAATCTAGGTAGTGAAGAATGATTTCAGTTGGCATTCAAGTAGTTTATTAAAGCCAAACTTTAGCGGTTTGCTGTAAAGAAAGATAAAAACATCACAGAAAGCTCAGGGCCACATAAACAAAACAAGCCTACAAGAAAAGGATGAACGTAGCCATTTCTAAAAGAAAATTAATTACAGGAAAACTACAAAATTACCAACCTAAAACTCTAAATTACACAAAAGGCTCAGTAGTGCAGCTTCACAGGCCTTCAAAACCTACTGTTAGGAGGCACAGCATATAACAAAATATAGATATTTAACTTTGAAAAAAAATATCCACTTTGGGGCTCTAACAGCAGATGTTTTTGATCCATAGTAAAAGGCATCAAAAAAGCTTTTTGATCAAATGAACCGCATCAAAATAAAGTGCGATAATTGAGAGGTTATAAAAGGCTGAAATGAAGACGGTCAAAGAGGTTGAACCCAAACCAGAGTGGGTTCAAAGATGGCCTCACCAAAAGAACTGCAAGCTGTGACAAAAGCCTTTAATGGAGCCAGAGTTTCAGTTCACTCCTTAGTATTTATCCTGATGTATCGACTAAAGCCAGACATACACTGTGCAATGTTTTCAATCGCTGCACACAGCCACAGCTCACAATGTACGCCGAAACCGCAGGGTTTAAAAGTTCACAGTTCACGATGTTTGTTCTCGCACTGTGTGACCCGACGCTCTGATCTACCTGCTCACACTGTACGTCTAAAAACCACCTGTCGGACTAGGCGACCAGAGATGGTGCTGGTTGGACTCATCAATCTGGAACAAGAAAAAGAGGAAGAGCTCCCATGTTTGCACACGTGCAGTGCTCAAAGTTCTGGTAATGCGGCTCGTAGCTCTGTATCACCAGCAGGATTTGTCCACGACCACCTTAAGATGGCCGACTAAATTTCTCCCGACCTTACTATTCCTGATCAAGAGGTTGTCATGAGAGGCTATTTGCCCCTCATTACCCCCTGTATACTACACGACGGACATATCAAGAGGCTGAAACTCGGCCTGATTGAAAAAATTCTTGCACGACTGGAATCAGCCCGAAAAGGGCAAAAAAAATCTTAAAATGTATGCACAGCTTAATTCACACTTTGTCAACGAATTGATCCATTCTGTTTATAATAAATATTAATGGGAGACCTAATTCATGGTTTTGTACCTCACTGATCAATCATCCTGTATTCTGGCCTGATCAAACTTCTGCAGCCCGCTACCTCACCACGTTGATCCCCCAAGGCTCAGTATTAAGATCTTTTCTCTCTGGAGTATACACCACCTTAGTTTGTCTGAATATTCACTCACAGTGATGTCATAGCACCGCTATCCTGATGATATTGAGCTCTAAATGTTATTAGTACCTCTGAAACCACAGTGTCTCAATTTGCTCTATGTCAGCTACGTCAAACTCAAGTCACTGATGTAATTGAAAAGATCCCGCCCATCCAAACATGTCATGACTCAGTAAATCATTGTGAAACATTATCGGCTAGTGGTGGCTACCTAATGCTAAGACCAATGGTGTCCAAGTTCAGTCCTCAAGGCCTACCCTCCTGTAACTTCAGGATACACCCACAGAATGACTCAATTCCCTCATTAGTAGGTCATTCAGCTCTAAAAAGGGATTTGCAAAAAGCTATTAATTGATTTAGGTGTCTTGGAGAAGCGACACATCTATAATGTGCAAGGTGATGGCTCTTAATGCCTCACCAAGGCATTCCAGAGTCATTATTTTTAATGTGTGGTTCTACTATGGTAGAATGACTGATCTAGTGCTACAGGGCTTTGTCTACCTTTCAGAAACCCTTGAACACTAAAGGCCTGGTTATCCTCCCAGCAGTTATTCCACGTCCCAACGCAAGAGGGACAATCAGGAAGTAGCTGTGGGTCTGGATACGGCCGAGGCGGTGAGGAAGTGGGGGCAAGTTTGTGCGACAACAGAGGGAGATGAGGGCGAAAACGGAGTGAGGATCCAGGAGGGAAAACGGTCCCAGCGTTCTGGCGCAGCTCGCTCTTCTAGCTAGTCCAATTTTACAAGTTGTTTTCCACAATGGCAGTCATACAAACAAAAGAAGCCGGTAAGGAACCAAACAGGAAATACGCCTAGCAAAAATTTTCACTTCTGCCACTTTCATTTTAAAGATAGAATTAAAAGTTTCTAGAGGTCATCAAAGGCCACCTTCTTCAAATCAGACAAAATGGGAGTCAATTAACTCAATTCTTTTCGTTTGTGCTGCTTTGGCTTTGAAGATATTAATGAAAAGTTAAAGGTCAAAAGGTCAACCAGCCCCCCCACTTTTATGAAATCAGACAAAATTGGTGTCAATCACCTGGGCTATGTTGGTGCAGCAAAAATTTTCATTTGTGCTCCTATCATTCTAAAGATATTTTAAAAAAAATGTTATCCAGGGGTCATCGGAGGTCAACTACTTCCGTGACCCTGCTCACATTTGCAAAAATAAATGCGTTTGGTGTCAATCACCTGGGCTACGTTTGTGCATCAAAAACTTCCGTTTGTGCCTCTATCATTTTATTCAGGTTAAAATTTAATTATTCATATTCATAGCTTAGCAACTTATAATTTAAATGAAATTCACAGTTTCAGCATGAACAGATGTTCACTGACCTTTGATGACCTCTACAAACTATTATTAATATCATTTAAAATGATAGCAGTACAAATGTAAATTTTTTGCTAAACATAAAAGGCATAAAATAAAAATATATATATATATTTTAAATACATATATTTAAAATAAAAATATATATATTTTAAGCAATAATACTATATACTAAAACGTTTGTATAACACTAATTTGGTCTGATTTGAAGAAGGTGGGGGGGCCAACTCAAGGTTACCCTGGTATCCGGTACTTCACTCGCTAATCGTCTATACCCACTCCTACTGCACTCCCAGATATTTACAGAGGCCACTGTTAGCTTCACTAAAGAGCATTATTGCATCACCAAGTCTTTAGTAAGATCCATTAGATGTTTTCTACAGACAAGTTGGCTGTTTGGGAAGCATCTCAGCAACGTTTTTTTATCTGTTTAGCAGTCGTGATGCAATCTGTATGTTTGGTACATCAACATATGAACACGAATGATCCTGAACTGATACATAAATGTAAAAAAATGTATTATTTTAAAGCCAGAAAGTGTGAAATCTGGACAGTTTTTAGTAAACAACTAAAACACAAAGGTCTGAATGAACAAGTGTCTTCACTGAAATGTGATGTTGTAGATCCTTTTCCCAGGGAAACCATCTTACCCTTTATTCATGCAGACATTTTCATCCATGTGTCCTTTGCTCTGTGATGGATGACGAAGTAAAACACATTAATTTATAAAAACTATGAGCCAAACAGGAAGTCAGAAACAGAAAATATATGCAGTATATTTCAAAATAAAAGGCACGGACAGATCTTATCGAGTGTGGCCTGGTCAACGGCAGCTTATTGCCATGATAATGGAGCAGAGAGCAAATGTGTGAAGCCAGTCTTAAATTACATGGCATTATGTCCTCTCAGAAACATCAAAGCATTTTAAACATATAAGGAGTGAAATAAGTATTGAAGACACCACTATTTTTCTTAATAAATATATTTCTAGAGATTCTATTGACATGTTATTGTGACTGGATGTCGGTAACAATCATTGCAATCCACACACACAAAGAAAATAAACCACAGATGTCCAGAAATTAAGTGATGTGTATTAAAGGGGAATCGCACGGGGAAAATTATTGAACACTTGAAGAAAGGGAGGTGCAAAAAGGCAAGGAAGGGCAAGACACCAGCTGAAATCTCTCAGTAATTACAAAGCAATCCTGCCCCTTTGTCACTGCCAGCAAGTTAAAAATGGTCCATCCAGGACATGTAGTCAAGTCAACACAAAAGGAAACAAGCCTTTTGCAAAATTTCAGAACTCCCAGAGCGAGAATGATGCACAACTGTGAAACCAGCAAAACCAAAAGCCTCCAAATTTGACAGCTCGCTGGGTCAGAGTGAAGGGGTATTGTGCAATCAGGTCAGTCTGGGACCAAAACATTTCATCTTTCTGTATTTAAACACCGATAAAGCAGGCAGGGTGAAAGCATCCATGTAGGAGGCTGTGTGCTGCGTTCACAAACGGAGGTATCTATGAATCTTCCAGCCCAATACCACTAAATTCATATTAGACACAGAAGAAAGTGAAAAACAAAACAAGAATGTCTATTATTAAATACCCACAAAACCATAAGGAAATGGCTGTCAGGGAATCTGTGTTTTAACCTCAGCCTCAACCTGCTGCTGAATCATCATTTTCAACAGTAAATATATGGAAGCTTTAAGGAGCTCAGCTGTACAGGTGTTTTTAACTAAACGTTCAGTAAGAAAAAGAAAATCCTCCACAGCTGAGGAGGTAGTAAAACTCCTCTACGGAGTTGAATCTAAACCCTCAGACTTGAAACATAAATCTCCGCTTCATAAATCTGCTATGGCCTGATTTTACTGAGGATGAAAATGCTCCTCGGCGTGCAAGTTTTCCACATTAAAGAAACAGTATATCTGAGGTTTTGTTGGACTTGATTGGTTCTCAGAACTACAAAGCTGTAAAAAGGAAACATCCATCAACAGACAACAAAACTAAAGATTCATGACAGCTCAATAAAGTTTGATTTAAATGACAGAATGACAAAAAAAAGAAGAACAACTCTGGGATTTTTTTTTATGACGGGAACTCAAGGAAGCCTCTTGAGCAATAACTGGCTGAAGGAGATCCTCCATGGTCTGCAAGTTTCCCCAAATTATTCTTTCTGAACCTTTTTACAATATTAAAGAAACGTAAGAAAAGGAGGAAATAAAGCAATTATTTTTGATGTGTTCAGTAATACTTCAAAAATTATAAACCTAAACAAAAGAGCTGTGCTCCTTTCGTCATTTTCTCTGTTGAAAACTTGGAGTTGTTTAATAAATCTTATGCAGGGTTCCCGCAGCACTGAAAAAACAATCTAGAAATAAGTAAAAAGTTCTCAAATTGAGTGAATTTACCCTTAATTTGAGTAGGTAAATGACATGATTTACCAATGGAATGAGTATTTTTACTCCTAAAATAAGATATTTAGATAAAATGCACTTTAAATAAGACAATGTAATTGTGTTTTCTTATTTTAAATGTAAATTGTCTTGTTTCATTGGCAAAGTATGTCTTTTACCTTCTAAATTCAAGAACAAATGCACTTTTGTTAAGAAATAATGACTTATCTAGATTTAGATTTTTTCCAGTGAGGTCCTTAAAAAGTCTTACAAGGCATTGAATTCTTCAAAATAAAACTAGGGTCTTAATTGGTATTAAAATGTCTTAAATCAGTCTTTCGTAGGTCTTAATTTTTAAAACATCGTAAATAGGATCATTTTTATTACGATTTATTTTTGTAATCTAAATAAAACATAAAAATTGACAATTTTTATTTATTTTTTTTAAATAACGGTTCGCCCTTATTGGCTCCGTCCCGATAGCGGAACCAATAAAAGTGTCGTTACGGCCGGAACATTTGGGAGATGCACCATTTTCTTTTTGTCTGGAAAATATGAGCAAGTATAAATGTAATGAAAAGAGTTTTCTCTAGGGATGCACGATATTGGGATTTTGGCCGATATCCGATATGCCGATATTTTAAAACTCATGTAGCCGATAACCGATATCGATACCGATGTTAAAGCTGGACAAAAATAAGTAGTCATTGAAAATAGCAGTTTTGTTATCCATTTCTGACACAAAATAATATACTCAAATATATTTTCATATGCTGATATCAAATAGATTTTTAAAAACGCGGTATCGATCTATTTTACTTTCAAAATCTGGTGAAATTTCATCGTTCTGTTACAAACTCTCGTGATATTTTGCAAAT
>JAGKQL010000003.1:899066-918897 GCA_018398635.1 Cyprinodon brontotheroides | reverse complement strand
GGATTTCGTAGCATAACGATGACATATAGCAATATTTCATTAGTAAAGAGATTGATATGGTGTTTTTAAATGGCAATATATCAGCATAGGAAGATATTGGGATATTTTAATGGATCAATATTTTTTCCCTCGTCTTTAGAAGTTTTTAAGTCTGTAAAAAAGAAGTTTTTGAGGAAGAAGAAGTAGTATTTTTTATTTTTTTTTAGACTTTAGAAACTCAGAAGCTGATCAAATATCGGGTTAAATATCGGTGGGGGGGCCGATGTCCGATATTCAGTTTTAAGGCCGATACCGATAGGGGGCCGATTATATCGTGCATCACTAATATCTAGCCATTACCTGCTAGCCTATTTTTTCCTTTGTAGCTTAAATTAAAAGGTAACATTAACATAATCACATTTTACTTTTTACATCCTTTTTAAACTCTGTTGAAGTGGTTCTTCTCTTTGATCAGGAAGTATGACCTCTCTTTAAAAAAAAAAGAAGCTGCAATTTAGAAATTTGCTCTATTTTCATTAAAAATGATGATTAAAGTATGTTTATCACTGAGTTGCTCTCCTCCTGTGTTTAAAGGATTCAACTAAAGCCATACCCTTGATTGTTGAGAGCTGCATCCGCTACATCAATCTACACGGTAAGCCTCAACTTTCAGATTATTTTGAGATATTTGTTGTGGATTAATTTTCCAGAAAGCAGTTTTCTAAACCGTAGCACCAGTTATTAAAAATAGTTTATCCTCCGCTTTTGCCTTTTGTCACAATTTAAGATTTTAGAACAAAGATGGCCAAAGTAAATCTATTTTTATTTATTTAAAGAGAAAATCTACTTAAACCAAAAATATTCGGCTTCTAAATAAATGACTAATTAGGGATTCAACACATTTGTAGGAAAGCTGTATTCAGATTTATTCCAATAGAACCAGTACTCTGGTCTCTTTCTCAGAGATTATGAACATTTGACCAGTTTAATCCTGATATTCTGCACAGGCCTAGATCCCGGATTAATCCAATGTAAAAAGTTGTAATTCAAACAAAAAACGGCATTTAAAGAATTTTCAACCTTTAACCGGTTATGAAAATATGCAATATTTGTTTTTGCATTATTTGGAGGACTTTAAAGAATAATGACAAAAAGTGACAAATAAAATTCAATCAATTTTTGTTTTTAAGCTTTTATCTTTCGCCTTATTGCCTGTTTTTTTTTAGATGGCTTTAATATTAACTATTAATTTATATTATATATAAGTATAGAATAATGCTGTTTTATTTTTGGCCAAAATCTTAAAGTTGGAAACCAATAAAGAGAAATAAATAAATAAAATTCAACAAAAAATTTAGGGACTACTTATCTTTACCCAGTACCAATAATAAAATAAAGGATTTAAAAAATACACACAAAAGCATTTTTTTTTTTTATAACAAATGTATTAAAGATTTCTAAAAATAAGCATTATCAATTCTGTTAGAATTTTTCTGTAAAATTACTTGTTGTATTTCGTTAGGCCAATGTTTCTGTAATCAGCTTTGTGTCGCTCCATGTCTGTGATCCTACTTTTATACACTTAAAAAGAAAAAAATAAATAAATAAATCGAGCAACTAAAAGGCAAAAAATTAACATTTATAAGATTTCCTATTTATATTACAAAGGATTGGTCGTCCTGATCAGCTAATTGTGCTCTGCTGTTCTTTAATTGGTTCTGGTGGCTATGCATCATTATTCCTAGGGCCCCAAAATGGCCCCCAGGCCTCACAAGGTCCTTTAGGGCAGTAATGTAAACGGTTATTAATGTGCTTAACTAATTGATTCTTTAAAAAGATTTTTGAAATTCTGAACAGCTTAGAAAAACTCCAATATTTGAAGACCAATAGGAATCTCGTTATGAATCCAGTTAGTCTGTGAGGCGACAGCTTTAAAAACATGGTAGAAATATTTGGAAAGCTAAAAACCAAAGAAAAACCCAAATCTCAGCTCACGTCTGGATGTTTCCCTCTCAGGGCTTCAGCATCAGGGCATCTTCCGGGTTTCAGGATCGCAGGTCGAGGTTAACGACATCAAGAACTGCTTTGAGAGAGGTGAGAGGTCACCAGTACGATCAGAGGGTCACAGGATTGATAGCCGTTAAAATATCAAGCGATTACATTTTTTTTTTGTTTTGCGGTTGTCCAGGTAACGACCCGCTTATAGACGAGGAGAGCAACCATGACATCAACTCTGTGGCTGGGGTGTTGAAGCTGTACTTCAGGGGTTTGGAGAACCCTCTCTTTCCAAAGGACAGGTTCAATGACCTCATCTCCTGCGTCCGTGAGTGCCGCTCTGCATGAAAAGCGCCTCTTTATCTGCCTCTCTGTGACTCCCTCTTTGTTTCCCCGACGTCGTTTCTTTGTGCTGCTGAAACCTGTCCCCTCCACCACAGAGACGCAGAGCAGCTCAACGCCTCATAATGTTCCTTATTTCCTTTCACAGGGATGGAAAACCTGTATGAGAGAGCTCAGTGCATCAGGAAGATCCTGCTGGGCGTCCCCAGGGCCACGCTGGTGGTGATGCGCTACCTGTTCGCCTTCCTCAACCAGTGAGTGTCCACTCCCATTAAACCCTGTCTGATTCTTCCTGTTTTCACCAGAACTCCCACTTTCGTTTACAGTGAGAGGACATAAGCCTCTCTTGTAGCTCATTTTTGCCGCAGCCTCTCAGATGAATATATATTGAGCACAGAGAGGGATGGAGAGGCAGGAAGTGTGATGTTTCCATTTTGATCAAGAGAACAGGCCTTCAGCTGCACCGTTACTGAATAAAGAAGATCTCCTTCCTGATTAATTTATTTTAAAATGTTCCAATTCCCCCCCAGTCTCTCCCAGTACAGCGATGAGAACATGATGGACGCCGGGAACCTGGCCATAGTGTTCGGCCCCACCCTCCTACCGACGCCTGAGACCCTGGACCAGGTGGCCTGCCAGGCGCACGTCAATGAGGTCATCAAGACGGTCATCCTGCACCACGACAACATCTTTCCAGACACCAAGGAGGTTCCAGGCCCAGTTTATGAGAAGTGTATGACCGGCGACCAGTACTGGTGAGTCCCGGAACTTATCCTGATTTCTAAATATCAGATTTTGATGGATAAATATGGAGTCTGGTCTAAAAACCAAGCCTGTGAGATCCTCCTGGGGGATCTGCACGGAGCTGCGGGGTGACAGAGACGTCACTTGTCAAGTAGTTTGGCTGGAACGTGTTACTGAAGTGAAATCTGCTGGAAGCCGCTCTGCTCCTCTTCCTCGCCACCCTGAATAAATCCTGACATTCTGTGGGATTGTGTGGAGCAGCCGTGCCTCCCGCTGTGCTCGCCCCCCTCCCTTTGTTCCCGCTCTGAATGGACGGTTTGTCGGTCGACTCTGAGGCCTGATCCTCTCCTCACCCTCTCCCTGCAGCGAGAGTCCGTTCAGCGAGCCGGGAGCCTTGGAGGAGACCGAGCCCGACGCCGGCACCGAGACCCAGACCAGCGAGGAGGGTACGCCCTGACCCCTGACCTTCACACGTTCGCCCACACACACACACACTCCATCTTTCAGTCTCCTGGTGGAGAAGGGTTGCCACGGCAACAGCAGCCATGGAGACGCCACATTCCCTTGCCTCAACTCCCGCCAGACACCATCCCCCTCATCTTCATCTCTATTGATAGGAAAAAAAGACTTGTTGGAATGCTCTGTTCTGATTGGCTGATCACCTCCGTTTCCCTGGCAGAGGGCGAGGCCGTGGAGGCGGTAGCCAGGTTCGACTACGTGGGCCGGTCGGGCCGGGAGCTGTCCTTCAAGAAAGGCGCGTCGCTGCAGCTCTTTCATAGAGCGTCGCATGACTGGTGGGAGGGGCGGCACAACGGCAGCCGCGGCCTGGTGCCTCATCAGTACATCGTGGTAAAGGACAGGCGAGTGCACAGTCCCAAATGGTTTGTACACAAGTCCAAAAACATTACAAAAATATCACGTCTCGTCAATTCTGCTCAACTTTCATGAAGAACCTGCTTTTAAAACTTTTTTTTTTCTGTCCATATCTGATCCAGCTGATCTAATTTTTATAAACTATTTCAATTGATTCAGAAATTTAATAAACTTCACAGATTTTCTCTAATAGCTACTTTTATTGTTATTAAAGCTGTAATTTTATTTATTTTATATATATAATATTTTATTATTACTCAACTTTTAGTAAAACTATTTTTAAATGTATATGAATTGAAATCTTGTTCTATCAAAATCTAAATGGAACCTTAATACTGATTATTAAGCTAAGGTGAAAGTAACAGAAAAATTAAAAGTATTTCAAAATAAAAAAATAAGCAATGTTTAGTTACATACAATACATATGCTAATCATTTTTATCTACTTTTTAATTTTTTATTACATTTAAATACATTTTCTTACATTTATCTCATGTATCTTTCGTTTCCTTGTTGAATTTTATCCTTTTGTTATGATATTCATTAATTCCTTACATGCTAATAATTTAATTTTAGCCTTCTAATTAAATTAATCTGTTTTTTTTTTCAGTTGAATCTAATTTATTCTTTTTTTTTTCAATTTGACTTTAATTGTGTTAGACCATAACAAAGATTCCCTGTTCTTTAAAATATTAATTACATTTTTTTTTATTTGGAATTATTATTTTTTCCTTGATTTTCTTTTTGAATTTGATCCGACTGGATTTTTTTCGCCATTTAAACACGGAAAAACAAATTTTAAACAAAAATGCAAAGATTTTTTTTTCCATTTCATTTCTTTCAAAATTTGTTTTACCTAAAATAAATTTTTGTTAACTTTTAGTGGTCTTAATTATTTCTAAGATACTACATCCCAAAACTGTATTTTTATATTTCATTTGGATTTAATAAGTTTAAAGTAATTAAGTTTGATTAATATAAATAGAATAAAATAAATCTTTTAATTCCTTTTCTTCCTTTATTAAGTATTTCTATTAATATTTCTGGAACCCAAAAGAGTAAATTTGTGTTATTGTTGGATCAGATACAGACAAATCTTTCACAATGTTATAAAAAGTATTTTTTTTATTGTTTTTAAAATAATGTTGATTTTGTTTAAAATATTTTTAATGTTTGAAAATTGCCTGTTTTTCTTCCAACGTAACGATGCTTCCATTTTCTAAGTCAGCAGTAATTAGTCTGATGTATTGATGAGCGTCTCTGATGGATCTGAGTGGATTTGTTCGTAACTGGATCTGCCGCCATGTTGATTAACAGCCTAATTGGACTCAGGGAGCCTCTAGCCTTCCTGCTATCGATCACCGAACTGATGAGCGGTGCGTTGTGTTGGCTCAGCACTGAGTCTGCGCTCTGTGTCTTTAGGGCCGACGCCATGTCGGACACGCTCAGTCAGAAAGCCGACAGTGACGGAGGGAGCAGCAGCACCGAGGATAAGAGGTCCAGGAGCGAGCTGAGCTCCCCGACCGACATCAGACCACCTGAGAATTTTAACAGGTCTGCTCCATGATGGAGTCTTTCCTCTCCAGCTTCTTGTCTCACCTCACTGTGCTGCTTTTTTTTTTTAGCTTCTTTTAATGTGATATACGGACTAGAGCTGCAGCTAACGATTATTTAGAAATCTGGATTTTTTCTGGTGAATCGATTAATAATCGGAAAGATGTTTTATTAAATCAAACCAGGTGAAACTAAAACTTTTCCACGAGTTCTGGATAGACCATATTGACAGACGAAAACGTTTTATCTTAAATGCAAAATGTATATATATATATTTAAAAAAATTTATAAAAATATGATCTAGATCAAATTCTACAACAGAAAACCGAAAACATGTCTGACAGGGGGTAGGGTCAAATAAGTTTTTCAAGTTCTGCCAACTAAGTTAGCTTAATTCAAGTTACTGGAACTTTCAAGTCGGTAAAAACGCTAAATCGAGTTCACATGGCTCTGTCAAAAGTTATTTTTAAATTCAGATTACCATCCCCTGTAATAGAGGCTTACTTTTTTGAGAAGATCAGCTCAGAAATCATCCACTTGCAGTAAACCAGTTAAATTTTTATGTTTATTTGAATCATTCAATAGACTAAAACAGGTTAACTAATTCAACAATGTAAACAAGTAATCTTATGCTTGGGTTAAATCAGGTTTCAGCATATACATTGCTTTAACTTTCCAACCTCACGAAAATGCAATATTGCCAGAGATGACAGGATACTTGCATATAAGGGAGTGGCCAATTGGTGAAAATCTGCAGGAAACAGCCCATTCCGCCAGATAGAGAAATGTTAGATGGAATAGACATCCATTATCTGGGTCTAGGTTGTGTCCGCTGGAAACTTCTTGTCAGCCTTTTGCCGCTGACAAATTTGAAAATGAACAATCTCTCAGTTGACCTCGCCGACTGGACTTTTTCATGCTGTCATCAAGTAAACTTATGAAAGATTTTTTCCAAGCTGGCTCAAAAACACTTAGTAAATTGAGAACAATTTTTCCTTGTCGTTTTACAGTGTGTATATATATAAAAATATGGTCATTATTTAGGTAGCTGTCCTGAGCATAGAGCTTGGAATCCAGAGGTTTTTAGTCTGTTCCCACTCCCACAGACTGCTCATTCGATGCCGCTACAATAATAGCCCACTGCTCCCCGAATCATGAAATGCAGAGAGATAGAGGGTGAGAGCAGGGAGGCTCTTTGGGTTTGTTTTTCAAATCTACTTCGAATGCTGGAGAGCAGAGTTCGATCCATGTTATGGTGGACACTGATGTTGGTTCCAAAGTCTTCTGATGGCATTTTAGCAGAAGGGTTTTTTTTTATCAACAACATAATTAATGTGCACAAATAAGGAATAGTTGTATTAACCATACATGGAAACAGAGTTTCATGGGGCCCCCAGGAATTTGGGGCCCTAGGGCAACTGCCTGGTATTGCCTAACTTTAAATCCCCCAAATGTGTGTTGCGAATTATATTGTGATTTTTGGCTGCCCAATATAATATCGATCTTTAGGTTCCTAAGTATCGATTAAAAACAAAACATTTTAACCTAAAAATAATGAGGGAAAAATGGGCTGCCTCTGCACCGCCACCCCGGTAGATGGCGCCATGGAGCCCTATTGCTGTGCGGTGTAGCTCCATGTTTTTAGTTCAGTCAGTCGCAGTGGAAGACGTAGACTCACTCAAACACAAAACAACATACATACCAAAATAACTACATTATCAATATCTTCTGATGAACATATGCAGCACTTGTTTTTTTATTTATACATTTAGTTATATAGCTGGAAAAAATATCGCAATATATAGTAATATTGCAATATCGTATTGTAAAACATGAAACACCCATGCCAATACTCACTCCTACTAGCATAGCACCTTTTAAATTCAGACACACACTGAGAGCTTTTAGCTACATTGTAGCCACAGCTGCTCTGGGGTACGCTGCCAGCAGCTGATAGAAGCTTTTATTTCCATTAGCTTAATAAAAAACATAAAACATGCTCTTCAAACGCCAATGAGGCCATTTACAACACTGAACGAAGATGCTAACTCCTTATTAATAAGCTGCCAAGGACAAGACTGTTTTCTAACGTCATCAATTTTATCACTATATGATATACTGTGGGAAGATTTCTATATATTCAAAAAGATATTAGAAAACAGGAAATGGGCAAAAAGACAAACTGTTATAAATTGAGTCAAACCTTTAGTTTTTATGCAGCTAGCCTTCTCTGACTGTGCTCGTATTTCCTGATGACAGCCACAGGAGGAAACGAACAGACGGTCTCTTCCGCCGCCCTCTCTGCCGATCCAGTGACAACCATGGCAGCGGAGGCGGGATGGAGCGCAGCTCTCCGCCTGTGACGGGTCACTTCAGCCCCAGAGATCTGCTGCTGGGGCGGGGCCAGGGTATGACCCCGCCTCTCGACAGCCCAGAGCGGCGGCGGCGCTCTGCCGCCGTGACCTTGACGGTGAACCGCCATGATTCGCTGCGTAGGCCAGAAGACACGCCCATACGACGCTCCAGCAGCGGGCAGCACAGCTTCAGCGACTCGCTCCGATCCAGAGCCATGGATGCTGAATCGCTGGCCCAGGTACAGGATCACTGACCAAATCTGTCTTAAGATCAAACTTTTCCTGAAAAACTATTTTCTAAACAAAAAAGGAGCTAATAGCACTGATTGGGGAGCATTATTCAGAGAAACTGTAGAAAACCAGCAATCTTTAGTTGAAATGCTGCCATCTTGTTTGCAGGACATCGAGGAGACGGTGAATGTAGCTCTGGGCGAACTCCGGCAGCTGGAGCGGCAGGGCTGCCGGCCGGCTCCCGACGTGGTCCTGGACACCCTGGAGCAGGTGAAGAACGGCCCTGTTGCTACCTGTTCCTCTGAGTCCCCCAGCCCCCACAGCACCCCCAGCACGCCTGGCACACCCGGAACACCCGGTACGCCTGGGACCCCTGGAACCCCCGGCACCCCGAGCCCCCTCAGTCCAGTGAGCCCCATTAGTCCGCTACCCGGACCCCCTGCCGGACCTCCGAGGCCGACCAACCCGTCCCCAGATGCTCTGGGCTCTTTCAAGCCTGTGGCGGCCGCCCGTATGGGCACTCCGTTGCGTCCCCCCGCCCTGAGACCGAAACCCGTGGTGCCCCCTAAGAGCAGCACCCCGCCTCTGCCCTCTCCGCTTGACAAATCCTGCACCATGTGAGCCAAACCAGGCCAAATCAGGCCTACCCAGGCCAAAACTGGGCCAGAAGAGGAGATCAGGGTACTGCTTGCTGATTCTAATCAACGTGAAGGTAGAAAGGGTAGGAAAGGCTTTTAATGTAGTAATAAATTATAATCTATGACATGACCTATGATATGATATGCCATGATATTTCTGTGTCGTCAGGTTGGTGTGTACTCTCTTGATGTGTAGGAGTTTCCTTTCTCCATGTATCGAAGCATTAATCAAAGGTTAGCTTAAAGAACTGCTGGTGAGGCGGAAAAAGTCCCGTAAAAACGTAGTTTCAGTGATGTGAATGTTGTGTCCCTAAAGACACCCGATTGGCTGCTGCATCCGCCGACCGACTGGTCTATAGGAGGAGGACTTGGACGGCACGACGGCGTGCGTTTCACTCAAATTTCCGCTGCTATGCTCACCCAGGGGGCCTCCCACAGAGGCGCTCGGTGACGGATAAAATACAAGACGAAAACTTTAATGAATGTGTTCAGCTTTTTAACGACTGTTCGGCCATCTTTACTGAATGTTCGGTGGGCGGCCTCACTGTTCCACGGCCTTCTTGTTTTGTTTTCTTTCTTTCAGGAGGCAGCTCCTCCTAAACTAGTCCTTGTTTTGTTTGAGCGTTTGTCGGCGTGCTGGTGTGTGTGCGTATGTGTGTGTATGCTCGCCCGCCCTCGTCGTGCTCCCCCAGTAAGTGCAGAATAGATAATTCATGCCTGCCTCTAGTGCCACAACACACGACTGCAAGTCGACAAAACCTGAGTGCAAAAAGCATGCCACCACCTCATCCGTACATCTGTATGTGTGTGTTACACTAAAGTCACTGGTTAACCTTAAATCCTCCAATAAGCTAACAGGGTCGGGGCTCTGTGTGTGAAAACGCCCAAAAAAAAAACAACAAAAAAAAAACTACACTTGAACAGCACAGTGAATGTGGAGTGTGGTGTTAAACTGGACCAGGCTGTGTGTGCACATGTGTTTTGGTGAAAGTGCCTTTTTTTTTTTTTAGACCCTCATGTATTTTTGGTGGGTGTGTGTGAATCCACTCACGCATGTCAAGACTGAAAGAGCAGCAGCACTCTGAATGAAGTTTATCATAAAAGTGTTTAGTAGATTCCCTGAATTAATGAATTCTAACATTTACCCATTGTGACATTGCACTTTGATGTATAGGATTGTGTCCTTGGCATGTAGCATCATGACATGTTGGTGCATTTTTTCCTTTAAAAAAAGGGGGGGAGGGGTGTCTCTGAATGTGTTTGATAAGAAGCAGAAACGGTTTTCCGTCTGTCAGTGTTGCTGTATTTGAAAAACTGAGCCTCCTGAAGTCGAGCTCGTATAGCCAAATGGATTGTATCAATGTGATGTATTTATATTCTAAATCAATCTGAATAAATTAGCATTCAAGCCACAGGCGGACTGGGGGTTTCTTTGACTCAACTGGACGACTTTTAAACTCTAGAGGGAAATCAGCTGTTTATTTAGACTCCAAAAAGTATTTGATTGAAGGTCTCAAAGTAAGTAGAACCTAGATCGCAGACTGAGTCCTTCCATTCCATCCATTAGTCCTTTTCAGGGGTCACGGTGGGAGGAGTCTATGGGCGAGAGGCGGGGTCCACCCTCGGACAGGTCGCCAGTCCGTCGCAGGGCAAAACAGAGAGCACACAACCATGCACACACACTCACACCTAAAGGCATGGGTTATCACTCCTGCAGCGGTGTGTACGCCAGTTAAGCGTCTCGCTTGAATATTTTTGATTAATATGCAATATTGAGTAGCCTCATTGAGACTATCCTGATCTCGCGAGCTTTCAAAGGTTTCACTCGCTAATCAGTCTGGAGACTCTCCGTTAAAGAAAAATTTAGGAGCCGTTCACCAAACGAACGCCCAATCAGTGTTTGCTTGAGGCGGGTTGAGGTGTGATGCAAACGAGAAGCCGCCACAGTTCAGCTCCAAAGAACATGAAGGCTTCAGCCGATGGTGAAACTTTAAGCGTTAGCGCGGCTTTCGAGCAAGTTTTATCGAATTACAGAGTATTTCTTCACTGAAAGAAGAGCAAAACACTGCTCTGGAGGTTATATGTGCCTTATTAGCTGAGCTAATACAGCCTTTACCTGCGTAGCAGCAAGAGGTCGCCCTGGCTTGTGGTTGTGTTTTAATCGCCGGTCGTCACTCTGTTAGTACCGCCATGGTATGCTTCGTTGATCTGATTGGTTTATTTGGGTCGTCGCCTATCACCAACATAGGCCAATCCAGCTAACCAGTATTACAGCCCCTTCCCAAAAATTACTTCAACGGGAAGGTTTCAAGATGGTATATGTGGAGCAAATCAAATCAAATCCATCTGGCGGAGTCGAGTTACAATATTGAAGCGTGGTCTGGGCGCTATGTTGATGCCAATTTATACTCCTCACGCGATAGCTTCTGCAACTGTCAAATCTGTCTCTGTCTCCCCTGGCGCGAAAAACCTCCTGGTATACGTCAGACGGGTCGCCAAACCCACGCAGACCTCAAGAAAGAAGTGTGTGCAGACTCAAAAGCCAGCGGTGATTGGTCCTGGTATGCCTTTCCCTGTCTGTGTTTGTCGCTCTTTTGCTGCTTGATTCAGAGCCCGTATGCCGCATTTTACTAAAACCGAGGATTAATAACAACAATGGGTAACCACGACACGAAGGGTTGATCGAGGAGGTTCAGAAGTACAGCCACTTGTACCATGCCTCAGACAAGTTATACAAAAGATCCTTGAGTGGGATTCAGTGGAGTGTTTACAAAGGTGGAAGAGACTGACTCCCAGCGGAGCCTTGAGAAAAGAAGGTTCTACATTGACCATTAGAAATTGGAAACGGTTCACAAATTCCACCAGTTGGGACCGGTTCCACGGTTTCGTAGTCCACGGTTTTCAGTTAGGTTGTCATGTCTTGTATAGTACAACCTACGTGTTCTTGAAAATGCTTGCACACTGTTTTTATCCCCAACTTTCTTCCGCGCCGTCATGCGTAGGTCACTCTAAATGCAAAGTGGTCCCATACAGCAGACCTATAAAGTGCTGCTGGCGCTGCCTTCCAACTCCTGTTCTTTCCCACTCGCCATACCCACACAATTCTCACAACAACTGATTTTTCTTCTACACCCGGCTACGCCGCTTCGCTTCGCTTCTTCTTCTTGTTTACTACTGGTGGAAAGTTGGTTTTTGGTCGCAGTGCATCGCACCTTCTGCTCCTCTGGAGTTATAAACGCCTTAGCCTATCTGAAGGAGCGAGCAGCGCATGAACTGAGAAGCGAACACATGCAGCGAATCGGAACCTCGAAGACAGTCGGACCCGAAACCATTCTCAACGGTTTTCAACCGATACGTCCATCCCTGCGTCACTAGATAATGGCCGAGGCGGGTGAGGAAGTGGGGGGCAAGTTTGTGCGACAATGGAGGGACATGAGGGCCAAAAAAAGCGGGGGTCCAGGTGGAAAAAAGGGTCCCAGCGTTCTCCCACACCTTGCTCTGCTAGCTGGTCCATCTTCAGTCGTTTTTCCATAATGGCGGTCATACAGAATAACAAAACAAGCCTGCTAAGTTACCAAACAGGAAATACACACACAGTGTAGAGCGGATGTAGATTCGACCAATCAGAGGCCTCCTGTCTGCAGTCACTTACAATTTTGGAGAGGAGCAACAGAGTGTCTGTTTAGGGGACATATTTGCATTCACTGCGACACACACATGCAGACAACCTGGTCTCAGAGTATAATCAGCCTTAAGGAGAATTTAGAGAAGCCAATTAACCTAACAGTCATGTTAAGACTGTGGGAGGAAGCCAGAGTACCCGGAGAGAACCCATGGATAATCAAGGGAGAACATGCAAACTGCATAAGAACCCGAACTGGGAATCGAATACTGAACCTTGTTGCCCCAGACAAGGAGTTCATTCCAGGGTTGGTTTTCCAAGTCAAGCTAATCAGCATCAGCCTCTTACCTGTTAGCCACGGTGGAGGAGGGTTGATGGTTTGGGCTTTTCTTTGCAGCAACAGGACCTTGCATTCAGTGCAGGAACCATGAGCTCCTCTATAATTATTGCTAAGAAAATCTATAATCTTGTCTTAAAGCATCAGATCAGATAAAGAACGACCTCAAAACTTTATTTGGTTTCTAAAACTGAGAATGATGAAACAAATTTAAAACTGAACACAGATCAAGCTTCTCTGTATTCTTGAAGAGTCAACATGTCAGATAAGCTCTGATCTGAAATCTGTCTGTTCTGGAATGGGATCCAGATGAGCGGTTGGACTTTGGAACGGTGCGGTTTATCCAGCTCAGCCCTTTGAGCCCGGCTTTAGGATGCTGAAGGGTTTGGAGTTCCGCAGCGAGCTGGAGATCTCCTGTAGGAAGGAGGTGATGTGCTGCTCCTTCTCGGACTTCCTCCCGTCGAAGATGACCACCAGGGTGAAGTGCGGCTCTGGCCGGGTCAGGTAGTATGTGCTCTGCACCTTGTCATCGTAGAACTGGACCACTTTGTCCAGCGCGTTGAGCTCAGTGGCGCGGTCGCTCATCATCATGATGACGTTTGGCCAGTGGGTGAGCGGCCGCTCCCCCGAAGGCAGCGACACCACGGCCGGGAACTGCTCCACCCCTTTGGGCGCCTCTCGGTACGAGTGCGGGTGGTGGTATCCGTGTCCCTGGAAGCTCTCTGAGCCGCGGTTGTCGAACACCAGGGACACATTGCTGGCGTCGTGCTTCCTGATGAAAGCGGAGATCTTACCGTAGTAGTCCGGCGCGGTCCGTGCGGTCAGGGTTCTCATGTCCCCCGGAGCCGTCTGCCGGCTCAGAGCTTCGTGGAAGTAGAAGCTGAACTTTGCCAGCAGCACAGCGTGGAAGCGCTGCAGCCACACATACAGATGAGGCGGCTGCACGGCCTTCTGGGACTGACCCCCGAACAGGTTCTTCCGGGTCTCCTTCTGCCTCTGGAAGAGCAGAGCCCAAGCGGTGAGTTTGGTGTGCGCGCCGTGGAGGCTCAGCAGGGCGGGCAGGAAGTGCCACTCCGACACCTGGGCCTGGCAGCGCAGGAGCTGGGTCACAACGTCCACCTCTGTCTGGAAACCCTCCTCCACCCGAGCCAGGATGGGGTGGTGGAACCTGCAAGAAGGCGAGGACGATGTTTAATGTGACATTTTAAAAACAAACTCAGAGGAACAGGAAGTTACATCTGGCCAACATCCAAACTGATTATAAACCAGCCTTTCCAGGAAGTTAGAGAAGAGAGCTCAGGGAGAGTTTAGAGGCTTGAAGCTGAAGCTGCTCCTCAGGGTTTCCAACACTGAGCCGTTAACTAGAGGCTCGGCTGAACACCTTGCAGGCAGCTCTTCTCCACAGCCTCATCATGAACCGACATCCTCGCTCAGCTTCAGCCTTGATGATTCCTGAAATCTAATCTCACGTTCTTCCATCTGAGAGGCCGTTTAGGTCAGAGGGTTTACGTTTGGATATGGTGGAAGGAACCCAAAGAAACTGCATGGTGCTGGCAGCATCATGCTGTGGGCTCGGTGGATTGCATCAATTTGGAGGACGAATAATGAGGGATGAATGTATGGAAAAAATCCACACTTTAAACCAACATCTAACGTTTTTTTTTTCCACCAACGGCTCAAGAAAAATGTGCGGATGAGACTAAAAGTTAATTTAAAAGATAAACTAAATAATTAGTGAAAGAGTCGACATGACCTTATGTCCAAAAGTGCAACTATGGGGATGTGAAGGTATTTTCATCTCATCTCATTTGGGGCTTAATGTTTTTAAAGTTTAATAGGTTTTTTTTTTCTCTTCTGTGATATTTTTCAGATTTTCTGTCCATTGATTGGATGTTTTAAAAACCAGTCTGCCATAAAGACGTAAAATGTTTAAAGGTTTATAGTTAAATCTATAAAAAAGACAAAGATCAAACCGTCGGCTCATTTCTGTACATTTTAAAATGTTTTCCTTGAAAAGAGGAGAGACTCTAGCTGAAGGAATAAGCAGTTCTAACTAAGAAAAAATAAATAATAATTGGTAGAACGATCAGATAAGCGTTGCAGAGGAGATGCACTGAAGGCCATCCTGCAGCTGAGGCTCCTGGAACACCTTGACAATTCATCCAGCATATGCCGGCGTCCCAGAATCTCCTAAGCAGCTGCCATACGCTGAACTTTCTATGGATTATTTCTATTCTGGGCGTATAGATATAGGAGAAATATCCTGCCATGATGCAAGAAGAGCATAATTTCAATTTGAAAAGAGATTTCATCTTCTTGCACTCAAAACTTAAACTCTCTCAAATATTTTCACTTCTCTCTCAAATCTTTGTTTCTTCTCTCAGATTTAATGCTTCTTGCACAGATATTTTCTCCTCTAAGCTTGCCTCCTTCTCTTCGCTTTTAAACCTTGGCGCTCTCTGCTCGAGTGTCTGGAATGCATTTCGCAAACCCATAGGCTCTAGCGGATTGTTTTCTGCTCTCAGATTGGATGGGATAAATTAAGCCTAGCAACCTTTCCAGCTAATAGAGCGTGGCCTCAAGAAGGGGTCAGCTTGTTTAACCACTACAGGTGTGCCTGGCGATGAAGGCACTTACCGACAATAAAGTGGCTTTTTAATTTAAAAGCTAAAAGTGTCACAGCTGAGAAAAACAGCAACAATCAGGAAAATAAAAGGAAATAATAAAGGGCGTTCAGAATCGCAATGAAAAGTCAATTAATTTCTGCTGGAGGCAGAATTAGCATCTCGCCCTGACTAGCAAACTTTTTTTTTTTTTTTTCTGACAGTACTCTGGTGGTAGTTTTCACATTTAAAAAATGCGTCCGTCTTGGAGAGAAGTTACTTTATTTTTATTGATAAGGTAACTGCTAGGTAAAGGTAACTCGGTAGGGGTTTAGATGCAACAACAAACGTTGCGTGAAACGCAAAAATGCCCACGATGAGGAACTGACACTGAACGGATGTAATGCCCGTGAAAAAATCACAAACCAAATTGTCCTGAGGGGGGCCCGGCCGCCGCATAAAAGATAATAACGATAGCGGTATTAAGCATGACTGTTTGCTGCCTGGCAAAGAAAAAAAAGGTTTTGGTGTCAGCAGATTGAGCGTCATGTCTGCTAGAAGTATTTAGTGGTGAAGCGTGAAGGCATCCATCACACTCACCTTCATGCTCACTATGATGGGGATGAAGTCTGGAGAACTGACAGTTTCCACTGTGAACCCCCTTTATACCAAAGCGCTGCCAATGCAGCCATACGGTAGCTGGAAGTTAGAAACACGTTCAGCGCTGGTCTGGAACACTGACGGGATGCAGCTGATATGTTGGAGAGAAGTTCTGGATAAGTTAGGCAGAAGTTACTCAGAGGGTTAGGATCCGTGAAGCGACTGATGAGGAACTGACACTTAACGCGGTTGTCAGCCATCAGATAACTGACCTGGAACTGACGCCCCACGGATGGCAGACGCTGGCATAGGCTTCAGCGGGCTCGCTTCTATTCAATAAAGGTTAAAACAATCCACTGGTTGTTTCTAAGTTTGAAGGCGTTCAGCTCTGCCATATGGAAGGTCAAAATCTGAATGCAACGTGAGCGGAAAAAACAATAATCATGATTTCCTTACTCGAAAGATTGTAAAATAAAAATAAAAAAAAACTGAAAGAGACTGAAAAAGAAATAGGAATTGAAAGGGATTTGAAAATCTAAAATCTAAAAATGCGATTAAAAAAAAGAAATAAAAAACGAAAAAGTGTATTTAAAATACTAAACTGAATTATGAGTTTTTTGAAGCTGAGGGGAAGAATTTAGATTCTATTCTTATTATTTTATGTTTGCTTTTTTTAGTTTCGGACATTCAATGTCAACTTATATTTTTTCTGTTTCAACTTTTATGCTTTCAGGTTCAACTAAAATGTATAAGTTTTTGACATTTTGACCCCTTTCTGACTCCATAGATTCCCATCCAGGAAGATTTTTTCAATTAAAAAATTTAATTAATTAAAAGAAACTTGTTTTGGCTTAGAAATCATGTAAATTAAACATGACTTAAACAAAACGTAGCCATAACTTATCCAACGTATGCTAGCGTTTCTGCCAGATCTTTCCTACGTCAGGCACTCGCTGGTCTAAATGGTCAGGGTATGAAAGCGGCATGAGGGCATCACCTGCAGCCTGCATGCAGGACGGCGATGAGAAGTTTCTGCTCCTGCAACCGAACGCCGTTCTACGAAAGAGGATTAGGGCCACTGAAAAAAACTAATTTTTATAAAAATTTTCAGTTTAGTATGGGAAAAAAAATCAGAATTCTGACTTTAATCTCAGAATTCTGACTTTTTCCTCAGAATTCTGAGAAAAAAAGTCAGAATTCTGAGAAAAAAGTCAGAATTCTGAGATTAAAGTCAGAATTTTGAGAAAAAAGTCAGAATTCTGAGAAAAAAAGTCCAAATTCTGATTTTTTTCCCATACTAAACTGAAACTTTTTTTTTTTTTCCAGTGGCCCTAATCCTCCTCCGTACCGTTCTGCTGACACGTCTCTCAGGGAACTCTTTCTGCTTAAGCAGAGTTTTTCTTTTCTTTTCTTTTTTTCCTCCAACCTCAATGTGTCACTTTTCTATTGGAGCTTCTTCCTCTTCTAAATATAAAGGGAACATATTTAAAGATGCAGAGGTAGTAAATCATTTAAAGCGACACATGCAGCAAGAAGCCAAACTCTCCCACGTGAGTTTACAGCTTTGTCCTTAAACTTTCATTTGCAGCCTGATCTGTGACGCTAACTGAGCGTGAAGGTTCCCTGTGGGGGGGGGGGGATACACACTTGGAGCTGTACTTCTGCAGGGTGGCCTCCAGCGTGGACACCAGCTCCTCAGAGTTCACGCTCTTCTGGCTGCTCAGAGAGTGCAGCTTCTCGTACAGGTCGGCCATCTCCATGCGGGCCTGGGTGAAGTGGCACAGCTGCTCGGACAGGTGAGAGAGGAGGTCCTCCAGGGAGGAGGAGGAGGAGGAGGAGGAGGAGGGCTGGCTGTGGCGGCCCACCGTCGCCACCTTCTTCAGCTCGTTGTACAGCGAGGTGTAGACGGTGCGGATGGAGTCTTTCCGGCTGAAGAAGGACTGGCCGCCTGCAGAGGGTTGAGCAGAGAGAAACTGCTGATGTGGACAGACTGTCTGCTCTCCTTATTCAGCTGCTAGACTGCCACCTGCTGGCGGATTTCAGTACTTTGATTTCACACCAACTAACAGATATTTATGTTTAACTGTTTTGGCATATTTAAAAGGTCTGAAGTCATCGGACTAATTTTATTCAATGAGTAATAAAACTAAATTAGAACCTATATGATACACAACATACGATAATCCTTCATTAACACTAGTTTTCCTTGTATCACAAAACCACAGATAGAACAGTTTACATGGGAAGAAGAACCAACGATGCTGGTTAATGATTAGAACCTGATTAAACTGTTGAAGCTGAATCTCTTGTAGGTGAAGTTTACCAATTTTCATAAATAAACACAAATGAAAAAATATTTTTTTTAATTGATTAATCCACTCGATTATTTTTTCTGATGAATCAATTAATAACCGGATAACTTGGTTGCAAATTAAACCAAGTGAAAATAAAACTTTTCCACTTTAGAGAGTTCTGGATAGAGCAGATTGACGGATGAAAAAGATTTTTATCTTAAATGCAAGATGTTTATATATATATTTTTTTTTTTACAATCTTGTTATAATTCCTGCTCTAAGTGGCTGTTTTAGAGTCTCTATACTTCATTTAACCATTAATAAATTACTAACTTAGTTGCTGGTTATTTTAATAATCGATTAATCTGATTGTTTCAGCCCTAGTTGAGTTAATATCTAATCTATAAACATAACTAAAACAATTAATCGGATTAATCAACTGTTGAAAAAATCTTTTATAAATTTAGTAATTGATTAATTGTTAAATGGAGTATAGAGACTGAAAAACAGCCTTAAGCTGACAGAGCGACCCACTTAGAGTAGGAATTATACCAAAATTGTAAAAAATAAAATAAAATTAAAAATCTATAAACATCTTGCATTTAAGATAAAAAGAAGTTTTTCTCTGTCAGTTTGCTTCATCCAGGCTCCTCTATTGGAAAAGGTTTAGTTTCACCTGGTTTCATTTCATAAAAAGTCTTTCGTATAAACTCTGTGTATACAAAATGATAAAGTCTAATTCTATCCGATTATTAATCTAAAAAAAATAATAAACATATTTATGGATTTGCAATCGTTAGTTGCTGCCCTGTTTCCACCTCACAGCTGTATTCTATGGAACCACATAGAACATAAAAGCAAAACTCTTTTTCTACAGAACTGATCTATAAATAATCAACACAGTAAATGCAAAGTAAAAAATATAGAACTGATCAATCCTTAAGATAATAACTATTAATTAATCATTATTTTGGCTTTCTTTTATAAGAAAGGCTTTTATCTTTTATAAAAGTTCGTAAAAAATATCAGAATGCCATAAAAAAACTACAATAAAAACAATAAATCAACCTAAATATTTAAGTTTATCATTTAATCTACGTGTAACAGACCTCCAGGTGTCTTTACAATATGTTCTATTTATTTAATTTTTTTGTATTTGCTTTCTAAACCTGCTTCAACGTTTGTTTTCTGAGCTGTTTGTCGTTTAACTGTTAAAGCTCTGAAAAAACTGAGCTGATGGTAACAGTCTAATGATTCAGAATCAGAGGTTTTCTAATTAAATAGCATCACCATAATATTATAGTATGGAGATTTATTAAGTTGTTAGACTGGCTGGAATTGAACTTTAGAGCAAGTTTTTGTATTTTTAGAAGTTTAGATTTAGTCAGACCAATGGAGGATTTTTTATTTATACCATTTGATGCAAAAAAAAAAAAAACTATCATTATGACTTGGGTACAAAATAAAAAAGAAAGCATATTCTTTTTTAGACAAGTTAACTTTGGTTTAACTTTTCCTCCTCAGTATTTAAAAAACAGCATCTGATTGAGTTTTTCTTTATAGATGGAAAAGGGAAACTTCTCCTCTGCTGCATTTTAATGAGTCGCTGTCGCCCTTAATTAAAGGAATAGTACACCCAAAACATGATTAGCCTTCATTTTCTACT
>JAGKQL010000003.1:751834-890001 GCA_018398635.1 Cyprinodon brontotheroides | reverse complement strand
CTGGTTAAACTGTAAAGTGCTTTCAGATGACACGTGTTTAGGATTTTCTAGATCCATTAATCCCAGTTTATCATGGAGGCCATGAAGCAGGAAAGAAGCGCAGACCATCATGCCACCACCACCGTGTTTAACCGTAGGGTTACAGTGAGCCTTGTTAAATAAGATAATGTTTAAGTTGGGATCATCAAGGTGTTTCTGCCGAATGCAGAACAGAACTTTGAGTTAAATTATAGTTTGTTTAGAAACTCTGGGATTCTGTTTGAGGAGTCCGGTGGGTTTGGATCACTTTGTTTTCTTTTAATCAATAAAATTACCATTTAAAGTAAATTTTTCCCCCCTTTCTTTTCTCTTATGTAATTATCCTGTTGGGTATTAAACTTTCTCTGATTCATAACAGCAAGTTTTGATGCCACAGAGTCAATTTAATTTATGCATTTTCATTTTTTCCTATATTCTTCATTATATAACCTGTTTGATGAAGTTTGAGTAAGAGAGCATGTTAATATCACAGTATTCGTTATTCTACACTGTCAAAATGAGAGGTGGTCAGAGTTTCAAACAAGTGAAGGAATATTTTGAACGTACTTGTTTAAATCCTTTGACCTGTTTTAGGAATCTGATTGGGACCAGGCTTTCCCTGACAAGCATCCGTAGAATTAGAAATTTTGCCTAATTTTCTTCCTTTTTCCAAGATTTCTTTCTTAGCAGCTGTGTGTAAACATGGCCGTAATGATGTGGTTAGAGTTTTCACGGCTCTTTCTTTTATAGATCTCGTGGATGTTAATAGAATCTCCCATTTATCTGCCTCCAAGGGGGAGGATCCTGGTTCCATTTAAAAACATTCAGCTTCTTCAAAAAAAACTCAAACCGCATTTTCTCTGATCTCCATCGACTCATTTCGGCCCGGTATGTAAAATTTCTCTTGATTCTATATTAGCTTAAGGTTCAGCATTACCTTTGCAATTATTTTATTTTTTCTATGATATCAGTATCGTTTGAAACATCTCTTGGACATTTGAAAAGAGTTATGGCTTCTTTTACAAACACAGTGTGTTTTCCTTCCTAATCAAAGCTTCTTTTCTAGCTTTTAGATTATTCCTCTTGTTTGAAACACTGGAGGGATTCAAGGTTTGCTTTCTCTGCTGCTCTTTCTTGTTCTCTTTCTAGGAAATATACGGGACCCTAAGGTCACATCTAGCAGTAGAATTTCTAACCCAAAGCTGATTTCTGTGTCCTGGTGATATTTAACTAAAACATACCTACCAATCGGCCTGGTTGTATAAAGATGTGTAGCTTCAGGCTAAAATTATCCACTTCTTGTTTATGGCATGAGTCATATTCTAACTTTAAACTTCTGATTTAGTATTTATATGTTTGTTTTTTTATTTAACCACATTTTCTTTACACTTAAACTTGTCAAGGCCGAGGTGTAGCATGTTCTTTTTTGGCTATCATGACTTCATATGACGGATTTGTCTAATTAACTCTTTCCCACTGGCCAAAAAAACAACATTTAAACCTGGGATTATAGTGGCAGTGGGAAAAGCTCACTGATGCGTGTCTAATGGGGTCAAACGACTCGGCAAGCGACCCGTGTTAAAATCTCCTCGGCTCTGATTGGCATGCTGTGGGAACACCAGAACCAGACTGACCTACTAAATTACCTGACACTATTGAACGCAACGTACGGACGTAAACACACCGCGCCAGTCGCTTCTGATCTAACAAGCAGATACAACTCTGCTTACGTTGGATAAACATGGAGCAGCTCTGATGAGAGGGATTCAGACAAATAATAGAGAGAAACAATAAAGCACGCTGACTACACCCTGGCTTCCTTCCATGTGGCTCTCCATTGTTTACTTCCCTGATTTCTGTTGCACTGGTGACATCAGCAAAGCTAACCCAGCCTGATTGGGTTATCAGACAGGCAACGATGGGACAGAGGCCAAATGCCGATTGTTAACAGGTTGTCCCATGTTTGAAAAACATGCTTTAACGCAGTATTCTCTGTAGGAAAGAGGCTCTAGATCAGAGGTCACGGATTAGAGGACCGCTGTCCGGATCCGGACCCAACCTGATTTAAAACATTTTATAAATTACCGCATGTTGTCCGACAACAGTGTCTAACTTCCCTTGCCCCTCTTCTCCTGTTACAATACGTGTAAAGCCCTGGGAGCGTCCGCCTGTAGGCTGCACGTGATCCAAGTTAGCCAATGAGCTGCTGTCGGTCTGGCTTGCTGCTGCTGCTACTTTTCGACACAGCAGGCAAACCTGTGGCAAGCTGGGCGATGGGAAAGAAGGAGAAGACCATGAGAAAAAAGAGAGCAGAGAAAGTGTGGACTGCTGGAAGAACCGCGGTGAACTGGTGAAAGTTGTGCGTGAAATGGCTGTGCTCTAAAGATGACCCTGGGTAATATTTAGAGGATGTTTGGCTCAACCTGCTGCTGTGAAGCTGGCAGGATTCTCCACCGCGAACAGAATCAACAAGAAATCTTGATCCAGGCTCAGAATGAGCTCCTTGATATGTGCTTGAGAATGGCTTAGTCTCTGGTTAAACCCAGGTTTAAAGGCCTTGCAGGGCAGCCTTAAAGCCCACTGCCAACATTAAGACAGAAAAAAAAGAAAAGAAAAATAACAAACCATCAGTTCAGGGGTTTGAGAAAATATGGGAATCAGGAAATTGTCTACATAACAAACTGAATAATTGCTGTTCTCTACTTCAAAAAAACACTATAGATTTTAAAATGGAAAAATTTTCTATTTTTTAAATATTTTTTATGTATAACATGGAGGCATAAACACCTAATTTTACTTCAGTGTTAAATTCTGTTTAAAGTAACTGATTATAATTAAAATGCCTCTGGACCTTTACTGGTTGTTGATTTTCTTTATTCGGACCCCGATGATTTTTAATTAATTACTGCGGCTCTAGTAGAATTGACCAAGAACCAGAGGAATGGGAAATCCAAAAGGCAGGACCTGCATGGCTTCCTGCAGTCTCTGGATCTTCTGAAAGGACCAGAGCGGCTGGGGGCGGGGTTAAAGTCATCCCTCCGCTGTTACCTCAGGCTGCCTCTGGGCTCCATGCTGTTATGCAGTAACATCTGTTACATCAAGGTACTATTTTAGTCATAATAACAGAACAGAACCGCTATCATGACACAATCAGACGCTAGGCTTAACATCAGAACACACAGGATCAGATCACCAGACTTCAGCCGGGGTTCTTTCACTGGCAGAAATATTTGACTACATGAAAAACACAGATGTGAACCTCTCTTACTTTTTAACCTTAAAAATGGGAGATATCTGATGTTAGCTTTATATGTAACACTGCATACACTGAACCTCTGTTTTGTCCCACTGGGAAAGTAACGTGTGCAGGATTAGACCAACTTGATGTAAAAGATTTAAACTGTCAAAAAATAGTTTTTTTAACAGTTTCCTGTCTGGCAATGTGGCAATAAGAATAATTGTCTTGATGGCAAAAGGAGCCCAACAGATTTTACTTTTTACAAGTGGAGCAGTACGGCATATCGCCATAGTGTTCCACTTGCCTCATGCCTATAAATAGTTTTTATTATAATTATGCAGGGAGCTTTACAGTTTATATGGACACCGCAATGTAAATAGAGCAGAAAAACAGAAGAAGAAAAAGGAAAAAAGAAAAAAGAAAAGATGACTGTCAGCAATAGTTTAAAGAAGCGATATTCTTAGCGGCTTTATGACCAAACTTTTTGGTAAAAGTGACTTTGGTGAGTTTGTTGGTCTTTTGGAGCAGCTGCAGGTTCAGATACATGTAAAGATATAGATCTTTTTAATGGCAGGTCGCCCTTTTACCAAGGTCTGAAAAGAGGTTCCAAACTTTTCCCCTGAGATGAAAGTTAGTCAGGTTTGAAAATTCAAAGAATCTGAAAGGTCCAAGCCTGCCATCAACTGAAAAATACCGGAACACCAGTGTCACCAGTATGACTGGTAAGACTGGTATGGATCATTATCCCAACGAACCATCAATCAACAACCCACTGACCTAAAAGCGTCAGTCCTTTATTCAGCCATCCAAAGTTTGAGTATATAGAGATGTTTCCTGCATGTGTTCATCATCTCTCACCAATCTATTTCCTGTCAGACCACTTTCAAAATAAAAGCCACAAGAGTGACATAATTTTATAAAAAACTCTCCTGAATCCTCCTTTAAAAAAGTCGAATGCTGTCATACAGAAAGTTGGCGGGATTAAGAAATATTTCCTACAAATACATGTGCACAGTATTATGAATACCTGGAAGGTGTTTGTATGAGACCCTTTGAGTTTTATATTACTTTTTTATGTAATAAAACGAGAAAAAGCCCACAGCATTACAGCATTGCATCCTCCACTGTACTTTAGAGTGAAAGCATGAAGTCTTTTATGAAAAATATAATTCTTAAACTAAGATCTAATCTCAATCCTAACTCTAAAGCATAAAGTTTCAGTATAGTTGAGAAAAATCAACGTAATATGAACCAGAACTGAATCAAAGAGTTGTTATGGGAACGGGAAACGTCCAACCAGCTGTGTGAAGCGTCATTTACAGTCATGTGATTGACGTAGATGTTGCCAGCGGGGGATTTTTCTGCAGCAGGAGAACAGAGCTTGTGTTTAAATGTAAGGAGACAGAGATCTGCTTGTTGCTCTGCTGCTTTCACCGCTGTTAGGATGAGAACCTGTCACATGGGGCCGGAGCTGAGGGAACGTCACCAATCAAGCTTTTAACTACCAGGACAGGCCATATCCTGGGGATGATATTTTTCTGAGGAGGTAGATATTTTGAGTAGGTGGTTTTTATTTCTTTGGTTTGCTTTATGAGCAGGAATTTAAAAAAACAATAGGATATAGAGAAAGAACCTAAATTTATGTAACTGTATTATAATCTTAAATTAAATGTTCAGTTTGGTTCACAAAACCAGCAAATTTAATATATAAAGATCTGGATGGCTTTTTAAATCAAGAAAATTTAAAAGTATAATTCTAAAAAAATAATAATTATTATTATTCTGATTATGATTGAATTCACCAAAAGACACAGGAATGTGAAAAATATTCCCCCCTTGCAGAAATTCTGGAAAGTATTTCCAGACTTGGACTAGGCCCCTCTAAAACCTTTAGCTGTTAGATTTGGAGGCATTCAGAGGTGGAATTGCTGCTTTAGATGGTTGACCTGCTCCATAACCAAAGTTTGCCATGAACTGATGAACCTTCAGGATTTCCTAGACTGAGAGCAGCATTCATGGCCCCAGCATCAACAACGAGCCGCCCATGCCCTGAAGCGACGCACGTTATATTGATCGTCAAGAGTCTATTTATCAAACCTCTGTTGGTCTCTCTGGGGAACTATTTCATTAAACCAAGATAAGGGATTAAGTCGGGATTTTCCAGATATCCTGGCCTGATTTTGCCCCAAACTCGGATTCATGCAGGCAGTTATGCATCAGTTACCATGGTGATTTGTTTATCGTAGCCAGACCAGACTAATAGCTCAATCCTGGAGCCATATCTGCTCACTCAGCGTCACAAGGATCAGAAACCGATACGTTCCCTCACATCATCTCTATGTTGTGGTATTTTTAACAGCGTACTTTAAAAACCACAAATATATATTCTATGCAGTATAGGACATTTAAATTTTAAAAAATACTGCTTTTAATCTTTTTTTTCATTATCTTCTGCAGGCCAGTTAGTTCTATCAGCCTGAAACACCTAAATTCGCCAATCATATATCAACGGTCATCTGTCAATCAAAATGTTTTCGGGTCATAGCATCTTTGATTCATGTGTCAAAGTAGCTAATATACGCAATGTTCACGGGGATGAACACCTGTGTCTTCTGCAGGCGAGCTAACAGAACTGGCAGCGCTACAGGCAAGGGCTCAAACATGGGACGGCTGGAAGCCTTTCTACACCAAAACCAAGCTTCTGCCGCCTGGCGCCCCTTCTTCCACAACATTGATCGCCAGCCTGCTTTCCTGCTCTGCAAATAAAAAATGGATGACGGAGGAGACTCATCCACGACCTCCCACACTAAACTCTCCTCCCTCTGCATGTTTCCTCTGTCCATAGCCGTTCTTTGACAGCGCCGCTTCTAAGTCACCAATTTAGTGCTACTTGGTCCCAATGGAATTTCCCATTGGGAACTCCACTAGCACTAAGTTGCTAACTGGGTTAGCAAGATGCTTCCTACAAACCGACCACAACCAAACTTACTTGTGAACCTTCCGGCCACAACAATCCCCGCCTTAATAATCACCAATCACATTCACTTTTATTCACTCGTGTAAAGTCGGCACCACTCTGTGAGAATTCGGAAATGCAACGCTTGGAACAGCCGCTTCTACGACTTTAATTATTTCAACATTATTATAGTAGCCATTATTAATGCCATTATTACCATAACTTTCTATGTGGACACTGTTTCTGTTTTAATGTGTGCTGTAATTTTTTTCCCAACAATTACCTGCATGAGCATAACCGCTCTTCTGGGGTTAGCATCCGCTACCTATACTCGCCTGTTACAAGACCTTTACGGTTTGAGTCCAGAATATCTGCTAATTGTGTGTAATTCTATGCATTAGAACCCACTCAGCAGATGGCCGCTCACGCTGAGCCCAGTTCTGGTTCTGCTGGAGGTTTCTTCCTGTTTAATTAGAGTTTTTCCTCTCCACTGTCGCCAGGTTCATGCTCAGAGTTAGGGATTGCTGTTATGGGAAAAAGGTATTCAACTATACAGTCGAGTTAAATGAACGGAGATCAACGGATTTCACTCAGTCGCCATTTTATTTTACTTTGCAAAGTAAAATGAGAAAGAGACAACAGCCCTGACTGCATGATGTTCAGCCCGGCTCTGACTAGAAGGCATTTGTCTCTTTCTAATAAAGTCTGTGAAGGTCTTAATTCGGAAATAACACACGTTATGAAATAAATCCTGAGAAAGAGTCTAGATGTTTTTAGAACTATTTATTTTTATCCAAAACATTTCCCTAATAGAATAAACACCTCCTTTCACTTTAATAACTCACAGCTCTGAGGCCAGAATCTATGAAAATAGGCACCTATATTCAATATACAAAAAAGTAAATTGATAGAAGATAGATCTTTTCCCACCACAGTTTAACCCTTTCTATTATAAAAAAGATAAAAATCTTTAATGCAATTGAGAAATAAAAAGGAAAAAAAATCAATGACTATTTATCATTGGATTTGCTATTCGTATTAAGATCGGTTGTAAGAGGTTCCGATAAGTTAGCAAGAGGATGACGTCATACATGCGCAGACTTATGTGCTTAAAAATATATATATATTAAATAATATAACGGGCGGATGTCTGGGGGACAGTGATTGGCCTCCCATGTTCTGAATGCTGGCGTACCATAAAGAAATAAATGATGAACAGTTTAGTTTGTGCCTTCGTCGTTTGCATAGGAAGACGGGTACTGGATATAACCTAACGGAATATCTTCAGAACGGCTCCAAATGACACCAAACTCATATGGGAGAGTAGAACATGATGGAATAACGGAAAATCAAGGGGCCAATGTAAAAAAGAAAAGGTGTTTCCCTTTAAGGACCAGATTATCTGCTGCTGTGATTTCTGGGAATAACAGAATGTTGTTAAATCATACCTGCTGTTTGACAGCGTATTTTAAAGCTTTCCGTTTTTGAATTTGTAATTTGAGGAAAAAGTTACTTCTGAAATTCTAATTCTTTTTGTTAAAAGAAATTGTCGGTCTGTGTATTTTAGGCTGTTTAGGCATTTAGTCAAACCGCCATTGTTTGCTGAATCAATTAATGTTTTCAACCTTTCTTGGATTTAGTTCGATTACTTACACCTATGGAGGCTGGCATTGAACATGCTAGGTCAAGCCAGACTTTATCTCTTAGCTTTAGTGGAACAGGCCTCTGATCGTATTACCACGGCCGTATTTGACTATTAGTATCAAACTGATAATCTGCTTATCAAATGTCTGCTGGTCTCTCTGGGTTTTTCGGTATTATGATTTCGAGCTCTGAAAAGTAAAATAACTTTAGGGTTTAAATGGTTGAAGAAGTAAAGAGAAGAACACAAAGGATTGCCAAATCTGGAATTAGAAACAAACACGTCTACAGCAGAACTGGGAAGAAAGACTAGAAGGAAAAATTATGTTTATTTTCTAAGAAATAACTTAATTGTCATAAAGTTTTATTAGCTGGAACTCTCTCTATATATAAAAGGTAGTCCTGGACAATTATCGCCAATGTCTTATAAACGTCTTGGTCCTTTATTTTGATTTCAGCACCATATGAAGTATAAGATCTGTAAGGAAACTGGCTGGATGAATCCTGTCTCCTCCGTTAAACAGGCGGAAAGCAAACAGCCTTACAGGAATTTACACAGTTAATTCAAACTGGATAAGGCATCCAGAAACATTTATCTTGATCGAATCTTTACAGGGGGATCAGTCCTGGTTCCTACCACTTTTGAGTAGCTTCTTGTGGTTCTGATTATTTTTGTTTATGTCTGAAGAAATTCAAAGTTTCCTTGAGTCTCTGGCTGCTGACAGGCAGCCGGGGCTCCCGGCAGAGGATCGGCCAATCACAGAAGGGATCTGGGTTCCCTGATGAGTAAGACACGTCTATCCTAGATAGTTTAAAATCCGAGGAATGGAAAAATAAAAAGTAAACAAGCTGTCATTGATGAATAACTATTAAGTAATTTAATAATAAGCCATTTAATTATATTTAACATTTAAAAGTTTAACTAAAGATCAATATATTTTTATTTTTATACCGTTCAATAAAATAGGATAAGGGATTATGATTAAATTGTTTTATCAACTAAGCTTTGTCATTAATACAATTAAAGTTTTAATTTGTTATTATTTATTCTTGTTAATTTTAAAAATTGTGATTTGACAATCACAAAAAATGTGACAACCCTCACTAAACCACAAAGAATATAACTAAATTATTTATTTCATATAGGCTACTCATAGAATCTGGGGTATACAGAACATAACCAACATTTTATAAATGATGACGGAGCCAAAATATATCAATATTTACTTCTGGTTTTGACGCCATCATCATGAAAGGATTCTGCTCCAACACAAGTAAAAATATAATTTGGTATTAAGGATAGAGAGAAGTGATATTTGATTCTGTAATAGATCAGTTTCTATGTTCGATCTTAAGGATTTTGGTAAATGCTGCATTTAAAATGACTGTTTAACAGCTGTTTCTAAATAAAATTTTTATTTATAATACCAATAAAATTTTATTTTTATACACCAGATATAACTGATCCTAAAAGTCAGACTATAATATTTTTACGGGTCTGAAAACATTAGTTTTAACCCTGCTGAGAAGTCTTAGGTTGATTTACGCTTCATACTTGGTTATAATTGGTTACTGTCCCTTTAAGAATAAAGGCGGAAACTGGTCCGGCATTTATATCACCCCGCCTGTTCACTTCCGCCGTAGCCTACGTTCAGTTAGCACCCAGCTTCAGTCGATGAGCTGATCGATTTACGTTTTTTCTCCTCATTGTCTTTATAAAATAAAACCGCATTTTTATAAGTCAACCAGTCGGTTATATCCGGTTATATCCGGTTCTACAGTGAGAGAGGGAGTGAAGTTAAGCCACAATGGCCCCGAAAAGCGGTGAGTCCAAAATATTTCTTAAATTCCGCAAAATGTCGATTTTATACTTTGTTAAAAATCGATGTTTGTTTGTTAATACCGTTAATATTAATCTACTTAACCTTGGTGATGACATACAATGAAGACAGGATTCAAAGATTAATTTTTTGACGTTATTTATAAAAGCAGAATTGATTTATAACTCGAAGGGTGTGTAAATGATCTAACGGTTATAATAGCAATAAGACATAAAAAGCCCAGTTTGGGTTGGATTGCCTCACATTGGACTCTGTATTACTTTAAGCTGATGAGGTAATGCTCCTGTTTACACTTCAGGGTCTGAAGGCTGACCAGCCCGCCCACATCACCAGCCCTCCACACCGTGCTTAAAGCTGGGCTTTTGTGCTCTGCATTGGGAAAGAAAATATCTCCCTTTAAAAAAAGATGTGATTAGAATAAAGCTCATCAAACTGAACCTGATTTGGTGTTCTGGTTTTCAGTGGGATGTTCTTTTATTTAACTTGGGATTCAGCTTCACACAGACAACTTTGATCTCTTCTCATGCAGCTTTTCCTCGCTGTCGTCATGGATTCTGAGAACGACATCCTGTCGAAGGAGTACCTGAAGATGATGACGGATATGATCGTGCTGTGCGCCACTTTGGCGCTGTCTCTCTTCTTCTGGATCCTCTCCCTCACCATGAGCGCCGTGTCTGGTAAGCTGCCTGTAGGCCAAAAGCTTTTCTGTCTGGATGTTTGAAAGCGTGTGTGAATTTATCTTCTAAAACTGAACTGTGAAATCATGTGCTCTTCTCTGAATCCTCCTGAAGCCCTTTCTGTTTAATAACGAGGTTCTTCTTGGACACGCTTTAAAAATCTGCTTATTTCCTGCAGTTATTAAGAAGCCAGTCTGATTTTTCACTCTGGTTGTTGCTTTTAAGTTCTAACTTAATTTGGCAAAAAAAGAGGAGATGTTTTGGATTTACTTCTTCTGATGTAATAAAATAAAAGTATTGCCACAGCATAATGCTGCCTCCAACATGCATCACTATGGCAGCTGTATTTAAACAGCCTGACCAAAGCCAGATTCTTCTGACCTATTTTAATCTGGTCTTTTTTTTTTATTTTAAATTCTCTGTTTGTATCTCCACCAAATCATCTGCTGAACGGATCAGAGCAGATTTGGGTTTAATCAACATCTATGCCCACAAATCTGTCCCCATGTTGAATGTAGATTTGAAATCCCACTATTATTATTTTTGCGCTTCTTAATCCTGAAGAATCTGCAGAAATGTTGGTGTTGTGTTGAAGACGCTGACTCTATGGGGTTAATAGGATGCGATCAGAATCACTGTGTTTGCAGCTGTTTTCTGCAGTTTTAGGGTTTGATTCGGTTGGTTTTCCACGGTCTTTACTCTTACAGAGTGCTAAGTGATGTTTTTAAAGTCTGATCAGATTGCTTTCTTTCACATCTTTGAGGCTAAATGTCAAAGAATTTCCCCTCCGGTACGATGATGAAAAGCCGCCTTGTTTCTGCGCAGCGTAGAGCCGCGTTGTAAAGAGACTCCGCTGATGAGCTTCAGCTCCTCCATGGTTGTCTTCAGCCATCTTTACCATCAATGCTTTTCCTTCTCTGCTTTGAAACCAGAGGGATTCTGTTTCAGGAACCGCCTAATGTTTTTATTACCAACTGACTTTTTTAACTAAACCTATAAAATGTATTTATTCATTTTACTCCCACTGTATTTTTCTTGCCCTATTTACTTTTTAGTTTTTGAGATTTGGAGAAAGATTTTCTGCTCATCAGAGTATTTTTGTTCTAAAGGGAACCTGCAGCCGGTGTCACCGTGGCGATGGTTGTTCTCCATCTTGGTTCCCCTTACACTGACGGGTCGAGCGTTAAAGAGGCGCAGTCTGGACCGGTCAGGAGCTCTCGGAGGTGAGTTTATGGGGGCCTTTTACCCTCTTTATAACTTTAAATCGCAAAAGATTTTATTGGGATTTTCAACAAACGCAAAATAGAGAAAAAAAAAATTAACATATGTAAGGCTCTGTAATGTGCAGCGCTTCCTTTCCTATTCAGAACCCTGATTGGATCTTTTTTTTTTTTTAGGCTAAAAACAGAGCGCCTGATCATCATGTTTAAATCTTGCCTCTTAGACTGATTACTGTCTGGACTCTTGACTGGCCATTTTAACAAAAATAAAAAACAGGCCTTAAAAAAGCAAAGCTTTTTCTTCCTATCGGTTGACATCAGAGGTGCCATGAAAATCCTTCTTCTCTCATTTCATCCGACCATTGACTCAGAAAAGGGAGACGCATCAAACAGAAACGACTTGACACCCAAATATTCTCTCCTGTGTTCAGGTTTCAATAAGATATATTGTGTTTAAGCATTTGCAACAGAAAGTTCCTGCCTTCAACTGCTGACATTGTGAGCCTCATACAAACGGGGAAATTTCAGCATCTTTACCCTCACTGCTACAAAGAAATCCTCAGTGAAGATGAATGCTCAGCAGAAAGCCCATTTTCTAGAGGTCAGGCTTCGGTCACCACATGTCAACACATGTTGATCTCTTGAAATTAGAAGCACAGAAACATAAAAATCTGGATCTTTATGCTGCCCGCATCCATAGGGGTTAGCATCTCTGAACCCAGTTAGTGAGCAAACGAATTATGTTTGTGTAAAAGTTGAGCTGCTTTTACTTTGCTGTATAAGCGACATCTCAGGCAACATTTTATGTTTTATTTGTGCTTTTTAATCACTTCAGAGGCTGTTTTTTTTTCCAGGGTGGAACAAGATAACAACAAACTGTCAACATGGATTCTCCATGTAGTGACAGAGTTGAGGTGTGCATAAAACCGGACGCATCGCTGGGAGTTATCTTCAGCTACCGATGCATAATGTGATGCAGAGAAAAGGCTAATATCTGGATGCATGGCTTGCAAAGGAAAGCTCTAATCTGAGGACTTAGAAAGTCAACGTTCTGCCAGGTGCAGATCAAAGTCGAGAACACGGGTAGAGGTGCAAAGTCCAGCCGCAGTTTGACGTGCTCGTCACAAAATATGCTTCACAAACTTTCTAACATGAAGCTAATGTCTTTGTTTAATTAGCTTACAGTTTGCTAACATGATGCTAGCTCCTTATTTGTTGATATTCATTAGCTGTTGATGTTCTGGAAACGGTTAGCATACAGTGAACGTACCTTTGTGTGCGACTCACAGACAGATCAATGATGGAACGTGAGCAAACATCACTATTCAAACTGCAGGCTTTTTTCCACAGTATTGCTGCATTTTATGGAACTACGAAACATTTTGGGCCTAAAATATCATAGAAAGCTTAAAAAAAAGGCTTTATTTTTTAGTCTGTGTTCTATGTATTTAACCTGACATGTTTAGCAATGATATTGACACAGTCCTCTTGGCTCACTGAGGAGTTTGGCCTAAAAATAAAATGCAGGCCAAACTCCTTTTATTCAATAGCAATTTGGATTTTTCTGCCCAGAAAATTAAATATAAATCATTAGAAACACCAAATAACTGATTACAGCTCAGCTACTTATATACAGAAAACTGTTTGGGATTCTTTCATTTTGGCCATTGGTTTATATTTACCATGGATGATGATTTATTTAAATGTTCCAGGGACCTGAAGATGTAATGCAGATGACTTCATTTAATCTAAAAAAAACAGGACAGGTTTGGGTTCGGTTGCACCAGCTCCATGTGAAATGATGCCTAAAAACTATATGGATATCTCTTTATGGCTAATAAAACTATATTAATAGATCTAGATCTAGATAGATAGATATGTTTTATTGAGCCGGTTGGTAAACAAACACAGTCCGATATTATGTGAATATAAAGTACTATGAAACACATACATGAATAATAGAAAGAAAAATAGTCAAATGAAGACCAACTTATTTGCCTAATGCAGAATAAATGAACAAACACTGAAATTCTATGATTGAACATGGAAAAAAAACCAGCACACTGACATTGCTTCTGTTTCTCTGATAAATCCTCAACCGACTCAGTCACATGGTCGACCCCTCCTTCCTCCACAAACACAAACATCTGTTATTAAAGTTGGCCCAGTTTTATTTATCCGACCGAAACAGATGTTGCAAAAAGATGCTGATATGAGGCGCATCCCTCTTTAAACAAATCAGGTTTTTATATCTGATGGCTTTTAAAAGAATTCAATTAATTATGGTTATTAAATGTGAACAAATTTAATGGTATATTTTACTGTAACAGAGAAAAGTGGAAAAAGTTCAGTTTTACCTTCCGCTTGCAGCTCTGCTGGTGGGCTTCGTTTTGACGATGGCCAACCTGAGCTTCTTCTCCGCCCTGCTGGCCTTCTTCATCACCTCCAGCAAGCTGACCCGATGGGGGGCAGAGAAGAAGAAGAAAATAGATGCCGACTACAAAGAAGGTGGGAGGAGTCTCAGTAGTTGGAATAATTTCTAACCTAAATAAATCCTAAAACTGGAGTTTTTTCCTGTCAGGGGGTCAGAGGAACTGGGTTCAGGTGTTCTGTAACGGCGGCGTTCCCACGGAGCTCGCTCTGCTCTACATGATCGAGGTGAAAACACAAACCGGCCGCTCTCAGTTAAAATGGCCGCTCTGCATGAAGCTCATGGTCGCTGTGCTGCAGGTGGGTCCCGGTGAAATCCCCATCGACTTTGGGAAACAGTACTCCGCCTCCTGGATGTGCCTCTCTCTGCTGGGGGCGCTCGCTTGCTGCACGGGGGACACCTGGGCGTCGGAGGTGGGGCCTGTCCTCAGCCAATCACAGCCCAGACTCATCACCACCTGGAAGGAGGTCCCAGCAGGTGGGGGGGTAACAAAAACAGATATGAATGGCAAACATCTCCATCTCTCTACATGCGGGTTTAAAATATTCCATCAGGGGTTAAAGATAAATGCAGGCCACACCTTTCAGATCAGAGATTAGTGAGATCTGTGAGGCCGTCTGGAAGTTTTTATCTGATCCAAAGCTGCTGCTTCTCCTCTGCTCTTGATCATCCAGGGACCAACGGAGGCGTTACTCCCGTCGGATTGGCGGCCAGCTTCCTGGGCGGGGCGGCTGTGGGCGTGGCTTACTTTGCGATGCAGCTCCTGACGGTTAGCGACCTGCACCTGGCTGACCCCCAGTGGCCGGTGGTGGTGTACGGCGGCGTGGCCGGGCTGCTGGGATCCATGCTGGATTCCTTCCTGGGGGCCCACATGCAGTACTCGGGTCAGTAACGGTTCCCAGTCTGGTTTGTTTCGGTTCCCTTTGAGGCCGAATTCACAAACCCGCTCCCACGTCTTAACCCCCAGGCTTCGACGCGAGCATCGGGAAGGTGGTGAGCTACGAGTCGGCCACCACCAGGAGGATCTGCGGGAAGCCCATCCTGGACAACAACGCCGTGAACCTGTTCTCCTCCGTGGTCATCGCCCTCCTCCTGCCTGGGATGGCGTGGGGACTGTGGCCGCGATAGACCAGCTGAGCCCGCCTGAGTCGGATGGTACGCACATTGAGGACTGCGTTTGCTCACAGGGTTGTGATTGTGAGGAACATCTGATGAAGCTGGATAGGTGAACATTACCTGTTGGTCCAACTTCCTCGGCTGTTTGAAGAGTTTAAACATTCTCACAACCAGCGGAAGAAAACATTTAAATCATCAGCAAAACTCACCAATAGTCATTAATGGAAGATAATTTAAATGCTGGATCAACCAGCAGCTGCATCACCTGCAAAATCACTGACCGATTAATAACGTTCAATGATTTTTAAATCTGATTTAATTCTTTTCAGTTTGAGATTTAATCTTCAGATTTGACATTATAGTGACATAAATAGTGGCTTTTTATTTTTTTTAAATCAGGCGGTGACTGGAATCCTGACGGGTTGGAAACTCAGAACACTGATAAGAAACTTTCTTCCCTAAAAGCAGGAATGTAGAGAATCTTGTTTAGTTTTACTCTGGAATCAGTTTCACAAATAAAATATTAAGTCTGTTAGCAGCAAATTATTCTCAGTATCAGAACTTTAAAAACTATAAGCTGGAAGCTTTTTCTGAAACAGGTTGAGGTACGATGACTTCATTCTTTTAATTTTTCAACTTTATTCTCATAATGTTATAACTTTATTCTCTTAAACGGGGAAAAAACAATAAAATCTCTAACCTTTCCCTTATACTTTGTTTTAAAATTGCAACCCAAAGCAGGAACCTTCTAGTTTGCACAGATGAGATGCTCTGAAACTGAACCAACATTCATCAGATTTTTTTTTTTTGCCATATTTGTGTTTAAAATTCATTTTATTTTTGATTCATATTTAGTATTTGTAAGTTAGTGGTTTATTTAATGCTTTTTTTCCCCAGTTACAGCTTTAGTCTTTTAGACAAGACATAAGGACACATAAGGACAAATTGCTGCAGCAACCTTAATGATCCGACTGTTGTACTGCCATCTGCTGACGTAATGCGGTACAGCATGTTGATCGATGCATTAGGATAAAGACAGAAATGAAAACTAAGCACATTCTCTTACAATTCAGCTAATTCTAATTAGTTATTACAGTTTAGTAGTTTTTTTGTAAGGTCTATTTTTTATCTTTAAATCAGTGAGTGGAAATGTTTTTTTTTTATGGTACTTTTGGTTATTTTAAAAACCTCGGAGGCAGCAGACAGATGAGACCTGAGAGTTTGTTAGAGAAATAGTAGTTTTACATGTTGAACCTGTAAAACCCTGAGGAGGAATGGATGGACAAACTATGGAGGACAGAATTTAAACAAATTAGATCCAATCTTAGACAGCTTGTTTTAAATCTGATAACATTCTGTCTCAATCCGATGTTCTGATCAGCAGCTGCAGAACATATGAACGACCCCGACGTTCCTGCTGAACCTTCAACTCATCAGATTCAAAAGAGAATGTCCAAATCTCGAAACGGAAATCTGGTCCCTGAAATAAAATGCTGCCGAATAACGAAACCCAAAATAAACAGGATCCAACTACAGCTCCCTGATGGAAAAGACTTGAGGCGGAGCGCCGGGTTTCCAGAGGTATCACTGTTTTTATTTCAGAGTGTCTGAGAGAAAAGGCACTAAACCAAACCAGGAGTGGAACAAAGAAGTGGAGTCGGTTTAAAGAACAGAACATCAGGCGATCAAATAAGTTCTCACACCTTTCCAGGGTAAACAGCAGGAGAAGATAAAGTTTCCCCCCAAATCAGAACGATCAGCTTCACATTAACAACTGGAAATGTAGTGCTTTGTTTCCCCCGAGTTCTTTACAGCAAAGAGTCCTGAGGAGACAAACCCCCCCCCAGAGACATAAAAAACTAAACAAGAGCTTCATTTCTAAACAATAACTGACTGATTATTGTCTTCTTGTCTGACTTCAGGTCCGATTCTGCAGGTTTAGAAATACTAGAATAATCATTTTCCTACGGAAATAATGAACACAACATAAATAAAAACAAATCTTTCAAAAAAACAAACATTTCAGAGGTTTGGATTCTGAGTTTATAGAAAAATCACTTGGGTCGTTTTATGAGGGAAACAGAAAAACACTTCTGTGAACAAATGACCTGATTTTTCAAGGCAGATTTTTTTTTTCTTATTTCATGAAAGAAAAAAAAACATTTACCAATTCCTGGACAAAAATCTATAGACTATAATATATTATCCTTTTTAAAAAATACAACTTATGAAAGGAACATAGTATTTTGTTTGTTTGATTGATTGGGGCCATTTATAGGAATCCAGCTTCATTTGGGATTTTTGGATTTACGAATTCTGAAAGTAAACTACTTGCAGAAAATGAGCAGAAATGTAATTGGTAGTTTTGTGAAGAAGGCAATAAAATTTTAAGAGTTTTTTCATTAGAATCAGTCAGAAAATAAAGACATTTTATACATTTTCTGAAATTTTAAAAGATAGACTTCTAAGTTTAGGAAGGAATGGGGGGAGTTTAATGTGCTAAAATAATTTACAATAAAATAAAATAAACTTGCTTTAATTTAGTGAAAAAATCTAGCCAGTTTTCTGATTGTTAATCTGAGCTTTTCCCTCAAAATCAAACATTTAGAATAAATTTAAAGACAGATTTCATAGAGAATCTAAGACATCTAAGTTGCAAAGACAAAATCCGAATTTGATAAACAGGTTTTACAAAAAAAATAGGAAGAATTTATAAAAGAGCGTTTTATAGATGCTTGTAGTGATAGGAGGGAAATTAGACTTTAAATTTAGGATCTTTTCAGGTTAAAGTTTCATCTTAAAAACTGCTTAGTCACTGAAATATTGGAAGTTTAATAGATTCTCATCCTCAGACGGTTTATTTTAGTGTTTTTTTTCCTCTTAGCTTATTAGACAATACTTCAAGTGTTTTCTCAGAGTTTGGAGCAAAGTCAGGACTGAATTATTCTTATATTGTAATGTGTGTAGAAGGAGGTTGGTTTTAGTGTCACATAATGGAGTTCAGAGAATGAAGAAGAAATCTTGGAGAACCTAAAGAACATTCCCAAACACCAACGACGAACCGAGCTCCCGCGCTTTCAGTCCAGTCCATCGTTTTCCCACAAACAAACGGTTTTTCCCTCCGCGCTCAGAATCGCTCACACGCAGGAGGAGGGGAACCAGATCCGGGTGGGCGGGGCTCTGTCTGACTCGGCTGTGATTGGAGGGCGTGGCCGTGCGTCCCCTCACAGCTGGTCCTTGTAGTATCCGAGCTTGGCGAAGGACATTTCCCTGCGGAGCTGCATCACCTCCCAGAACATCTGCTCCGCTGCAAACAAAGAACAGGCGGAAAGTTTTAGATTTCTCCTTGAAAGAGGAGAAACTTCAGGTATGAATCCGCTGAAAATGATTCAATGTGGCTGAAACTCTGGGAACAATAAATATGAATTAAATGAAATCTTTTGCCACTGAGAGATTAAACTTCCACTATAGTTGTTCAAATCTGCAGCTTATTTACTTCTTTTTCCTATTTTTCTCTTGTGACAGACCAACACATGCATGGTTGTCTAGACCTGGAAGGAGAAAAGCTAAAACCCAAACAAATCAGGCCTGTATTTGTTCCTCTTCACAGAAACCAGCCCGGCTCAGTCAGATTAAAATCTCCATGAACATCAGTTCTCACATCCTTACACAAATTCTTAGTTGGATGTAGGTCTGGACTTTGACTAGGCCATTACCCAACATCTAAACCTTTTCACTTCAGACCTCTAAAGAGCTTCCATCAGGTTTTCTGTCAATAATCACCTATAAACAGCTTCCAGGTTTCTACTAATGAAACCAACTGCGTGACATGATGCAGCCACCGCCATGCTTCACTGCTTTATTTTGGTCTATCACATTAAATCCCATGAAAATTCCCTGCAATGCGGGGTGTGTTTTAGTATAACCTGAGTCGATCTCTATGGGTTGCTTCTCTTACCGTCCTGCTGTTTGACCAGACCTTGATGGATGTAGCGGATGTAGGTAAAGAAATTACAAACTGCTGTGATCTGAGGAGGAAACAGAGAAAAGTTACTTTAAGGTTTCGACCAACAGTTCATTTCTTCTTTGGTTAAACATCTTCTAAACGTTAAAATTAGATATTTTTCTGTAAACTCTGCAGCAGATTTAGGAGAGTTCACATGACAGCGAGGAAAGCAGATCCCTTCGCTCCTGGAGTCAATGCAACATTGCTGCATTGTGGTCACAATCGTGCTGTTATACAAGCAGACCAGTGCTGCTGCATTATGGGTAATACTGAAGATTTTTAATACAACACAGGAAGCACAGGTGCATCTCAGTTACTATATTATGAAAGAAAAGGTTTGCTTCTTTTAAAGTCTTACAAAAATAAAACAACTTCTCCGTCAGTCTAATTTATAGGAGCCCAAACAGAAAACAATTCAGAAACTTTCAGATTAAATGCATTTCTTTTTCCATCTCCACTCAAAATAATCTCTTCAAATTGTATCTTTAGGTTTTTTTCACTAAAGGTACAAAAAAAAACAAAACAAGAAAATTAAAAAAGGTGAATTTTTGAGTTGAAAAAACTTCCTGGATGTGAACTAAAATGTCTTCAAACTGGGAAACAAAGTCCAGTGGATTGTTTTTAATTTATTTATTTTTTAATCACAGATCGTTCCTCCCAGCAGCTGCGTTCAAAGCTCTGGTTTTTAATCCCAGTAAATAGTAAACTGTTCTTTTTAAGCATTAATATCAATAAATGTTTTGCATATTTCTCTATATAACCCAGCTTCTGGATTCCTCCTGCAGGGGGCAGTACTCACTCTGTATCTGCAGAAAGGAGAGACGTAGTAGTAGTTGGACGAGTCTCCAAACTTGATTCTGTGCTTACAGGTTTTGGTCTGACCGCTCAGGGCGCATTTTCTATCAGAGACAGAAACAATTTCATTCTTTCAACAGAAGATGAACTGAATCTGCAAACCAAGACAAACGGAAGACATTGGAGAAAGACTGAGGAGAGAGGATGGAAAACAGAGGAGGAGAGGTTTGCTCTGATCCCTGTGATAAACCTGGACATCAGGAAGAAGGAAGTGAAGCAGGAAGTTAGAGGAGCGTTTGGAGGAGTCAGGCGGGGCGAGGGTTACAGTTTGACGCAGTCAGACTTACGTGACGAGCTCTGCGCTTCACCAAACGCTGGAGGAGGAAATTAAAGGAAGATGGAAATGTGATGATGGAGTGAAAGCCCAATGAAGGGAGGGGGGGGAGGGGGAAGTAAATAAGTGTTCTCACTTTGGTCCTCCGCACTCCACCGCCGACGCTTTGACCACAGGCAGCGGCTGGAAGCCCACCGGCTCCACGCTGAGCGTGTTCTGCTCCACGGCGTCCAGGATGGCCGAACCCAGCTGGAGGACAGGAGGAGAAGCCAGACTGAAACTGGGAAGCTGGACGCCACGACTCAGAAAAAATAAAATAAAAAAATGGATTTGGTCCCTTACAGTTTAAATATTTCAGACCGACTGTAGTTTTATATGTTTTTTATTTATAAAAAGGATAAACTGCCTCCTTAAACCATGAGCTTTCAGCGAGTCTCCAAACTTGATTCTGTGCTTACAGGTTTTGGTCTGACCGCTCAGGGCGCATTTTCTATCAGAGACAGAAACAATTTCATTCTTTCAACAGAAGATGAACTGAATCTGCAAACCAAGACAAACGGAAGACATTGGAGAAAGACTGAGGAGAGAGGATGGAAAACAGAGGAGGAGAGGTTTGCTCTGATCCCTGTGATAAACCTGGACATCAGGAAGAAGGAAGTGAAGCAGGAAGTTAGAGGAGCGTTTGGAGGAGTCAGGCGGGGCGAGGGTTACAGTTTGACGCAGTCAGACTTACGTGACGAGCTCTGCGCTTCGCCCGCTGGAGGAGGAAATTAAGGGAAGATGGAGATGTGATGATGGAGTGAAAGCCCAATGAAGGGAGGGGGGGAGGGGGGGAGTAAATAAGTGTTCTCACTTTGGTCCTCCGCACTCCACCGCCGACGCTTTGACCACAGGCAGCGGCTGGAAGCCCACCGGCTCCACGCTGAGCGTGTTCTGCTCCACGGCGTCCAGGATGGCCGAACCCAGCTGGAGGACAGGAGGAGAAGCCAGACTGAAACTGGGAAGCTGGACGCCACGACTCAGAAAAAATAAAATAAAAAAATGGATTTGGTCCCTTACAGTTTAAATATTTCAGACCGACTGTAGTTTTATATGTTTTTTGCTATTTATAAAAAGGATAAACTGCCTCCTTAAACCATGAGCTTTCAGCGATTCACAACTTTTTCCTGCATCAATTTAATAAACTACACCTGGTTCTGATTACCGGAGGTGTCAGGTAACAAAGTATAAATACTTTGTTATCTTATTAAATTAGAAATTTTGGCTTTACTTTAATGGAGGAAATATTTGTTAGACAACTTTTCTCCTCACGTTTTAAAAATAGACTCGTTAGTTTTGTTTCATTTAAGCTCTTTTTCGTTATGGCCTGTTGGTATAAAAATGAAAACCATCAAAATAATTTGTTTCATCCAGACTATTAATTTCTTTGTGATTGGACTCGGTGCTGCCCCAACTTGTTGCTCACCACATACAAAAATAAATCATTTTTCAAGACGATGCAAAGTTAAATTTGACTCTGTTACCATTAGTTATAAAACTAAGAAAATGAAATCTTAAGAAGTTATCCATAACAGTCTTTTCTGCTTTAAGTAGTTTTAAAAGTGGTACTTTTACACTTTTACTGGAGTAAAAAGCTTAAGTTGATCCTCTAATTTCTATAAAAGTGTTTTTAAACAGCAGGATTTATATTTTTTACTTGATTAATAAACATTAAAACTTTTGGCACCTCTGCTGATTTTTGCCACATCTGTAGAATCAAGTCGCAGCGTTAATAGAGCCTGTATGACAACAGGAAGTAGGCCATAAGATGTAAATTGATTTAAAGAAATTTAAAAACAGACGTGAAACGAACAACATCTAAATGAACTGATTGGTCGTTGAGTTTTGTTTGGCATCCCTGAATCTGGGGATGGGTCTGTGAGGAGAGGAGCTGCTGGTTTCCTCTGCGCACCTCGCTCTTGTTGAAGGTGAGGCAGGGGTTGATGTCCTCCCGGTAAACTCTCTCCAGGAAGCTGCAGTTCCGGTCGAGCGTCGGCGCCTCCTTCCAAGCCTTGAACTCACTGAACAGCTGACTGTCCACCTTCAGCGGTAAAAAACAGAACAGTTAGAAGCTTCAGCTTTTCTTTTTCGCTGTAGAAGCGGAGGTCTGAGCCGCGTTCCCACCTCTCTGCACTCCCTAACGATGGGCTGCGTGGCCGCCGGGTCGGGCGGCGTCCCCAGCATGGCGGAGGAGGTGCTCTTGTTCCGGCTGTGGCCCTTCTTAAAGGGCGTCTTGCCGCCTACGGCAGACGGGAGCTCAGCCACGGGGGAAGTGGGGGAGGAGAGCACCAGCGTCTTCAGGGCCTGGACCTCCGCCTGCAGGACGTCGATCTGAGGAAGACGGAGACGCTTTTAAGCTCCTGGCATCTTTCAGGCTAAACTTTTGAAAGATTCATTAAAACGGGCAAAAAAAAAAACCACCTGGTGAAAAGTTTAACAGCTGATTTCTGTCAGTAAGAGTCACTATAATGAGAGAATCACCTTCCCCAGAGCTTCCTTCAGCTGCTTCTCAGCATTCGCCTGTTTGACGTTTGCTTCTCTCACCATCTTGTGCGCCTCCTGGAAAACACGAACGGGTGAGGTTTTTAGAGGTTTATATAGTTTTAGGCTGCAGCGAACGACGATGAAAGCTGGATCTAAAACAAAAGCAGACAAACACAGAATCCCAACACCTCATGTGAGGAAACACGAGAGGAAAAGGAAGAAATGCCATGTCTCCTTTGGTCCAGTCTCTGTCTGGCTGCTGGATGAGGAGAACAGGAGGTAGAGGAGAAGGAGGAGGACAGGATGGAGGAAGGAGAGGTGGACCGACCTGGAAGAGACTGGCGGTGAGCTCCTCCAGCTCCTGGCCGAGCTGGTCTCTGACTTTAGACAACCTCTCACACTCCTCATCCTTCAACAGCAGCTCCTTGCACACACATGCATGTAAATGAACGAACAAACAGAAAACAACAGAAAACAAAAAACAAACAAAAAACATGAATGCATGGAGATCAAAATAACTGCATGGCAAAAACAAGAACTGGAGATGAAATGAAAATCAAAACCATATAAAATATGGAATGAAATAAAATAAAATGTGTATTTTTCACTCTAAAACTTTAACCTAACGGGAGTTTAAAGCTGATATTTTGATGCAAAGGGATGAATTCCTCTGCGTTACAGTCAGTATGTCAGAGAGGTGTCTGTGTTTGGGTGTCGTACTCTCTGAGCCTTCGCCAGCTCCTCTTTCAGCCTCTCGTATCCTTTTTCTCGGACCTCCATCACCGACGGGCTGCGCAGCCGCGACAGGCTCTCGCTCAGCGCGCTGCACTCATCCACGTCCTCCCCGTACAGGAAGCTGCCCTCCGCCGGCTCTGCCTCCAGGCCCGGCACGCTGCGGGCGACAGGAGAGGATTTCTGATCAGAGATGAAAACAATCACAACAATAAAAGGCTTTGTTTGGTTTTGGCTTTTCCACCTTCCATTGTGGCTGTGCCGCGGCGTGGAGTACACTGGCTGCGTGGGGAGCTGATCGGCACGGAGGGACTTGGGGAGGCCAGCAGGAGGCGGTCCCAGTGAGTGGGTGCGGTACAGGGAGGTGGGCGGGGTGCTGTGGCGGGATGGAGGGCGCTGCTCCGTTTGGTTCTGTAAGTAAACATGATTAGCAGAACTTCTTTACTGTCCTGGTTTAGCGCTGCGGCTGCAGAGAAGCTAATTTCAGTCACTGAATGAACCCTGAACGCCGTAAGAGAGAAAAAACGTCACCTTTTGTCCAGATCCATTAAAGGTTTGTGTGAAGAACGAACACGTAAAAACCTGATCTACAACAGCTGGTCTGAATAATGCGTGGAACAGCAGGCGCTTCATGAATAACAGAGCGTATGCTGATCAGCAGAACATGCAAAACACCGGGAGGACAACATGAAAATGTACCTACCAGCCACTATGTGATGAGAAGAATTTAAATGTTTATATTTAGCGCATTTTGAAAAGTCGGATGCAAACACGCAAAAATGTCAGCAGTCACTGAATCTAAAAGGAGACGCAATGAGAGTCAACGTGGTGGAAGTCTGTTTTTCTTTGACTGTTCAAATCAGAAGCAGAGAGCAGGATTATAAATATTATAAAACACCATCACTGTACAGCTTTTTTATCAAAACTATTATTTTTCAATCAATAACTTCCACAGAAAGTCTGAAGTGGTACAGAATTAAATATTATTTATACGAGTAAAAAATAATAATACTACAGGTCCAGGAATATTTACTTCCTGTTATGATGTTGACATCAGCAGAAAATTATCTGCAGCAATAGGAGTCAGAGGAGATGGAGCTCAGGTGTTGCTAGATCCTTGTGGCTCCGTCATGGAGCTCAGGAATAGCTTCTCTGCTTTAGATTGATTGTTTTTTTAAGCCAAAAGAAAAAAATAAGAGGGAGAACGTCGTTGGAGCTTTTTTTGTGTTTGTGCCAACTAAAGAAAGCAGAGGGCTTTTGGCTAGCAATGTGTGCGGGCCTACACTGTATGGCTTTACTAAAACAATGACAAATTGTACGCCTTGTTTTGGAAAGTACGGCTTTAGTTCGACCTAATTTTCCCCTGGAAGCACAAGCAGTAGATGCTGGAGTCGGAAAAATATAATTTTTTTTTTTTTTGCTTGACACACCATATCAACCAATCAGAGAAGCTGATCTGATCTGTATTATCTGTTATTTCTGGTTGTTTCAATCTATTTAATGACAATTGTATCGTTTAACTTTTTCTCTGGCGCCATCTGCTGGCAAATATTAGCATTTTAAAGATACTTTTTGTCCCTTATGCTACGTTCACACTGCATGCGCCTTGAGCAGCAGAAGCAGGCAGTTTACATTGAAAGTCTATGATTTATGCGCATCAAGGCGGATCAAAAGGTCCAGCAGCGCGTCTATAGCTGCAAGAGTCGCGCATTTTGACGCATCTGAGCAGGTGAAGCAGCGCCTCATGAGCTTCTGAGCAACGCGCTTCACAACCAGCAGTTGCTGGAGTTGGGAAAATGTAACTTTTGCTGCCCGACACGCCACATCAACCAACCAGAGAGCTGATCTGGGAGCTGGTAGGGGAGTCAGACGCAGCACTGCTGATGCAGAGCGCTATGATCACTCCTCTGAAACAGTTTATTAACGCCCTAAATTAACTTCAAATGTAGAAACCTGCCGCAGAATATGTTGGCTTTTATTACTCCTGCTGCCTGCAGTTTGTAGCACAGACCTGAAAAAACGCTAACATCTACTTCCAGCCGCCACCAACAGGAGGAGAAAACCCTGGAGAGGCTGGTCGGCCTGAGGCAGCTGCTGCTGGGGATTCCCAGTGACAGCACACCGCCGGTATGTGGGGGTCTGAGCTGCTCCCACAGAGAAATAATCTTTGAAGGCAGGATGGTAATCTGGATGAACTGACTGCACAGACCATGTTTTTCAGGAGGACTTTCTCACTTCAACATAGATTCTAACTACTTTCTACCCGCTGATCACAGCTAATATAGTAAAGCTGCTCTCTGGCATCGAACACAGGAGCAGCAGAAGCATCTGACTTGTGTACAAGCATCAAAATGAAGCAGCTGATGCTTCTTTGCTGCTAACGTACGAAACGTAGCATTAGACTTTCTGATTGTTTGAATTAACCTATGAAACATAATATTGTAGCTTAAAAAATTATCTCATGTCTTCTTTATGAAATTTCCACCTCTAGTCAAGCAAACATACTTCCCATAATCAGGACAAAAGTAGAGTTGGAACAAAGACAGAAAGTTAGCTGCATTCCACCTCAACATGCAGGGTTAGGGTTCAGACTTTTTACTAAAGTAAACCAGGTGAAACTCGGATGCTTCCATTTGAGGAGGTTTGGATAGAGCAGATTAAATGCAAAACGTTTATATATTTTTTTACAATCTTGGTAAATTGCTGCTCTAAGTGAGTCGCTCTTTCAGCTAAAGGCATTTTTTAAGAGTCTCTAAACTCCAGTTAATGATTCATCGATTACTAAATTAATTAACGACTATTTCAATAATCGATTAATCTGATTGTTTCAGCCCTAATCATCACATATATGAATAATTAGAAAGTTGGACAACTTCTCACGGCAGCAAAGGCTCAAACTGGACGGAAACAAAACTGTTCAAAATAGTGATGCACGATATTAAAAATTTCAACCGATACTGATAACCGATAATTTCCTGCTTCTCAGGGCCGATACCGATATGTTAAAATTTAATTTAATTTTCTTATTAACACAACATTAACATAATATAATGATATAATCTACTTTGTGCAGTATAGATAACTGATGAATTAGCTGATTTGACCTATCTATAACAAAAAACAACAACTTTGTGACACTGCAAATGTTTATTTCTTTTCATTTCACCAAAAAAATAAGGTAATCTGCTATAAAAACATGTAGCAAGACACAGATATGCATCAAACATGCATCTTAATTTAACAAAAAAAGTGCATCTCTTATGGAGGTATGTAATAAAGTAAAGTGCATTCTGAAAACCATTAATGCTTGACTGCATTAAAACAAAACGCAGTCATTTAGATAAAAAAAATGCTTACAACTTCAACTTAAATGATTTCCTCTTCTCAACATGTCCTATGCTAACCACTCCCCAATCTTGTCACTGTTTCATGTCATTACATGTGGTCATATGCCATCATAAAACATATAGCAAAAGTTCTAACAACAATAAGCATAAAATGTGCCTCTTAATTTTAACAAAACGTACATCCCTTAGGGACGTAAATATTTAAGTCTGTTTCAAAAATAAAATGCTTAAATTCTTCAAAACTCTGTTGTGAAACTTATGTGTAGTCCGTTCTGGTCGATTAGGCTGTGGATGTGTGTGGCAACAACATCATAAAGTGCAGTGAGGGACACGTCTGAGAAAAAGCGGCGGCTTGGAAGAGTGTAGCGTGGCTCCAAGTGTGCCAGCAGGCTACGAAAAGATGGCTCTTCGACCACGGAGAAAGGCTGGTCGCCGAGTGCAATGAACTCCATTACTTTGCCGTTAATGGATTTGGTCTTTTCACTGTCTCTCACAAAGGGTCTACTTTTTTCAAAAGACTGCAGAATGGTAACATCAGATTTTCTTCCTTTAGTTACCGCATTGGTTTCACTGCTTGTGCTAGCTGCTGCAGCCGCTGCCTCATACTCTTTTAATACCTCTTCGCAGCGGCGCCGACTTTTCAGGTGAGATATAAGATTACTTGTGTTAAAGCTTGACGACCTTTTTCCTCCTCTCGGAATCCGCAATGAACAGGCGTTGCATATAGCGAAAGCATTGTCATTTTCTGCCACTGTGAAGAACGACCATACTGGTGAAGGCATGTTTGTCTACTTCCCCACTCACTGGCTGCATGCATTGGATGTGACGTGCCACTGCGCGTCATGGCTTGTGTCGTCAAAATAAAAGTCGTTACTCTTGAACGCAGTTTCCACATTTTTATTAAATTATCGGCTATTTTTATCGGTAAAATATGGCTATCGGGCGGATAGAAAATAAGCCCAAATCGGCCCGATAGTGTAGGTGACCGATATATATCATGCATCTCTAGTTCAAAATGCTTTCAGAGTTTATCAAACACAAATGAGGAAACATGAAAAACATTTCTAACATAGCGCAGCGCTAAAGTGCAATAAATACCAACATTAATCTGAACATTTTTTACGTGTGATAGTGTTGAAATGTTGCATTACACTAATATCATGTAGCTCTGGATACAAAATTTGCCATTAAAAACAAAAACCTTTAATATGTCATCAGAGCCAAGAAGAGCAAACTGACTGAAATCACAACAGATCACAGCTACTACCCCGATGAGTAATCCAATTAATCTACGACAAAGCAGAAAAAAAATAACATAAAAAAAAAATCTAAAAAAAATTATAATAAATAAAATAAAAAATATAAAAATAAAAAATAAATAAAAATGAATAAATTAAAATAAATAAATAAAATTAAAAATTAAAAAATTAAAATACATAAATTAAAAATAAAATAAAAAATAATAAAAAAAAATAAATAAATAAATAAAATTAATTAATTAATAAGAAAATAATAAAATAAAATTAAAAAAAAGAAAAAAATAATAAAAAAAAAAAAAAGAAAAAGTTAAACTGGTTGTGAGGCAGAGCGTGCTGAGAGCTCCTCCTACCTGTAGGTCAGGCGTGGTGGGCGAGGCCAGGTTGACCTCGTGGAAGCCCTCGAGCGTCTCGGCGTTGCTCTGACCGCCACTGCTGGCCATAGCAGCTGCTCTCAGACATCATCCGCTCTGCAGACGGCAGACATTAGCATTAACCGAGGCTAAAGTCTGGTTATCATTTATATTATCTGCTTTGCAAAGTTCACCGTGATGAATCACAGGAGGCAGGAAATCAACTAAGCTTGTCCAGTTATAATATTTAGCTTAGCGAGACATTCAATGAGCATCTTTAGAGTAAGGATGATGTTGATATTCATCTATCCATGCGTTTAGGATTAAATTATTTTCAGTCAAAACATGAAGAATAAGACCAAAACGACATAAAGGCTAAAAGACGAAATGTTGGGACTATTTTCCGCTTCCTGATCTGATTGGAAATCCTGCAGAACAAGTTTTCCGGATCATTTAGAAAGGTTACAGGGAAGTCTGGCTGTTTGGAAGCAAAACAAAAACCAAAGAGCAGATCCTGAGATTTTCCACAGTTTGTCTGCTGAGACCTGAGCTATAGAGGTGGTTAACTTCCCCTGGATCCTCTATGATCGTATAGCTGATGCTCTGCCTCTTTCTATCAGGGTAAAACCAGGAAGTTAACCTTCTATCATTGACCAGTGAGATTATTAGCAGTAATTTATAGCAGAATGTTAACACTGGTCCGGCTGTAGACGTGGAAACGGGAATAAAACCCTGACTGAACACACTGGATGGAAAGAGCAGAGACAGATCGTTTATAACTGGAGGAAGACTTCATCTACTGACGACACATGGGTGAAATTTAAAGGACGCGTATGTTCCTGTGGTGCTGATGGTACCATAGTTCAGCTGTGGATGGAGAAGCCGACAGGCTCTGGTTCCAGCTGAGCAGAAACAACAATCCTTCACCTGAAAGACACACAGAGAAGAACAGGTATTACATCTTATATCTCATGATCTATGATGCCTTTTTCCAGGTGATTCAGATAGAAACATGGTGATTCCTAATCCTAAAGCCGCAGACAGGCTCCGGTCTGTCTCCTGCGTGCGTTTATAGCTCAGAGCGCCAACATTAAGTGGTCGTCCATCACAAGCATAGCTCATTTGCAGAAGTGCTGAGTCGTGACTTTCAGTTAAAGACTCGATGGACGAAGAGGAAACAACCTGGACTGAGATGGGTTCAGATTTTTCTAGATATTCAGCCCACAATCTTTCAAAGGAGGCAGTTTGATAGAGGAAAAAACCAACAGGAGTAAGATCATAGTGAGAAGCAGTTCTCTGCTGGGTTTCTGCTGAATCATGTGATTAATGGAGTCTGTGGTGCAGCCTGAGCTGCATGCTTCAGCTGTCTGAACAAATATTTGGATCGACTCGGCCGTTCCAGCCTTCCTAACTCCACACATTTTACATGCAGCAATTATTGTGCAGCATGTCTGCAGCTAATCAAGAATCATTGCTTCGATTTGGGGATTTTTTTTTAGGTCATTCCTGCAGGAAAATAAAAGGTGGTAAGATTCTTAGAAATACAAAATGACAAAGTTTTGTCCTTTCTTCCATTGGATGGAGGAATCAGAAACCAAGAACAGGAGACAGATCCAGATGTTCTTCCACACAGAACATCACCGCCTGGGCCAAACAAAAAAGCACGGAACTCAGCTTTCAAGCGTGGTGATGGAGAGGCACTGAGGACAAAACCTGAACTCTGGCATCAGATCAGCGAAGATCCAGGATCTTTTGCACTACACCAGCAACACCAGGAGGACGTGGAAAGGCATATGGACGATCACACTTCCTCTCCAGGTAGATGCAGCAAACACTGACTTCCTGAATGAAGTGAACAACTTCTTTGGAAGGTTTGAGGTACTAAACAGCCTCCAGCAGTGAAAGCTGTTCCTCACCTGGACGTAGCTGAAGGGAGGAAAACTCTGAGGAGAGTCAACCCAACAAAGGCAAAGAACTCATGCTCTTCCTCAACACTGAAGTCCTCAGACATTTTCTTTTTACGTTGTTTCTTTCTTTGCACAGGTAAAGCAGCATATTTCTTCTTCTACGCTTGCATTATCGGCAGAGCAGGCGCTGAATCGCACTTTCATCTGGTTTGGTCTGCAGCGGTTTCCGTAGACTCGTGAACGCGCGCTTTCAGGAAATCCTATACACTACTGTTTATGCTCTAAAAACATTCTAAATGACCGTTTGAGTAAATTCTGGACGCTACCCACTCAGGACACTTGGAATACATTGGGCGAGAGCAGTATGGAGGAACATTGACCACGTTTTTGTGGACTTTTATGGACCTTTCTGCCTCGGCCATAGACCTCCATTATTTGAATGTCAGCAGACAGCAAGAAGCCTCCCAGATCTCCAGATGCATTTGAGATTAGGGCTGGGTACGAACCGGGTACTTTTTATGGTACCGACGAAATGCTTCGGTTCTACAGAGTATCGAGAAACATGCCTCGTCTTTTCGGTACCAAGTTTGATTGATTGGCTGTAACACTTAAGGTGATTGCGTCATCCAGGAAAAATACACAGGTGGTCCCGCCTACAGCCAGGGTTCATGTGAACTGGTTGCAGCGTCAGCGGAACCCCTTTAAAATGCCCCCCAGGTCAAACGTGCGGCTTCACTTTATTTAGACTGATGCTAATAGTGCGCAATGCAATACATCGTGCACGGAAACAATTTAAGAGCAGAAAGTCGCTCGGTGTTTGACTGCAAGAAGAGCGGACCGCAGCCAAGCGCGACCATCCTCCTCTCAGCAGCCTGTGGGCGGAGCAAAGCCAGAGCGGAGTGAATAATGCGAGACACTCATGGAGAATGCTGCTTTCAAACCGGACGCAGCAGGGCCAGCAAAATCACGTCTGCTGCTTCTTTTTTGCTGCTTGTACCAGCTTCTGACGCGCGGCTGAAGAAGCTTTGCTGCTCTGGCTGCTTAGTAGGTCGAAAAGTGGGTCTGACGCGCGTTGGGCGGAGCTACTCTATCCTTTTATTTGCCTGGCAGCTATATTTTGCTGTGATCAGTGGAAATAAAGTAGTTTTAATATGTTTTTAAGTGGGAAAATCCACCTGAAAACTTAATCGGTGCAGTCAGTTCATCCGGCCTTCCAATATTTCTGTCGAGCCGCTCAGACCCCACATACCAGCGGTGCGCTGTCAGTAGGATCCCATTCAGCGGGCTTGTTTGTCAGACATGGTCATTTTTCTAAAGGAAAACTGCTAAGTAAAAAGGTCCTCACAATCTAACAGTGAATATTAGACACTGAATTTTTTTTTATGTAGAGGAAAAATGTAAATGGAAAAATCAGAGCTTAAAATAAAACTCAAGATTTGTACTTTTTATGTTGTGTAATTTTCTTTTTTTCTCGAATTGATATTATAAAACTGGTATCGAAAAAAGTATCGTTCAGGAACCGGTATCGAAGTGAAGGTATCGGTATTGGTACCGGAACCGAAAATTTTTGAACAATACCCAGCCCTATTTGAGATATCAAAAAGTACTCCAGAGTGTTGTTCAGCATGGGGGTGAGTAGAAAATGAAGGCTAATCATATTTTTGGGTGTACTATTCCTTTAAGCTCCTAAAGAGGAAGTTCATTTCAGACGCTTGAATCCAGGATCTGATCTTCTCTCCACAGGTGAGCATCAGAAAACAACAACTGACCAGTAGGCTAAAGGTTTTAACTTTTAAGTTTGCTTATTCATCATGACAAAGTCTTCCTGTTTAGGATCCTGACGTTTGGACTCCGTCCAGCAAACGTGTCCAGAGCCGCCCAGAATAACCAGCTCAGACCAACTGGACCTTCCTCTGCATCATCTGGTGAAACTCATGATCACATGGAGCTAATCTGGAAACCATGATCGGTATGTTGTTGCTTTTTGTTTGTATTCAGGGTGAAGGTCACATTTATCACCCTGTAATAAGATCTATAATAAATCCAGAGCTTGATGATTGGAGGAGGTCTAACAAGGGATCTATTGTCGCTCAGGCAGTAAAGCTGTTTTAGGGAAGGAGTGGGGATGGAAAAGGGAAAATAAAACAATTGTCTCCAAAAAATGTTTATAACCGAAACCAGTTTCACTCCAGCAGAAACACAGACAGGAAGTGGAAACCGGAGTGACAGCCGCTCTATTTTGGGACCGGCGGGTTCTCCACACCGGTCCCGCCTGATGGACCTGGAGCCGACTGTCTGCATGTACAGAGTGGGAGTGTCCCTGCATGTAAACAAAGGCTAAGCTATGTGACAGGAACACAAAGTCACACCCAGTCATTGGGCAACGCGTCAGCTGGGAGTGGAACCGCTCACTTCGACCCGTGAAAACATTGAGGGTTTCATTCCTGCAGCAGATTCAGACGAAAAACAAACCGACTGAAAGAAAAGAAAAAATTCATTTCAGAAATGCTTCAAACATTCAGCATTTTTCTGATCTGGTCCCTGAGCAAGACCCTTAACCCCACACTGCTCCCCGGGCGCCGCACAATGGCAGCCCACTGCTCCCCAAGGGGAGGGGTTAAATGCAGAGAGTTCATTTCATTGCTCTGTACTTGTGAAAGTTGATTCACAATAAAAATAAAAACTAAAAAAGTTCTTTAGATAATCCCTCCTCAGGTCTGCTCCACATAACCCCGCTACAAAGATCACAATGCAATTAGTTTTATATTTAATTATTTTTTTTAGAAAAGAGTCATTTAGTGCTGAAACTTTAGCTACAATAATATAATGTTTTAAAGTATATTATTGTGTTACTATTTTCTTAAACTATTTCGTACATTTAATAAAAATCTACTAAATTAAATACATTTGGTTTTTAAAATCAGATTTGACAGCAATTAACATAAAATAGGAAAACTATTTTAAATTTTTAACTATTTGAGGATAATTTGCCAATATAGATATGAGTGCAAACTGCATCTTTTTTTATAATAATGAGTATTGTTTTTGATTCTTCTTACATCATCATGTATGGTTTGAAGTTTGTTATATCTGACCAACTTTAAGGGATAAAAAATAAATAAAAAAACTTTATATTTTCCCAAATCAAACAAAGTTCCAGGATGAGGGAAGTTTTCCTAAAGCAGCTCTGAAGCTAAACCCTCCATAAACACAGAGACTCAGGGATCCATCAGCCTCCATGATGCTGATCCAGCAGGTGAAACACCACCTGCCTCACAGCAGACTGCTGATCTCCCTGTGGCCGGTCTCCATGGAAACCGGTCCTGGAAAGCCTGCGGTAACCCGAAGCGCTGAAGGATGCGGATCACAGATCCAGTTACTCTGGCCGCCCGCCGCGCACTCATCCCATTTCTCTGCACGCGGCTCCTGCCTTCGCCATAACAGGTCGACTGCATGTTTTCATCGCTCATCCAAACCTGCACTGAGACACCGACAGCTTTTCCTTTACGTCCATCAGTCGACCTCAGAATGAGGACCAGAAAACAGCCGAAGGCAGCGAGGGAACATCGTGTCCTTCAAGCAACAGAAAAATAAATCCTAACTGAAAGATCTGCAAACATCAGGGTCCAGAAGCAGAAACCGTTACTGGAGAACTACTGCTGAACATGAGGAGCAAATGATCCGTTTGGATCTGGCATCACAGCGCAGTTAGATCACCTGATCTATCATTTGTAGAACCACCTTTCTACCAATTAAACCTGCAGGACTTCTGTCCGTACAGCTTTGTACCTTTACATGTTGAAATATCTGCTTGTTTCCTCTCCAAAATACCCAAAACTCAGTCAGATATGGAGTTTAAAGAATCTGGGAGCATCAAAGTTCAAGTTATGCCAATATATTGGATTTAAGTCTGTGCTTTGACTAGGCCATTCTAACACATCAGCAGGCTTTGATCTAAACCATCTATTTTATATCTGGTTAGTTATCCTGTCCCCACAGAGGACGGGTTTCCCCTTAGTATGATGCTGCCACCACCATGTATCACCCTGTGGATGGTGCGTTCAGGCAGGGACGGATTTAGGAAATTTGGGGCCCTAGGCAAAGACAGGCAGGGGCCCCTCTGAACCCATTCTCCAGAAATATAGAAATGTTAATAGAATAGACATCCATTATCTGTTCTAGGTTGTGTCCCTCTCTTCTTGTCCCTTTTTCTTCTTGTTTTCCTCTCTATGTTTTGTACTCAGCTGACTTTTCATGCTGTCTCTAAAGGAATGAAAGATTTTTCCAAGCACTAAGCTCACTTAGCTGATTGCTCCTTCCTGTGTTTCCAAAAGGCCAAAAGTAAATAACCCAGTCCTTCTTTTCACTGTAGACAAGCCATGATCTCTGCTTATCTGTTCTCCATTTTCATTTGGATGAAATAATAGCTGCATGAATCATGACAGCAGACAAGATAGAGGAGAGCAGGAGGCGGGGTTACCAATCTACTGCTTCTGGAGAGCAGAGTTCGCTGCTTTTAGAGATGTTGTCTCCAAAGTCTCCAGTAGCAGAAAAAGTCTCTAGATTTGGCGCTAGGAGCTTTTAGAAATCAAAAGTGCTAGAGGGTCTGAAAAGTGGCTAAATATAGCGACTAAAGCGCTAAGTTGGCAACACTGCTCTTTGCATGGTTTGTTTTTCAAATGGTTTGCTGCTGTCTCTGTTTTGGACCTTTCGAACATGTGCAGCAGCAATGGACTGATCCAATATGGTGGACACTGAAGGGGGCTGAGACTCACTTAATATTATCAGCGTTCTGATGGCTTTTTAGCAAAAATATGTTTATAAAAAAACATAATTATTGTGCAGAAATAAGGAATAGTTGTATTAACTATACATGGAAATAGAGATTTATGGGGCCCCATGAAGCTGAGCCCCCCCCCCTGCATTCAGGGTCCCCAACTTGACTCCTGTAGCTTTTCTCTGCCACTTTGCAATAAACCACAGAGCTGTTAAGGGGCCAACAAATGAGTGAGATTCTCTGCAGCTCCTCCAGAGTTACCACGGACCCCAGGCTAACTCCCTGATTAATGCTCTTGTCAGTTTAGGACATGCATGTCTTAGTAGGTCCGCAGTTGCTCCATCCTCTCCATGTTTAGATGATGAATGGAACAGACCTCTGAGGAGTTCAAAGGTCAGGATCATCTTCTGGAAGCTGGTTCTGCTTTAAACCTCAAATCCCCTGACCTGTGGCGCGTTTCTTGGTTTTTATTATGCTAATTGATCTGAAATAAGGCTTCAGGATTCATTCTCCAAATGCACACAGCATCATCTCAGAGGTTTGGACTTTACCTGAATAAATCAATGCATCTTAAGTCAATCCAGCAGTTTGAGGAGGTTCTGACATCTGGACCGAGCATAACTCTCCGCTCTGGCAAAAAGCATCTTTCATCCAAGAGCTCAGCTCTGGTTGTTCCATCCCAGACAGATGGAGTTTACCAGCAGAAGCTCACCTGCTTCAGGAGGCAGCTAGCACAGAGGCTAACAGCTGCTAGCAGCCCAGCTCTGAAGTTAGCTTCTGATTCGGCACACAGTTAAAGGGCCATTTCACCTTTTATTCAACAACTCTGAAACACACCTACTATCCAATAATAACTACTCTAGTGACAATTAGAAAAATTAAAAGGAATAAACTAAATTTATATTTAACAGCTTTCTAAACATACTTCAGAATCTGACTCTCGATTTAAATAGATAAATGCAGCACCGAATGGACCCAACAGATAGAGCTTTCACAGATGGCCCACTGCATTTAAACACATATTTGATCAGCGTAGAATAATTAAATTTTAACGGACTCTTTAAGGTTGGATTTGGACCAAAATCTGCAGATACACTCAGAATCACAGCCTAACTTCACCGTCATTTGGAGCTAACAGGCGATTAACGGCTGGAGTAAAAAGAGCTAACTGCTGCAACCTGACACCAAACACCGACCAAACGCGCCTGAAAGCCGAATCTGTCCACTACAGGCGAGCTGTAGAAATACCCACATAGATTTTAGTTCAATTTATTTTGAGGAGAAGCGACGCCTTCCTTTACTAGCCGCATTTATCAGCGAGCTAGCGGGCTGCATATTCAGCTAAACCGGCTAATGACAGCAAAGCAGCGGTAACCGTTAAAGACAGCCGCAGACTCACCGTGAGGACATCCGCCGGCGGCTCTGGCTCTCGGTAACCTACCGGAACAACCCGAAAAAAACAAACAAATAAACAAACACGGCGGAGCGGCTGTTGACGCAGAGCCTGACGGGCTGAGGATGCGTTCAGGGACGCCTGGGAAAATAGAGCCTCAGGTGGCGGTCTGGTTCACTGCACTCCTGTGTTCCTGGAAAAAAAGCGCAAACGCCTTGATGTTCAAATGTTCTATTAATAAAAATTAAATATTGAATATCTTGAACTTTTCCTTAACAGTTAAAACTAAAACAGGTGTACATATATTATAAAAAATAATAATCGTAAAATTTTTCTGTTGACCAAAAATACTTATATATATATATAAATTAAACAAATGCATTCAATCTACATTTAAATTTCTATTTTTATAGTATTCATAATTTAATACGAATAATTTTATTCAATAATAATGATATTATTATTAATAAATGCATTTAATTGTTTGTTTTTTATTATATCATATTAATTTTTATTTGCTTGCTGATCTACTTATGAGGGAAGTCTTATTTTCAACAAGCACATTTTTATACCCAGCAGATTGAGACTTCATTTTAATTTGATCTGATCCAACCAGCAGAGACTGATTTAGTGTTTGGTTGCAGTTTAGCCTACATGCAGATTTTCATTAATTCATTAACTGACTTTAGAAATACAGTAGTAATGTGCAGAAAAAAAATATTTGTAAGTGTGTTTCCTGTTATTTGAGGAAATAGTCTAAATAAGGCAGAATTAAATATGGGGTTTTAACAGGATTCAGCATAAAAGTTTTGGACTAGTGATTTGAAAATAAAATAGTCAAAATATTAGCAGTATTTTATTTGAGTGAAAATTCCATCATGTATCAGAGAATCTGCAGTTAATATTACACATATTATATCATGTCTCAGGAACTTTGCACAAAACATGTGGGTTTGATTATGTCCTTTTTTGTGTTATATTCTTTTTAGCCAGCAGAGGGCAGTAAATCCAAACAAATGATGGATACTCTCCTCAATCTGCTGTTTCTTCTCCTCTGCAAACCTTCTAGATTTACATCAGAGCTGTCCTCAAAGATAATATTTTACTTTTATTTATTTATTTATTTTTTCTTTATTATTTAAGTTTTATATTTGGGATTAAAGAATTGAACATCTGTAGGGTGAAGTTTGTGTAGGCAGAGGAGGACATCCATGAAAATAATGAGGCAGAAGTTAATTGTGGGATGAAATATAGTTTGAACTCTGAGCTTTGTTTATTTTATTAAGCTGGGATGAAGCACTGATAGATGGGGTTAAGGATGAGTTCATTATGTTTATAGATGACTTTAGAATTGATCTTTAAAATTCAATAAGCGTAAAACTAAAGCAACTCGTGAAGCAGAGGGAGAAACAACTTCATTCCACCCAGAAAAAGTAAAAACTCAGTCAAGGAGTGGAAATACAAATGTGCCTTGAAACAAGGTTTTTAAAATAAGAAGAATATAACATTTCACACGTCTCCAAATTTTTATAACAGAAGAAAAATGTGCAAATGCCAAAAAAAAAGAATTTATTTATATATATAGTGATTAATGAGCATATTTCATTTTGTCATAGTTTTCATCTACACATTATTTAGCTCAGACTCTTGTATATATTTTACATAAAGTCACTCTTCATCAGGAATAAGGGCGCAGAGAACAACTATATAATCGAATCACAAACATATGAATAATACATTGGCACGAAAAATATGAATCATTCCCCTGGAAAATTTAGTTTTAACTTTATGGTTTAAAGATGTTTTTTTCAGTCTGGAAGTAAGTTTGATTCCTTTGATTACTGCCAATATAATAAGGAGGTGTTTGCTCTGATTTTTACATGTTTTAAATGATTATTTAAAAGAGCATGACACTTTTTTCATAAAAGGTAATACTTTAACACTGTTTTATTAGTAGTATTTGAGAGATGACTGATTCATTTCCACTGGAAGAAAATGCTCTAATGAAAGTATTTCTAAATCATTATTTACTAATACTGAATAGTTTTAGGATTAAAAGTATAAAATAGACGGTCTAAATGTTTTTGTTGTGATGACAGCTTCTTAGAAATAAACAAAAACAAAGTGAGTCAAACTGTTCTTCGTCTGCAGCTTTGTTTCTAAGATTTGAAAGGAAGGAATTCTTGTGTTTTGGTTTCATTTAGGGCAAAACTCAAAAGTCCGACTGCCTCTGAACCCATCCCAGGAAAACTCAATAGTGCCTGGAATAACTTTCCACTGTGTCACTGTCACCTCCCAAGAACACCTGAACGAAACCACACACACACACACACACACACTCACTCACACACACACACACACACACACACACCCTCCTGTGGGTGGAGTCCTCTGTGGTTTAAGATGTGTGCTCAGCTGGAGAGGGAACTCAGAGGGCAATAAGATCCACTAATGTGAACCACGTCTCAGCAGCTGCTTTTAACATGACAGATCTATGGAGCTTTGAGGTGAGTCTTTAAATACTTGGCACTGGAAAAAGGGGTAATTTTTCCAAAAAACATTTTAAAGTTTATTCCTAAAAACAGCAGGTATTTGATTACTGATTTATTTTTACTTGCATTGTTGCTGTTATGATGCAGTGAAAGGACAAAATAAGATAAGCTAAGAAATTGTAACTCTGCCTAAAATGTTTTAAAGCAAAGTAGATTTTCCTAGATATATGAGGAATTTTCTCAAAAAACAACTATCTCTGTTTACATCTTTTAAATAAAAGGCACAGTTAATGTTTTATACTGTTTGTCCCAAAAAGTGACAATATGTGAGATATTAAACTTTTAAAACCTAAAGTGTTGAAGCCAAATGGAAGTTCAGGTTATCAGCTTTCCTATAAATTGATTAAAATGATTCAATTTTTCTTGAAAAAGTTGTTGCTTTAAGATTTGTGATTTGGTTGAGATTTTAAAAGTACTTAGAACCATAAAACCAACCAAACTATAGGAAAAACACTGAGTAAAACCAGCTGATCTGTTTTTCCTTTTTAATTTATTTTTATCCTTACTTGACTTTGCCATCAAACCTGAGGGTGAAACTATTTGGTTTCTCCGGAACTTTCCCTGAAGGACAGAGAGGAATGTCTGAGAGGAAGCTGCTGGTTTCGGCCCATTAGAAGCCTGTTCTGCAGCTGTCTGTTGTGGGTTAACTGGTTCATCAGGTGTGCCTCAGTGGTGGGATGCTAAACAGGAAACATCAAACAAAGACTCATCAAACCTTTTAAGTATTTCCAACTGAAAAGCTGCACTTTGCGCAATTATGTAACAGAGATTGATACGGATTTAACTTTCAGAGATAAGCTTATAAACGGCTGTTTGCTGTTAAAGATTAAACCTGAAGGTTAAAACCTTTTACTCCCTGCAGATCCAAACGAGGAGATATTTCTTAGATGATGTCGTTCAACGCTTTGATCTTCTACTTTACTGCCACACAATCAAACTTTGAAATTATCTACAGATATTACTTATGCTTCTAAAAACACAAATTAAAACTCTAATTAAAGATATTTTTTAAATGTAGAAGTAGAAAATGTCACAATAGAAAATTTCAGCTTAAAACTTAAACCAAATCTCAATTGAGTAAAGTTTGCTTTCAGTGGCAAGTTAAAACATCTTAATATACATTAAAGGCGAAAATCTTAAGATTTTGGTTTTATCAGACTTTTTTATATGTCCCTCCTGCATTTTTTTTCCCACTAATTAAAAATGTCTTTAAATCCACATTGACATAAATGGAACAGACTGTAGTAAACAGATAAATGGAGGCGAAGATGTCTTTCAGTCATCAATGCTCATTGATTAGACTTTTCAAACACAGGCACCGTTTCATTCTAACACCTGTCCCATCAACCCGGATCTCAGGGAATAACTTTAATAATCCCAGGGAGGGATTACTTTAATTTTATTTCTCCATCTGTAATAGAGTGACTATAGGAGCAGTTTGATAGAACTCACTATTTCATACTATATATATATAATTAAAGGGTACTATAGAGAATGAGTATCTACACACTGTTTTCCTACATGTATTACTTCAACCCACTCATAATATCTTTTTCCTTTCTTTGCCTACAGAATTGCCCAGACGAGATTAGATGATCATTTAGAACAAAAAGAAAACGATTCTGGTTTCGTCCTAAAGACACGCAAAGAGCCACAAGAAGACCAAATGCCAGCTGACCTTTGACCCCTCTTCATCATGGATGTCCACCTGCAGGGCAACTCCCAGCTCCACTACAGGGTCAATGGCGGGACCAGCCAAAACGCTGGACCTGGAGTGAGTATTACTCTAAAACAATGTTTTTATAGAAGGTTACAACTAATTTCACATAATAGAAAACAACATAGAGAAAAAAAAAAGTCTACATGAAGAAGAAATCTGATGAGACGTAACTCTGCCTTTAATTTGGCTAATAGCTAGCCAAGATAAGTTGGTAGCCTATCCAATTATCAATAAAACAACACAGGCAAATTAAATCTTTAACACTAGCTTATTCTAACAAATTATCTGTTCTAAAAAAAAATAAAAAATAAAATAAAAAAAAAATCTAATATTTTTGCGATCTGAATTCAGGGAGGGGCAGGTGTCCTTTTTTAAAAAATTTTTTTAGCTTAGCCTACTTTTTGGCGGGAAAAGAAGACAAGCTTTCTTTTCTTCTATAATAAACCCCACACTACAGCGATTCAACAACTTTTTTTTAAAGGAAAACTCATTTAATGATGTTATTTAATGAATTTAGTGTTAATCAATCATTTTCGTCACGATCACTGAGTCTGGCTATCCTCCCGCAGCAGTTTATCGCAGTGAGCTTGTTGCAGATAGTTTTCTTTATGTCTAATATTGAAGCCGTGGTTCGGCGCTTATGTTATTCCACGCTCACATCACTAACTACCTGTACCGTCCTTAGCGTTATTCATGCGACCCTGCGCCTTCTAGCTGGTCCATCTTACTAGTCACATTTTTCCACAATGGCGGTCATACAAACAAAAACAAGCCAATAAGGTAAGTTACCAACCAGGAAATACACATAGAGTAGAGCGATGTAGACCAATCAGGAGAGGCCTCCTGTCTGCGCATCACCTACAATTTTGGAGAGGTGCAGCAGAGGGGTATATCTGCGTTAACTGCAACACATGCAGACAACCTGGTTTCTGAGTATTAACCAGGCTTAACCCCTCCCTCCTGCCATCTTCCAGTAGTGACGCCACGGTGCGGTAAGCCTCCAGCGCCATTCTCCCCGCTTTCCAAGCTTTCAAAATCACGGGGAACTACTAGACACATCTGCAATCAACAACAATTATTGAAGATTTCCAGAGTGACTTCACCATTGAAATTCCTGAGAGCTATAGTGAAACTGACAATGCCCACGCGTATGGCAGCTGGATGCTGAATACATTGGGTAAAAAGGGAAAAAAGAGTTATTCCACGATTCATACCATAGTTTCTCCACGCGGACGGGTTGGTCGCTTTGGATACGCCAACTTGAAGAGGGAGGATTTTACATCGAACCTTCTGGCCAGAGAAAAACCCGTATTATGTAGCCAACATTTGGAAGAAGAATGTTTTCAAGATGACTTGGATAATAGCACATGTTGTGACAAACACCAGATACAGCACTGGGACTGATCAACAGCCGATACCGCACCGCGACAATGCTCACAAACCAGTAGGTGGCAGAAGTGTTCTTTGAAAAACATGGATGCCTCCAGTAAAGCACATTCATTATGAAAATTACTCTGAATTAGAAACACTTATTTATTGAACAGTATGTAATAATTTCATATTTAAAGTACTTTCGAAGTTTGAATTCTGAATGCTGACCGGACTTTTCCATTAAACATATTTTATGTCTATGGGAGTCTTCATGCCAGCCGGCTAACAGAGAAAGGGGCCACTGCTAGCTTTTTGAAACAGACAGTAAAGCAGTTGGCGGTTTGTGTTTAACTAACATTTCTGGGAAAAAATTGGTTTTGATTCCTGTGTGACATGAAGCTAAAATAAACTTAAATGTAAAACTTCAGCTCAGAAGGTCAGACATTTCCTATCAACCCCGAACTTTATAATTAATTTTTTCTGCCACCCTGCCAAAATAAACAGAACATATGAACGTTTGTATTCCTCACCAAGTTAATTGAACTTATAAGTTCTTTAGACTGACTTAATCTTTGACTCTCTGACTGACTGCCATTGATTCTATAAATCCACATTTAAGATTAACATTTAATTTCAAACAAATGTGTAACACAATAGAGAAGTGTACCATTTATTCAAATTAACTATCAGAGTAACTTTTCATAAGCTTCTTTAATTTGCAGTCAAACCGCATTATAGAGCCAGATAAAGATCTGTCAGATTACCCGGACCTTTTAAACTGCGGTTATCAGATGAACTGATATACCAAACTGTATTTAACCTTGACTCTGTTCTATGTTTACACAACTCCATCAGCGAGCACAGTTCTCTGGGAGATCACACCAGCTTAACCAGTAATTCCCATTGTTAACCTTTGGGAATAATGTTCATTATCAACAGGCCAAACAGTCAAACCAGTTGAGCTGCAGTTTTCTGGATCCTGAGCTTCTTCACTACAATAGACGTCATTCATTCCAGCTGAAACCAGCAGCCCGGTGTTTATCTCGCATTGGTTTCAGCTGGGTGTTGCTGTCTCTTTGTGTGATTGTATCTGTGAAGCTAAACAGAATGTGTAGTCATCTTGTTTTCAGGATTTTCATAACCTTGTCGTCAGCAAAAACTTTGTTTGCACAATCATCCAGCTTAAGCTGAAGGTCGCAGCCTTTGAGCGGTTCTAATGATCTTCTGCTGTACGGTTGGGGGTCGTTGCAGGTAGTTAGCTTTACTTAAACTAGATCTATTGGTCTATACTTATTTTCATTATGGGGCACACCCAGTAAGAGCAGGTGGAGCTCTTTATACTTTTAATTCAATCCCAAATGCAGCAATTGTGTTAGACAGTCATAGATCCTTTTTAGCTTGGAGAGGGTAATCACTAATTGATATGTTAGTTAACAGAAGTGCTTTTTCTAGTATTAAAGCAACTTTCTCTTCCTTCAGGGAGACAATACTCTACATATTCTGAGTCCAGAGGAACAGGAGTGCCTCCAGTTCTTTGAGGAAACCATTGAGTCTTTGGAAGAGAGTCTGGATGAGGAGAAGCAACGTCTTGGGCAGAGGAGGGCCCCCGAACACCACAGTCAGGCTGTTGAACAGGTTGACGGTCTTCCAAGCCTGGCTCCGAACCATGATATAATCGACTTGGTCCACCCAGAACCAGACTTGGTGCACACTAAAGAGCCAATCTTCAACCCCACTGATCCAGGTATAAAAATAGTTGTTTTTATTCTGGTAAAAAACTTCCACTCACAATTTCTAGATGTAAGTGATAATTTGAATTTGACCTGATTATTTTCCTGAATCCATATTTTATATCTTAACTATGTTTTTATTCTCTTTAAATCTAGATTTTCGCCACATGGTACCACCTCCTGAGAGCCACTTTGACATAAAGCCAAGGCATGACAGTTTCTCCCCAGACTATAACCCTCCTTTACGAAGTGCAAGCTTTGGACCATCAGATACGCATTCCTCCTACCATCCTCCAGGCAGTGTTCCTACTCCGGTGCTGATTGCCCAGAAGATAGCAGAGAACCAGGGAGACGGAACTTCAAACTTGCATTCTTCCCCTTTACTCCGCCGCCTTAGCGACAGCAGCGAAAAATCACCAGGGGACAGATCAAACTATTCGGTGAAACATGGCCCACCTACCTCTGCAAAGCCAAGCCACTATCCCCCAAACATCAACGTGGTTCTTGGTGGAAAGGAGCATCAAAAACCAGTGACTAATGTAAACATGCATGAACGACAGGAGCAGATGTTGGCAAACCTGGCAGGTACTTCCCACCCTCTAGTCCAGAACAATTCTAAGCAAGGTTTGGAGCTCAACGCCCAAAATAGTCCATCAAGAAGTATTTCCTTTAGAGACCCTGCTCCGGATCAATCCAGGATGGAAGCCCTATCAAAGTTGGGCCTGACAAGGGTCAGAGCTGCATCACTCCAAATGACACCAGACACCTCGTCACAGGTTCCCCTAAGAAGTCCAGACCACAGAGCTGTATCTCCAGACACTAGTCTAGAACCCAAGGCACCAATTCCGCCTCATCCCTTGAGGAGTCACGATGAAAGAAGCTATCAGCTGAGCCCTTCGTCCCCAACAATGTCCCCAAAGCACTGTCCTTCCCCTCCTCCAGCTGAGGTCACCTCACCTGCATTTAACAGCTTCGGAGGGAAATCCATTGTGGTCCATCATTCTATACCCCATAAGAATGAACCTCCAATCTCTCCAACTAGCCCCGAGCCTAAAAACGTTCAACTCACACCATCCAACACCATAGAGCACAGTCCATACGGTGGAAAGTCAAAGGTCATAACCCCTGGAACAGCACCTGTGGCCAAAGCCAATCTACCTGACATCCTTAGCTCTCATATTGACTCAAAGGAACCTGTTCCTGCCAAACCAGAACGTCACACTGCTGAGTTAAACAAGTATGGAGGAAAGAGCAGAACCTTTGATCCTGTTTCTGGGTTATATCGGACTTCCGAAAGCCATTCTAAAAGTGTCAAACTTCCGCCGCCAAACCCAGCCCCCAAACCGCCTCGGCATTCCTACTACGGTGCGCTTCCTTCCCAGAAACCACCAGCAAGGGCTTCGTCTCCCGAATACAGGCGGAGGCCAAGCTCCATGTTCCGTCCCCAAGGTATCACGGTTCAGTTTTGTGGACGAGGGGCCATGGATGAATCACGCAGGGAGGCGTTAAGGAGACTTGGGCTGCTTAAAGACTCTTAATCAACCTTTTAGAGATTTGCCATTTAGTCTCCGCCTGCTGGACTGGAATATCAACATCTCTCTGCTAATGGAGATGGTATGCAAGAAGTTTCACCTCTTGTCTGAATGTGAGGTGTGCCTGTAGGCAATCCAGCTTTCACAGAGGAATGAAGCTGTACTGAACAGACCAGTTTAGGCCCTCACTATCTAGTTTTAAAAAATGAGAGTACTTTTTTTTCTTTAAATACCCAACATTTGTTTCCCAGAACAAATCTCGACTGGTTCAAGATTGTCTGTTAAGTCTCATCAATGAAACTGTATAAAATAGCCCTGCATACAACGGGAAAATGGCAATGCTTTATAGGGGAGTCATGGATATTTTTTTGTCTCACCTTTTTTGTTGTTCTTTTTTATAGCTCAAATGTGGTTAATTTTAGATATATTTAAAATGGGAGAAAGGATTAGTTGTACATTTTCCAGTCTTCTATCTAAAGTCTACTTCGTCACTTTTAGGCTGTTTTCTACAAAGGGGTGAAAACTTCTCAGAACTGTACAGATTCACCTGTTTTCCAATAGCTTTGATCTACATTAAGACTATTTCTTAAAATTTTGGAAACTTTTTTTGGTTTGTTTTAGGACTTTTATTAGATCTATGGAAATTAAGGCTAACGCTGTGTTTATGCACCTCTCAAATTGGAATTACATAACAACAAACCATTATGTTTAGAAAACTTGTCAGAAAAAGTGACAAACGTGCCGTTATAACGCTAAAAGCTATCAACAGATAGCTATCAGCTACTATTAGCATTGCGGTGACAATATATATATATATATATACATTTAAATTGTATAGCCTCATTACTGACAGAAGAACTACAGTACAATATATGTGACCAATTAAATATTTAAATAAAATAAAATAAAAAACATGGAGAAATAAGATTAGGAAAGAACTGTAGATAGAGGTAGCCATTATTAGGGAGTCAGCCATATTGGATTGAGGAATCTTGCTAACCAAATTCAACCTTTCGAGAACATTCCTGTAATTTTTGTTTTTGTTAGCTTAAAAAAAAAAGTCAAACTCTATATTACTGTGGTTAGCTAAGTTACATTAGCTGCTATTAGCAGTTAGCAATGAACTATTGCTTAGGCTACTATCATTGCTAACCATTGTTATCTATACAGTGACAACCTTTATGCCTTAAATTTGAAAGTAACATATTTGCAAATAGAAATAGTAACATGAATGTATGTGACTAAATAAATGTGAAAACAAAACAAATTTGGGGGTAAAAATAATATGAATACCATATGATCAGCAATTTTTAGAGAAGCAGCCATGTTTGTTCAACTTTTCAAATATGGCCTTTCCAGAACATTCCAACTGAACTTAGAAAATCTAGATTTAAATTTCCAGCATGATCAGTTAAAAAAACAAAAAATAAACAACAGAATAGACCTGTAAGAAACAGGGGCAGTTAATGCCGCGCAGTAAATGGGATGGATTTTAAAATTAAAACAGGTGTGAACATCGAACTGGCAGCCATATTGAATTTTAAGTACTGACTTTTAAAATTCTAGTTTCAGCTGATTTTTCCACTTTAGGATTAACAAAAACTCCAACTTTAAATTATGCATCTAACTTTGGCCTTTCAGTTACAGCCATGGCCATGGATCTGTTGAGATTATTGTATAATAATGACCAAAAAAATACGTTAAAAAGTGCAATAATTTTCTACCTGTCAATTTATGTCTACCTTTATCAAATTATGATCAGTCTAAAGGTTTAATCATATCTCTTGAAAAACAACCAAAAGAAATCTTGTTCATAAATTGAATAAATTAATAATAAATACCCCAAAATAACCATTATTGTGTAATTAACAGATTGTAAGGCGTTATTTGTCAGGGATTATTTTCATTTGAGGATGTTTGAACTTTTTAAATCCTGAAACAAACTTTTTATTGGAGAAAGTTTGTTTCAGACTTTTGTATTTGTATGTTTGATTATTTGAAGCTGTGCCTTTTAGATATGCATGTCTTATTCCCTTTTCAAAGTATATCTTTTCTGTTTATTTTGTGTTGTGTATGAATGTTTACTAATTTAGTGAGCAGTTTTCTTATTTTTTATTTTTTTCCTACTAAAGCTTTGGGAGACAATTTAAGCACTTTTCTATGCTTTTATGTTTTATAACGACTGAAACGTACATCTGAATGAGGAGAAGCAGACAGCAGAGGGTACGAATGTCCAAAGTGAAATGGTTGTGCAGAAAACGGGGATCTGGATGTACATTTTCTTTACTGTGGAGCTGGATGGTATTTTTACCCTCTCAGACAAACAACCCACACTAAACCACAAACTGCTGCAAAGGGAATGTGGGGCGGACATTTTTACCATGTGGAAGGAGTACTTTAAAACCCTGCTCTTTAAGGACGCTTCACTGTGCAGAACTCCAGCTGAAAACCACACAGTCCAGAAATACATCATGGGGTACTTCTGTGCATTTGAATCAATAGCTTTGCTCTCTTTGACATGTGAATGCATGTAATGTTTCGCGTGTGTGTGTGTGTGTGCATGTGTGTGTGTTTTATTCAGACTCCGGCCTCTGTAGTTCACCTACAGCAATCCTTGAAGTATATTTAGTAAATTTTGTTTACGGACTCCGGTTCTCTGTAGTTCATCTACAGTTTTTTTGAAGTATCTAATGGTGCATTTAAAAAACAGAACTTTCTGTTGAAAATACTCTAAGAGAAGATGTCTTTGCGAAACACGCATCTCTGTTTATTGTAAAAAAAAATGACAGCAGAATAAAAGCTGCTATTTCCTGAAATGTCCTGATAATGTATATCATGTATATCTTAATATAACGGTTGTTATATTTTGTCCCTTATAAAGCATAACATCATGAGCCAGGTTGTTTTTTTTTTGTTTGTTTTTTGTTGAATGTGGGAAATAAAAAAAAAATGAAGTTTGATATTGTCTAAATTCTTTTGTGGTTTCCAGCTTTAAAAGAGAAAATGAAAACAATTTATTAACAACACTTTAAAAAGACAAAGATAGAATATAAATTCTGCTTAGATTTGCATTAAAGACCCCAGTGGGCCTCAGCAGATGGCCGCTCACACTGAGCCTGGTACTGCTGGAGGTTTCTTCCTGTTCAAAGGGAGTTTTTCCTCTCCACTGTCGCTACAAGCATGCTTTTCTTGGATAGAAAACTTTGAATAAATCTGACTGGATGATCTGGTGAACTGGAAAGTGACCTGAGATGACATGATGTGGAATTGGCACTATAGAAATAAGCTGAAATAGATTGAAAGTAACTTTTTTCTCATCATCTGACTTTAAATTAGGCTATTTTTTTTTACTGTTTCAGGTCAGCTAGGATTAAAAAAAATAATTATTTAATGTCATATTTTTTTGCCAGGAAATACAAAGTTTACCAACATTCTCTAAGCATTTGATATCAATACTTTTGAAACTATGACTCGGGTAATTATGTTAGTTTTTACTTCATCTCACACTATTTCACTGGGATCTAAATGATTTATTTTACATTGAAATATGAAAGGTCAGAAATAAAAACTGGGTTTCATCTAAATTTCTTCCACTGGTGTTCCCCAAGGATGTATTCTCCTCCTCCTTTATTTGTTTTAGAAATAACTGACTGCCAGAGCATCACATCCAGTTTATCCACTCTGCTTGTGTCAGTCCTTCCTAGTGAGAACTCTGAACATGGCTTGATAGAGAAGGACTCTTTAAATCGGTACAAAGCCTCCTTTTTAACAGCAGTTTTTTAAAAGCTGATCTCATACAGGAATGGCAGTGAAACTAGAAAACAAAGTTCACCAAAAAGGATTTTTTGTTTCAGATCTCATGCAAAGCTCAACAATCCGATGAACGTTCTGCAGTTTGTGGTCAGAATAGACGTAGGATTATTGGACTGGGTTGCATCTTCAAATTCTAGAGAAAACTTTCTGCTCTGAAGCAAAAACTAATAATTTTATAAATGAATTAAAAAACAGATAAAAGGAGAAAATTCATGAAAGATTCATAGCAATAGGAAAAAGAAACATCTTTTTGTTTTAGGCTGTAGATAAAGTTTTTTTTTTTTTTATGAAGAAATATGAAGCAAACAAAAGAATTTTGCATCGACTTTGAAAAAAAAGGCCTAAAATGATCCCTTTAGAGATAATCTATTCAAACTATCGAGCCGGTTTCACTGTGGTTTTGTTTTTGTTTTTTTATAAGTTCGAGCCGCAGATGGAGTTGGCGGCCAAAATTTCACACCAGCGTCTGAGCTTTCATCAAAATCTTTACCCGATAATATTGTTCTATTTAAAAATACATATTTTATTGAGTCTGTTTTCTTTTGTCTATCCTTCACTTTCTGTTAAAAAGAACAATCATCTATTGGAAACACATTCAGTAAAATTGCTGGAAGATGAAAATCACCTTGAGATGACGCTCTCAGGCAGTCATTCATTATATCTAAAGGCTTCTGTTTGCTTCAGCATACCACTGAACATTTCAACAAAAGGAGACAGCTTTGTCTTTAAGCATATTTTTACAACAGTATTCTGAAACTTTATGTAGCTTTTTAGTAAAATAGCATTGGCTTCTTCCTATCTGAGCGGCATTTCAGTCCAGTTATTAAAGTATGTCTGATTCTGATGATGGTGGAACATAAAGGCGATTAATCTATCTTTATTCAGAATCTTCACAATGTTTTTAGCGGTTGATTCATATATTGTACCTAAAGACTCAGTTCCCTTCCAGAACAGAATTATATCTGCATTCAGCTATCTAGGAATTTGAACCAATCACTCTAAATTTGAAGACAATTGTTTTTTCATAATAATTTTATTAGTCATAGATGACCAAAAAGGTTATGCGTTTTTTTTTTTTTTTACAGAGTATGTAAATATCTGGTTTTAACTGTATCTTCAAATGAGATAAAAACCAACAGAAAAACAAACAGCTCTGGTTAAAAACTCCTCCCTGTTTCCAATACGCAGGCCTTACAGTGAAGGCTCCCAATAACTCGCCAATAACACTCGGTGACCCCTGATGTAAAGAGTGCAGCTAACACGAGCGGACACATCTGGCTTTTATTGCAGGAATTAACTTTCACTAGCATGCACTTCTGCTGCCTCCGTCCTTTAATTAGTATGGAAGAAAAACAGTCCAATTGGAATCTGCCTTTTGTTGTGCACCGAATTTTAAACACTGAATTTCTTTTAACACAGAATTTTAAACACTGAATTTTCTTACACATTGAATTCCTTGCTCTTTTATATGGAGAAAATTCACCTGCACAAAAACCTTTTGGTGAACTCTAGCCAAAGCAATCTACACTTAATGCAACTGAGCAGCTTCTAGGAAGTGAAATTAGCTCATTTAGTCAGAAAAAAAAAAAAGTTTGCCACCGGCCGCTTCGTCCAAATCAAACCAAGAGCCTTGGTAGACGGGGGTTCTAAACTAGCTGTGATCAGCTCAGTTATTTCCAGTGATGGGACTAACGGTGTTGAAAGTAACGCATGCTATTAAAGCCGCTATCTTGTTTTAGTAACGAAGTAATCTAACTAATTACTTTTCTGACTGCAACTATAATGCAGTTGGCCAGCTTTGCAGACACCCCACATACCGCGCTGCTGTTACTCAGGTCGCATTGTAGTGAACCTTTTTTTTTTTCATGGCTGCCCTTGAGAGAGGGAGGATGAGATTGGCTGATGTATAGTGAGATTCCGGCCTGTCGTTGGGTAGGTGGGTGTTTCTGCTGGCGGGTGTTAACGTACAAGCGTAGCACACACACAGAGAGATGGAGACTCAGGAGGACTCCAGCAGCAAAACAGCGCTTTTCCTGATGGAAATACCGGTGTTACGCCGAGCTGCGCGTTTCCCCATCAGATAATGGTTTCCCCATGCATCTCCGCGACAGCACAGGCTGCACGCATTCACAGCGCAAGTTTACAGGAAACGCCAAGATGCTCGCTGGATGGATGGATGGATGGATGGATGGATGGATGGATGGATGGATGGATGGATGGATGGATGGATGGATGCTCTGCCTTTCAACTTACTGTATATTTTATTTTAAACATTATTTGATGGCCTTTGTGGCAGGGATGGAGATCCATATTTTATGTCACACACAGTGTATAGATCTAGATAGATAGATAGACAGATAGATGTTGCAGTATCTATAACAACCCAAACACACAGGATTTCAGAGGGTGGTGAGGGTTACAGGGGCGAGAAACACAAAAGTAACGCAATAGTTACTTCTTTTCTAGTAACTAGTTACTTTATTGTGGAGTAACTCAGTTAGTAACTCAGTTACTTTTTGGGAGAAGTAACTAGTAACTATAACTAATTACTTTTTTCAAAGTAACGTGCCCAACACTGGTTATTTCACCCAGTCCGATTACATGGCTGTCTATTAGTAGCTAGCTGAAGTTTTGTAATCATGTCTATTTAACAAGAAAAAACTCCTCATTCAGCTTTATCAGCCAATAACAAAGCTATGCCCATGAGTCACGTGACCAAATGAACTCATTTCATTGTCTAGAAGCTGCTCGACTGCATCGATTGTAGATTGCTTTGGCTTTTCACCAAAAGGTCACAAATTTGAGGTCGAATTTTTAGCAGCTGAATTTTTTGCAGGCAAATTTTTACCAGATAAAAATTCAGTGTACAAGAAAAGGCAGATTCCAATGAGAGTTTTTCTCCCATAACTAGGATCCCCCACCAAACTGTACATTTCTATTATTTTAAACACAACCCATCAGTTAATGATTTAGTCAAACACTGTGAAAACGATCTAGAAATAAGTAAAAAGTTCTTAAATTAGGTGTATTTACCCTTAAATAAGATGATTTGCCAATGGAATGAGTATTTTTACTCTTAAAATTAGATATTTAGATAAAATGCACTTGAAGTAAGACAATCCTATTGTGTTTTCTTATTATAAGTTAAATTGTCTTGTTCAATTGGCAAAATGTCTCTTTTACCTCCTAAATTCAAGAACAAATTCACTTATTTTAAGAAAAAATGACTTATCTACCGGTAGATTTCTATTTTTTCCCGTGTATAGACACAGCAGCACGGCTGTCCTTTTTATTGGGTCTGGTGGTTTTCTATTACTTTGCTACTTCTTGTCTGTATATTCTAGGCTTTTAGAAGTATAATTCTACCCAAAATCTTTGATTAATGTGGAAAAAAACCTGAATATTTGCTATAAGCAGCAGTTTTTTCCTGTTAAAGCTCACTGAACCCCCTGAATGAACACCTTAATCCAAAAGAAACAGCACACTGCAAAAAATTTGAATCTATATCCGTCAATTTTTCTTAAATTGAGGAGGAAAGTAAAACATTTTGTCAATGGAATGAGACAATTCACATCTAAAATAAGAAAGTACAATAGTATTGTCTTATTTCAAGCGCATGTTATGTAATTATCTTATTCTAACAGTGAAAATACTCATTCCATTGGCAAACTATTTCACCTACATACTCAAATTCAGGGTAAATACACTTAATTTAAGAAATTTCTACTTATTTCTAGATCGTTTTTCCAGTGCAAGAGAAACAATCTCGTCATAACGAACCTTGATCTCCACACTGAAATAATCCAAATCTAGATTAGTCATTTTTTCTTAAAATAAGTGAATTTGTTCTTGAATTAAGGAGGTAAAAGAGACATTTTGTCAATGAAACAAGACAATTTCCATTTAAAATAAGAAAACACAATTGGATTGTCTTATTTCCAGTGCATTTTATCTAATTATCTTATTTTAAGAGTTAAAATACTCATTCCATTGGCAAACTATCTCATTTACCTGCTCAAATTAAGGATAAATACACTTAAGTTAAGAAATGTATTTTTACGGTAGATTGTTCCCTTTTATGAATTGAAACATAAGACGAAAACATATTTATAAATCAGCGGTAGTGTGTGAAACTATTTGGAAAGCAAGCAGTCGGCTGAAGGCTGGCTGCAGGTCGCAGCTGGAGGCTTGGATGATGTCCCGCCCAAAGCACACCACATTCAAGTGCTAAGTTGGAACGGGTGACTAATATTGAAGTCAGCATCTTTCAAACTTGACATTTGTGTCACTGTGGCTTTTATTTGACATGTTTTAAAAATGTACATTTTAAAAGAAAGAGATTTTAACTTTTTTCAGCCGCTCATTTTTAACACTCGATTTAATCTTTTATACTTGATTTTTTGGTGACTACGGTTCCGTAAATTTAAAGCTCGAAGTCTCATAAAATTGGGATTTTGTAAATAGGTTAAACATTGGAAGCTAATGGGGTCACACCCCAATCATCTAATTAGCCCGAAAAACACCTGAAGAAGGTTTTCTAAGCCTCTAAATCACCTGGAGGCGACAGAACTGTTCCAGAAGCTGGATGTTCACAGTGTTTTACCTAAAGATGAATGGATGGAAAGTTTAGTGGAGGGAAAACGTATGGTGGGAAAAGGTAAACCAGCAGCCTTGAAAGTTATGTCCATTCAATTAAAACATTTAACGATTCCTTGGAGTGATCATAGATGACAAGATTTGCTGGAAGCCTCAAATAAAACACATCAAAACCAAGCTGTTCAGAAGTATTTCAGTACATTCTGGATTCCAAAGCACTTCACATCCTATACTGCTCACTACTGTTACCTTATTTGAATTCCTGTGTCGAGGTTTGGGGAAACACTTAACACTCACTACAGCCACTAGTCATAATGCAAAAAGAGCAATAAGAATCAATCACAACGCCGGACTTCGGGATCATAACTCATTATTTCTAAAATCTAAATTGCTAAAATACCAGGATTTAATAGAATAACAAATTGCAGTATTCATGTTCAAAGTAAGACATGGCCTATTGCCTGGGAATATCCAAAAGATGTTCTCTGAAAGGGAGGGAGGCTACGATTTAAGGGGAAATTTTAAGACTAATAGATGTAGAACAACAAGGAAAAGATAATGTTTATCAATTAGCGGAGTTAAATTGTGGAAGAAACTGAATGAGAACCTACACTGCAAAAAATTGAAATCTAAGTAAGTTTATTTTTCTTTAAAAAAAGAGCATTTCTTTATTGAATTAAGCAGTTAAGTGCTACACTTTTCCAATGGAATAAGGCAATTTACATCTAAAATAAGAAAAAAAACAATTGCGTTGTCTTGTTCCAAGTGGATATTATCTAATTATCTCATTTTAAGAGTAAAAATACAAATTCCATTGGCAAATCTTATTATTTACGTGCTTGAATTATGCTAAATACACTAATTTTAAGAAATTTTTTACTCGTTTCCAGATCGTTTTTTGCAGTGTAAAGCAATACCTGAACTTATTCCTTTTCAAAAAAATGTACAGAGAAATTATTTTCAAAAGAAGCATTGTAGAAAGTTTAGTTTGTGTTTTTTGTTTTATTTGTATATATATTTATGTATGTATATGTGTAGGTAGGTATGTATTTATATGGATATATATATATATATATAGCAACATAATTATAAATATTGTAAATTGAAGAAATACAAGAATTAAAGGGGTAGGAGCACATAAGTTTTACTTCTTCCTACTCCTTTTCGCACATGTAATAGGGGTATTTTAACTCAGGAAAGAAGGGTACCTTGTTTGTTGTTTTTTTCTCCAATGTTTTAAAACGTTGTTTTATTTTGTTTGTTTTTCTCTTGCATATTTAAAATAAAGAATAATAAAAAATAAATAAATAAATAAAGGAGCTTCACAAAGTTTTGACTGTGATGATTCAGGTTTCCTCCTGGTTTCTGAAATCCACAGGTTTTAAAGTACTCTGACAAACTGTATGATGATTACAAATCCTGACATCCATGTTTTAAAATGTTTTTTTGAGCTTACATAAAACAGGAAATAAAGGCTTTGAATGTATCAGGATGCGTAATGAATTTATAAATGAGTTTTACCTCAAAGGGAGGATCCCTGCAGCTTGTTTTTATGCAGGGTGTCTCTGGCTCTGCAGACTACAAAAGGTTTTTAATGTGCAGAGAAAGACAGTAAACCCATAAAACTGTTTGAGTGACTTTAAACCATCTTTCCTCTTCATAACATCTTTCATTCTCTCCATGCTTCACATTGCTGTGCAGCATTTAGAGAAAAGCTGTGGCAGGAAATGAGGAAATACGCTCGCTGCCTTGTAATTAGACCTCGACAAACAAGACGCACCCTAAAAACACTCGGCTGGCGGGAATACAGCACAGACCCCGTTTAGGAGAAAAAAAAAACAAACATCCAATATCTCCACACATTTATTGCGCTGTAATCTCATCATCGTGAGCGGTGACACAAAGCTTCATTTTCTATTCCACAGAGCACGAAGAAACTCGAAGCGCGGCCAGAAAACGACAAAAAGAATGTGCAGAAAGGCCGAAGTGGCAGAATATATTTATCCATCTAAAGCTTTAAAACATTTAACTCATCTAAGACACCAAAGCAGAGATCGTCTGTAAAGCAGAGTCCCAGGAAGGAGAATGTAGCCCAAAAAAAGAAGATAAAACTGCAATCAAAGCAAGATGAAGGTTAATAATCCAAGTTTAAACCATAAAGACATTTTTTTTTTTTATCATTTTGTCTGAATAAGGTTGGAACATGATAAATATTTACACCCAGATGTCCACCAGTGATCCCATTTCCACCCGGAGATAAAAAGTCTCTGATGTTTGGAGAAGCTGCTGCTGTTATTAACGATCCTGCTTTGAATTATTGTCCAATCAGAGCAAAACATCCTTTTAAATCACATTCATCTACTGTGCAGCTTTAGATTTATTTAATTTTACATGTTTGTTTACATATGACCAACATAAAATAAAAAAAAAAAGGGGACTGCTGTAAAGATGCAGACCGATGGATTTTTTTACTTTCACAAGGTGGAAACATTGGGCTCAAAAGCATTCAGGAATAAAATAAATGTATGCAGGTCAGTGGAAATGTGTTAAATTAATCAGCAGGAATAAAAAGGGTGTGACTGATGTGGTGCTGAAGGTTTTTCCACTGATTATCGAGGAAAGAACGTTTCTATTTTTGATTAAAATCCATTAAAAGATCAAAGTGCTTAGAAATAAATGGATAAATAACTGATTTAAGTTTCCATCTAAACCGTTTTAGAAATTAACTTTATACTGAAGGAAACTCTGTTTTAATTCAAATGAAAAAAAAATTAGATTCTCGAGGAAAATTAGAAATCTAACTATTTTAACCAACTTGGTATATTTAGAGAGAAGCATGTAAAGAAACCAGCTTCTCCTCTTGATGCTCACACTGCTGTGGGACCGTTCTTAGACCAGCAGTGGAAGCTGGTCCCATACAGACTGCAGGCGGGGCGTCCCGACATCTTGGACGATACAATTAGTTTGTTTTAGAAAAGAGAAACTGTGATTCCTGATTAATCGAAATCATAAATCTTTGCACTGGACTTTGTTTCCAAGTTTGAAGACGTTTCTCTTCCATCCAGGAAGATTTTTCAATTCAAAATGTCAGAAAAACTGTTTAGTTCCAGGTTTTATAGGCCGAACCAAAAACAAAGCCTGGTTTTAGTTTAGAAAACATACAAATAAAGCGGATGAACGGGTCCCCACGGAATGGGGTGGTTTGGCTTCTTTGTTAGCCTGCAATGCCCCATACCTGTCTATGTCTCTGAAGGGGGTCGTTAAAGGGAACTGTTGGCCTGGATGAACAGGTGAGGTCTTCTGTTCCCCTGTAAGGGGGTGGGGGTAGTGATGATAGCTTCCTGGATGGGAAGCGAAACGTCTTAAAACTTGGAGACAGAGTCCAGTGGATTGTTTTTGAACTTTTTTGGAACAAACAGGATCTGTTAAGATTTTCATGTTTGGAGCCCAGAAATGAATTTTAAAGGGAAATAAACAGGCTTTCCATCAATATTAGAGCATCAAACAGGCCTTTTTGGTTTAATATTTGATAAGTTGATATATTTAAGGTACTGAGCATTTAAAGTCTAGCCTCTCTGCTCATACCTGATCCTGCGGCGCCATCAGGCCCCGCCCACTTAGGGATTTACCTAGATAATATTCCAGTATAGGTTCGGGTTTTTACCTGATTTGCTTGGCAGGGAAAAAAAAGATATTTTTCTTTTGTTTTTTTAATAAAAATAGATCAGAAACTTTAATTTCAAATGGAGGGAAAAAGCAGAAAAATTCTAACTTCTTCTGGAAATGATTGTTGGTCAATTATTGAGCCCAAAATAAAATCATTAAACTTAAATCTGCAGCTGATGAAAAACTAGCAAATGCTAAACAAATATTCTTAACTGTAATAAACCATGAAATAAAAAAACAGATTTAAATGTTTTGTTTAACATTTATAGATCTGTGTTGATGGAAGAAAAGCAGCTGCAGCCTCAGATTGTTCTCAGCATCTCATCTGAAATGTTTGCTTTTCTTTATCAGGAGAATATTTGACAGATTAAGAACGCTTCCTGACTTCTAGGAAGTAATCAGCGGACATCCTCCACCTCGTCTTCATCCTTTTTCTGATCTTCTTCATGATTCCTCTGAAAAGATTCACTTCTTTGCTTTGCGGAACAAAAACCAGCGCAAACTGATCGCCTTCTGAGAGTCTCTGTGGATCCGACTGGTTCCCAAAAAAAAAAAAAGAAGAATATGCAGACATGTTCTTCTTTAAAGCAGTTTATTTTTCCTCCAGCTGGTGCGGTGACAGCTGCTAAAGCCCCCCCAGCCCGCCGGTGCGCTGCTCAGGTGCGTGTGGTCTGTCCTCCAGTCCAGACTGCTGGCATTTTTTCTGTCATTTCAGATAACAGACAAAAAAGAAAGAGAGCCCCTGTCTGAGCCCTGACCTCTGACCTCTTGATGCCGCCTCTCATACGCCGCGCCCCCCCACAGACCTCTGGGTTCGCTAACAGTGTGAGTTCAGGTCAGGAGGGTTTTGGACAGTCCTGACGTCTGGAGGACTTGTTCCCGCCTGCGACCGCTTTCCCCTCACGTCTCCTCCTCGCTCTCCCTCTCTCTCTTTTGCTGGCTCATTCTCTCTGATGCTCGCTCGCTCGTTCAGCCCGGGCCCAGACTCCGATCAGCGTCTCCTGGAGGAAAGAGCAGGACAGTTACTGTAGACGAGCAGAGCTGCAGCTTAAAGCACAGACAGCAGCTTGTAGAAACTTGTAGCAACCTCTTTCTTTTCTTTCCTAGATCCACTTTCACATCTCCTAAATTTCTACATCTGAAGCGGAGATTTAAAAGTAAAATGGTTTGGGAGGAAAGATAAATAGATTGAAAACCTAAACTCTTGCATCTAAAGCAGGAAGGAAAGATGAGATGAAGGAGCTGAAAGGAAAACAAAGTAAAAATACGAAGATATAAGAATTAATAAATCTCGCCGTCTGGGTTCTCCTCGCCGTCTCAGATGCTCTGCTTCTGGTCTCTCTGCCTGCCTCGAACCTCCTGCTTTTCCTTTATTGCACTTTTCTTATCTAAACGAGGCCCCGGGTGCGTCACATTCTCCTGGTTTGCTTCCTGGCAGCTCTGGACGCCTCACCTTCCTCCAGTTTTGAAGATGAGGTCGGCGTTGGGAGCGCCTTTCGGGTGCTGGTAGCGGGGCCGTCGCTCTCGGTTGGTGTTGGCTGGCGCCGGACGCTGGGCGAAGGACTGCATCATCTCTGTAAGACACACAGAACGGAGGGATCAATGAAACATTTTGTTGAAGTCCAATAACGAACTCATCAAAACAAGGTTCTGGTTTTCCTGGCGGGCCTCCAGGGGTCCTGGTGGCGTACCCTGATAGTCCTCCTGCTCCTGCCTCTCGTTGATGTCCAGGGTGAGCTTCTTCATCCTCATCCGCTCCTCCTGCTCCGCCTGCTGCTGGTTGAAGTGGTTCGCCGCCAGGTGGGACGACAGCGGGACATTCAGGATCTTATACTGTCAACCAGGAGAAAGGGTTAGGGTTAGGCCAATGTTTGTTTTTCTTGTATCGTTGTTGGCCGATGATAACCGTTAATGTTATTTCACGTTTCAATGAAATGGAAGAAGCAGCAATATCTCCTTTAACATCGCCACCAGTTGTTGGTAATTAGACTGATTTCAAAGAGGCCTCTTGCTATTTTTCATCACAGCTGGAGATCATTAAACTGTAGCTCAGGTTATGCATCAGCAGTGCTGCGTCGGACTCCCTGCCAGCTCCCAGATCAGCTTCTCTGATTGGTTAATGTGGCGCGTCCCACAGCTAAAAAATATTTTTTCCAACTCCAGCTTCTGCTGCTTCTAAAATTTTTAACACGTGAGTAAAGTTGATGGAGGATTTTAGGGAGTTCCAAAAGCAGGAAGTACAATTTGTTATTTTCTAACATTGCTAACTAAAAGCCTGTTTCTGATTATCTTTATTATTTAATATTGAGACACATATAAATGTTCTTTTAGAGTGGTATTAGGGGGCAACATTGTCCGTATGGTAGATCTACCCCTGCCTGTTAGTTTAGCTTAAAGGCTGGAAACCAGCGTTGGGTTTTTTCTGTGTTTTATCCGGCCGAAAGAAATAGTTTCTTCCAGTTACTTCCAGAAGAAACTTGGAAGATCAAGTTTACTGTAAGGTTTTGTTTCTTTTAGTGAATATTTTGCCTTAACCCTTTATATGGTACTCTGTGAAATACTTTTAAAATCTGAATTTCAAGCCAATAATGTTATTGGAATCCAGGACAAGACCTTATTACTAGGGTTGTCACTCTAAATCTAAACTTTTCAACTCGACACCGATACTAAGGAAAATATTCTATACTCTATACCATTTTCGATACCACAAGGATAAAAACAAGACTCCAAAATTCAACTGAAATATTTTCAAATAATAAATAAAATACATTAAATAAATACAATAAAACAATAAGAACAATATTTTGAGCTTGTTTGCTGTGCACAGCTTGCCAAGCAAGGTTTTCTTGATAAAAACGCCGCATTCCTTTTGGTATCGATACTTTTGGTCAACCCTACTTATGTTTGTAACATTAAAAAAATATGGATATGTTAATGGAAAAATTAATATCAATGTAATAACAAGAAATTCCAACTTGCCCAAATATATTAAGAAAAATAAAAAAAAAGTGCTCCTATAAAAAATTTATGAAAAACAAATTATTTTTGGTCTAACATTACCTTAGAGGCAGTAATGCTGATACTGGCACAGAAATTGTTTAGTTTAGAAACCTAAATATAATAGTTAACTAGGCTTATTAACTTTATAATTTTTCAATTAGCTTTTTACCTCTTTTTGTTGACTTACAAAAGAAGTTTTATTTTTGCATTTGACCAATGCCAAAATAAGATGTAAGGCCATGTAGCAGGATCTTTACTGAATGGCCGGATATAGATCTTGTGCCTCTAGACCTCCCTGAGGGATGGGACCTAAATTCAGTAATAACCCTGAGGTGGGGTTCAATATCTATAAACCAGGGGGGGTTTGGGGACATGAACAGCAAAAGAAATGAAGGAAGCAGAAAACCAGCTGGTGGAATCTGAGCCTTTTCCTACATTTGACCAATAGTTACTCATTCATCTACATTTGTTTTACATACACGTAATAAATGATATAAAATAATCTTAATTCCTCGATGTCCCAGGACTTTCTCCCAGTCGTCTGGAACAAACCTGTTTCTTCCAGACGAAACTAAACCCCACTAGAAACAAAGGGAAACTGCTAGCTTGACTGTACTAACAGAAGCAGCTCAGTAACAAACAGAAATACCAAAGCTGGGAATCTTTGGCTTCATATCAGACGTAAAGCCATGATGTTCAACATTTTCCAAAATGAGAAAGACCTCCTTTAATAAGGAGCGGGGGCCGGGCCCCCCTGAGGGTGGAGCGGACAGACACAGGGTTCATTTAGGAGCTCAGAGTTGGTTCTGTTGACCAGAGCTGCAGGTAAGGCCCGTCTGGTCACAGCATGTCTGTGTCCTGCGCTGCAGAAACGTCACAGTGTTTACAGAGGGAGAAACCTCATTTCCCATCCGCCATCCTCACCACAGAGCAGCTCTGTGTTCACGCCGAGCTGATGTGGCGGCTGACATTTAACGGAGAGGCACACCCTGCAGCGGAGGAGCCGGGATCAGTCCTCAGCTCAGACGGATCCTTAACCCAGCTTAGGGCCGACCAGCTGCTCTGACTTTAGACAAATCAGCCCAGGAATAAAACTAAATCTAAGGCTACATTCACGCAGCAGCCTGAAGGGACCAAAATCCCATTTTTTTACCTATATGCGACCTGCATCCGATCTTTTAATGACAGTCTGAACAACACAGATCCGATTTTTCTTTCCAATGCAACCCAGCCCACTTGGCCATGTGGTCCTGAATCAGATATGAATCTGATCTTTTTAAAATGTGACCCGTGTCTGACCAGCGACGCCATCAATACTCAACAAAGGTCACTATTCTGCATCTTGCTACGCAGAAGCGGGGAAAAAACAACAACCATGGCGGCTCTAAATGTGGAGAAAAGTCTTTATTTTTAACCCACTTTCAAAGACTGCGTTGTTAATGCACCAGCTGAGGTTAGAAAAGATCACTAGATGCACTTCAGCACTACCATCCATGGTTACTTACCGTACCGACTTTATTTATGAAGCACTTTATACACAGACAGGACAAGGGCTGAACACAATCATAAAATTACTAAAAAGTTAAAATAAAACAATCCACTGGACTTTGTTCAAAGTTTGAAGACGATTTTTCAATTCAAAATGTCAGAGACGGCGCTGAGTTTGAGGCTTTATACAGGAGCTCAACAAAGCCTTTAGAAAACATGCAAATAGAAACGGATGAACGGGTCCCCCTTTGGAATGGGGGTTGTTTTGGCTTTTTTTTAGCCTGCAATGCCCCATACCTGTCTATGTCTCTGAAAGGGGGGTCGTTAGAGGGAATAGTTGGCCTGGCTGAATAGGCGAGGTCTTCTTTCTCCTGTAAAGTGGTTGGTGTTGCTATGATAGCCGGAAGGAAGCAACTAATTTGCTGCATTGCTGCACAACCATTAAATACAATGAAATTATAAAAAAGATAGGATTCAATATAAAATACATATTAATATATAGACTCAATTAAACAAAGTAAAACCTGTCAGATTGTGCAAAAAGCCAAAGAAAAAAGAGGTTTCTTAAGTAGAGAAACAGTAAGTTAGGAGGCCTTTCTTATGCCAAAGGAAGCTCATTCCATAGTTTAGGAGCAGCTACAGAAAAAGCTTTTTTCTGTGTCTTTTTTTTACTTCCATAAACACGGAGCACACTTGCTTGTGACATCATTGCGTCCTCTAATGCACATGCGGAAAAAACTTAGGTTGTGAATGCAGATCACACAGGACATTACATATAAGTCGCATATATTGGGAAATGTTAACAACCATGCCAAAGAATCGTATTTCACAAAAAAACTGGAATTGAGCATCAAGGTCTGCAGTGTGAACGTAGCATTATGCTACGTTCACACTGCAAGCAGCAGATGCTTCATTTTTGATGCTTGTACAACTTTAGTTCTGAAGCTGAAGCATCTTTGCTGCTCTGGCTGTGCGGTCCCAAAGTGGGTCTGATGCGCGTTGGGCGGAGCTTCACTATCCTTTCTTTGCCTGGAACAATGGCGGCTATATTAGCTGTGATCAGTGGGTAGAAATTAGTTTTAATATGTTTTTAAGTGAGAAAGTCGACTGAAACCTTCATCTCTGCAGTCAGTTCATCCAGATTACCATCCGGCCTTCAACTATTATTTCACTGTCGCTCAGACCGTCTCTCTCCCTGCCAGCTCCCAGATCAGCTTCTCTGATTGGTTGATGTGGAGCGTCGTGCACCAAAAGTTAAATTTTTCCAACTATAGCAGCTGCTGCTTCTGAGGCGCAGCTTCAGCTGCTCAAAACGCGCTGCAGGTTTACATGCATGTCAGCCATTGACTGCATGTAAACCAGCTGCTTCAGCTGGTTGCCGTCTGAACATAACATTGGCTGACTACCCCAGCATCATCTTTCTAAACATCTAAAGATGAGTAAAAGATTCTGCCTTGGATGAAAACTTTGAGTTTCAGCTGGTTTAATTTTGTAAAAAGGAAACTTTGGTTGGCCGATTATTAGCATTTAATCAAAATAAAACAATCAAAAGATTAACCAATGTGCAAAATAATCATTAGCTGCAGCCCTAAAAACCACCTCTTTATTTTAAACACAATTACTGACAGGAGGAAAGACGGCTGCAGTCAGAGGCGGTGCTAAAGCCAGAACGGCAGAACGTGAGCTACAGCAGCAGAGGTTAACCTGAGGACGTGGTTCTGAGTGAGCGTAAGGAATGAAGAGATGTCTGCTTTAAGATGAAACAAAAGATCCCTGTGGAACAGATGAGTTTTAGACCAGTTCAGAGGATGCGACGCAGCTCCATCTCACTGTGACGCTTTAACAAACTAAAGGATGGGATGCTTGCAGTTTTCTCTCACCTGCTGTTTGTTTCCTTTCCGGGTCAGCATGACGAACTGCATGGTTTCGGAGATGTCCGCCTCTCCCTCTCCCAGGCACTGCTGCCCAGAGCCGCCCTTCTTCAGCTGACTCTTCAGCTGCAGAGGGATGGCCACGTCCAGCTGGTGCACCTTCACCGCCTCGCCGCTGCGCTGCTGCAGAGACCAAAACACGCTCATCACGGGGCGTCACTCGGGACAACGCTCAATCTACTCCAGCGTAATTATATGAGGATGTAAAACCTGCAGGTTTTCCAGCATCATCTTATCCAGAGCCTGAATGAAGTCTTCATCCTCAGCGCAGGCCACATGTTTCAGCCCGCCCCCACGGATGGTCACCTCCTATCAACAGCCAGCAAACAAAACCAGCTCAGAAACTCCCCCCATCTACCAGAAAACTATGGATCTTTGACCTCATTACATTGTTCTCCTCGTCCGTCTCGTTCTCTTTGTTGGAGTCGGTCAGATAATCCGTGTTCTCTTCCTCCTCTTCATCACGCTCTTCCTCCTCATTCTCAGATCCTTCCTGTAGTGAAAGAAAAAAAACAAAACAAGATTGTAATTCTCCAAAAATCAAAAACAGCGGCCGATTTATTCAAAAAAGAGGGAAGAAAAAAAGACAACAATCCATTTACTGCACAGAAACTGGATCAGAAAGGTGTTTTTCCTGCAAGGGGGGAAGTGAGTGAGACAAAGCTTTGGTTTTATTCCAGAAATATGAATAAATCCTGCAGGAAAAACATTACTGTGAATCAATCCAAATGTGCCACGAGACCGAGAAATAAACTGGATGAAGTGCATGGAGGAATAATGCTACGTTCAAACCGCACGGGCTTTAAACATAAAAAAAAAAACGCCTGCTGCTTTGTTCACTCACTTAAATAACATGCTGCTGTTATTTTTGCACATTTCTGGTGCTTGCTGCTATTTTCCTATTTTCACTAATGTACAAAATCTGTAAAGCTGTATATTGATTATCTATTCTATAATTGCACATCATTTATATTGTAAAAACAATGTACAGTAAAGCATTTACTGTACATTCTGTTATTTTTTGCACTTTTAAAGGTCCACATTTGTGAGACCAGTTTTGCTGTAAAGTTTCTGGACAATGAAGGGATTTTCTATTCTATTCTAAATTAAACTGCTCCATGTTTTCTACTTATGGTTCATCTGTGGTTTTCTGGAGTCTTAAAGCCTCATTAACAGCTAACTTTATCGTCACTTTGTAAACACAGAGTGTATACGGCTTCTTTTTCACTGCTTAGCAGCAAAAAAGAACATTTCCATTCATAAAGTGCAGCAGACTAAAGACTGTTGAATGGCTGTTGAAACTGTTGCATTTCCAAATTCTCCCGAGTGGCTCAAGACTTTACACGACTGCATAAAGTGAATGTGATATGTTGTTTTATCAAGGGGGGGCGGGACTGTTGTGGTTGAAGGTTCCCAAGCAGTTCGGTTGTGGCCAGTTTGTTGGGAAGCATCTTGCTAGCCAGTTAGCAACTTAGTGCTAGCAGGTTCCCAATGGGAAATTCCATTGGGACCAAGTAGCACTAAATTGGTGCCTTAGAAAGCGGCGCTGTCAAGGAGGCGCTATGGACAGAGGAAACATGCAAGAGGAGGAGAGTTTAGTGTGGGAGGGTGGTGGATGAGTCTCCTCCGTCATCCATTTTATTTAGAGGAGGAAAGCGGGGGGCGAAGATGTTGTGGAAGAGGGCGCCAGGCGGCAGAAGCTTGGTTTGGTGTAGAAGGCTTCCAGCCGTTACATGTTTGAGCCCTTGCACCGCAACGCGCTGCCAGTTCTGTTGGCTCTCGCCTGCGAAGACACAGGCGTCCATCCCGTGAACACTGGGACCGCTAAACTCAATGGGAAAGGAAAGGATTCTGGTTTCAACCGTTTATGTTATATATTAAGCTGCGACATATGAATCAAGATGCTATGACTAAAAACATTTGATTGACAGATGACGTTGATATATGATTGGCGAATTTAAGATGTTCAGGCTGGCCCGTAGAACTAACTGGCCTGCAATTTTAGATTTTTAAATCGAGGAATTTTCTAAACAGTACAATTAATATGGTCTGATACTGAGCACATTTATCTACATGTTTAAGCCAGAATGATTTGATATTTTTTTGAAAGGCTCTGTTCTCTGCAGAGCAGGAAACTAAGAGGACGCTGCCTTTAGTTTTTCACCTTCTCTTCGATTCTCTTAAATCATTGTAGTTTTCTAGCATTTTAGCTACTTCCTGTTATCAGAGAGTTTCTATTTATATGACAACTCGATTACACAAATAAGGAAGAAAAAAGGCCTCCAGAAAAAATGTGGTTAATGAATAATTATACGCCAAGGACTATGTTTGGTTATGTGCAAAAAGAAAAACAAAAAAAAACAACAGCCCTCTATAAACCCTTCAAAGGTGCGTTGAGATAAGATTGTATGTTGCACAAAGTATTGTGGGTTGGTTCCTTGATAAAATATGCCGAGCAGGAAGGTTTCCACCAAACAAACAGGCGCTTTGTCTGGTTTTCAGGCTTTTCTAGGTCGTTCATGGATCATAGGGCAGAATAATCCACAAAGAAAAAGGCTGTGTGAGACTATTACTTATTAAAGATCAAGCTAAAGACAAATTAAGACAGAAGACAAACACACACACACCTTTTAACAGCTTTTCTTATCAATCCTTCATGTGGAAAAGTCTGTATGCTTGAGCGGAATTGCTCTCACAGTAAAACAAACAAAACTATTTAACTTTTCATTCAGACTGAAAACTTTATAATGAGACAAACACAACAGACAAATAAAGCGTGTTAAAGTCATTTCTCAAACCCTGAATCTGCTCAAGCTGCAGAACGATCACCCTGGTGAACAACCAATCAGATCAATTAGGATTTATTGATTATTGAAATATTTATCCACTAATTTAGTCATCTTTAATTGGAGAATACAAACTCTAATACATGCCATTCGCTTAAACAGCGACCCAATCAGTTCATTAATTGCACAAAAAAAAAAAGGAAATCTCTCTAATTTATACAGAACTCCTCAAACAGAAGTTTTAGCTTCAACTGGTTTTATCAAACAGATTAATAAGGGGTCAATTTAGGACAATAGATGAACTTCCAACGCTAATCCAGCCTTCAGGTAGCTTAAAGCTTCCACTGGACATAAAAACAGCCCGAAATGCAAAAGAGTGATGAAAGCACAGATAAAGAAGAGAGGAAAGAAGAAAATAAACTGATATCCCAACTATTATGGTCAACGAAAAAAGATCTGATATCATGCAGCCTTAGCAGTAAAGATGAGCAGAAATTAGCTGCTAGCTTCCCTTTGGTTTGGAAACACTACAGTCAATAAACAACAAATCTATTGACACCACATCACTACTAGGGATGCACGATATTAGATTTTTGGCCGATATGCCGATATTTTAAAAACTGTAGCCAACCGATAACCGATATCGAAGCGTTAAAGCTGGAGAAAAATAAGTAGTCATTGAAAATAGCAGTTTTTTGTTATCCATTTCTGACACTTTGAAAATAATATACTCAAATATATTTTCTCATATGCTGATATCAAATAGATTTTTAAAACGAGGTATCGATCTATTTTTACTTCTTCAAAATCTGGGTGAAATTTCATCGCTCTGTTACAAACTCTCGTGATATTTTGCAAATTCTTGTGAGATTTTGTTAGTAAAATAGATGCGATACTGCGTCATAATATATCAACATATATCAACATGGCAAATATATGGTGGAATTTTCGGGGATTTCAGAGCATAACGATGACATATATAGCAATATTTCATTAGTAAAAGAGATTGATATGGTGTTTTTAAATGGCAATATATCAGCATATGAAGATATTGGGATATTTTAATGGATCAATATTTTTTCCTCGCCTTTAAGAAGTTTTTAAGTTTGTAAAAAATATGTTTTTGAGGAAGAAGAAGAAGTAGTATTTTTTTTTAGATTTAGAAACTCAGAAGCTGATCAAATATCGGGTTAAAATATCGTAAGTGGGGTGAAGCGGTCCGGATATTCAGTTTTAAGGCTTCTATACCGATAGGGGGCCCATTATATCGCGGCATCCCTAATCACTACATAGTTGGTATGTTGCAGAGAAAATGCTTGAACTTCTATCAGCGCTAGGTGGAACGGTTCACAAAATCCACGGTTCGGTTCACGGTTTTCGTTGTTCGGGTATATGTTGATTGTTAGCCTGACATGTTGGTCGTAGTTGCTGTTAGCATAATTCGTAGCACGTGTTGCAAAAAATGCTTGCATCACTGTTGCGGTACTTTTATCCACAGCTTTCTTCCCGCCGGCCATCAGGTAGGTCACTCTAAATGCAAAGTGGTCCCATGTAGCAGACCTATATAAAGTAAGCTGCTGAAATGCCTTCCAACTCCCTGTTCTTTCCCACTCGCCATACCCACAATTCTACACAACAACTGATTTTTTCTGCTACACCCGGCTACGCTGCTTGCCGCCTATTCTTCTTCTTCTTGTTTACTACTGGTGGTTGGCTTTTGGTCGCAGTACCGCCACCTTCTGCTCTGGAGTGGAAAGCTTCGCCTACGAGAAAAGGAGCAGCGCATGAACCTAACGCAACACACGCGAACCGAACCGGAGACAGTCGAACCCTAACGGTTCGGACGGTTTTCTTAAAACCGTTCCATCCCTAATCAGCACTAGCTAAAACAGAAAGTTAAGAACATTTTTTATTTCTTTATAAACTCACCTTTGTCACATAATTCACCAACATTATTGGCTTCTTTTCTTGGTATCCTAAAGCCTTAGAATCATTTACTGAATATTAAATAGATAAGTTAACAGTTTTCACATTTCTGTGAGTTTAGCTTCGTTCTCAGCCTCTAAAGATGAAGATCTGCCAGGGAGCATCAACAGCTCATGGTTCACAGAGTTCTCCTTTTTTGGCACTTTATATCTGACCAAAAATCATTTCTTGATTTAATGCAATGAGCAGCTCCTCAGAATGAAGATTAAAATAATTCAACTTCAGAGGTGAGGAAGAGAAAATCCTTGTTAGGTAGCTGCAGGTTCCAGCTGTGGAAAGATCAGTCGCACCTCTAGAGTTTTGGCGTTACAGTGGCCTAGTTAAAGTTCAGAACTTAATCTGGCAGGTTAACTGACTGCTAAATACAGATATTAGAGACTTTACAAGTCTGCTACGGATTTAGATTTCTGACCCGATCCGACTGATTCCAGCAGGAAGACCAGACGCAGCATATTTCTGTACCGGATGTAAACACATAACCTGACTCCGCCAGATGGATTTGTCCGCGATATTCATCTGGAAACCTTCGCTGAAAGTAATTAAAAAAATACTGGTTAGCTGATTGGCCTATGTTGGTGATAGACGGCCAAATAAACCAATCAGATCAACGAAGCGCATATGGACGCACTAACAGCCAGGCTACTCTTTGCGCTTCCAAACCAGCTGGGAGAAGAAATACTCTGTAATTCCCTTTAAAACTTGCTCGATATTAGCCACGCTAACGCTTAGTTTCATCGGCTGAAGCCGCCATGTTCTTTTAGACTGAACTGCTGCGCTTCTCGTTATCGCGCCACACCTCAACCCCGCCTCAAAAGCTAACGCTGATTGGGATCGCTAAGCTTGGTGAACGGCTCCAAGTTTTCTTTTAACGGAGAGTCTCCAGACTGATTAGCGAGTGAAACCTTGAAAGCTTCCCGCGAGATCAGGATGGTCTCACCAGGCTGCTAGCAAACACAGACAGGTGACCAGAACAGCGTGCAAGGGACTCACATCCTCTTCCTGTTCGTTCATCTCGCTCTCGTTTCCCAGATTGCTCCTCGGTGTCGGCTGCACCTTCTTCATCATCAAGCCGTCGTCGTCCTCTTCGTCCAGCGGCTCCCCTTCGCTCATGGCGCTGGAGCGGCCGTCCTTCTCCATGGCCATGCCTTCGTTAAAACACAAATCGTCAAACACAAACTCTTGCGACGGACATTTTAAACATGGAGGCGTCATACTTTTTAGTTTCTTTTATTGACAAAACCAAACTTTAAACTTTGACACTTTGTGAAACTCTGTGTAGAAAATAAAGCTGCGGCCTGAAGATAAAGATACACATCAGGTCTTGTGTGACTGAAGGACTGAGGAATGTGTGGTTAAAGTATGAGAGGGACACAATGGGCCCCTGTGTATCTATAAGGGGCCTCCATCAATCACTCCTTACTCTGCAACATTCAGGCAGCATTCATGGTGTCACTAAAACACTCGTCCAGCTGTGGAAAGTTACAGAACATTCAGCTGCCGTTCAGATCTTTAACCACTAAATGTCTTTTTCTCCACGTCCACCTTTAGGGGGCCTCGTTCAATAAAAGCTTCAATATTCTTACTGGAACACCTTTTATCTGGAAATTAAAGAGGAGCATTTCTACTCTGAATTGGAAGCAGTTTTAGCTCCTCTGAACACCTGCAGCTCGTTCAGTCAGTCATTTTCTCAGAGGGCGGAGCTCACATTTTTCTCTGCATTCCAACCGACCACGATGAAACTGTTGAAACAAAGAGTTTTCATGCTGTCATCGAGCCGCAGAGCCAGATCCACCCGCAGCATAAACGCTTCCTTCTTCCGTTTTCCCCTCAGTCTGAGCCAATCGGCTGGGCTGCAGGAGGAGGATGAACAAAGCTTCACCGGGTTGAGCGTCTCTTTCTTCGTCTTCATCCGGGGTCTTATGTGAACTCAAAATCACGGCTGATTCCAAGCTTGTTAAAAAACAAAATGAAACATCTGCAGCCCTCTGTTAAGGCCCGTACACAGAATTTCCATTAGGAGGTCTGGACTTGGACTAGGCCGTTTCAAACTGTTGATTATATTCGTTTTCATTTGTCTCCAGAATGCTTTAGCCCTTTGCTACCGTTCTTTTAATCTGTAAAGATTTCGGTTCAGAAAAATGTTGTTTAATTTTTTTTTGGGGGGCAAAAATTGATTTTTAAGACAAATCAATACAAATGTTATGAAATAAGAGTCTCTGTCCCTAATATGAGCAGGTATGAAAGATGCTCTGCCAATGAAATTATGTGAGAAATAAGAACATTTGGTGATTATAAACTTGATTATCAGAAATAAATGTAATTTTTTCAACTATAAAACTGTCTTACCTGCTTAAATCAATGGAAAAAAAATCTTATTTCAAGAAAAACTAACTTGAAGCTCCCTAAACTGTGTTAGATTACAAATAAAATAACTCATTAAATATCTGCCTCACTGCATAAAAAAGAAATCTCAATAAGTCATTTTTTTCTTAAAATAAGTGCAATTTTATTTTGAATTGAGGAGGTAAGTGAGACACTTTGCCAGTGGAACAAGACAATTTACATTTAAAATAAGAAAAAAACTATTTTATTGCCTTATTTCAAGTGAATATTATCTGATTTTCTTATTTGACGAGTAAAAATACTAATTCCATTGGCAAATAATCTAATTTAACTGCTCAAAATAAGGCTAAATACGCCTAATTTAAGAATTTTTTACTTCTTTCTAGATCGTTTTTGCAGTGTTAATTAAAAATGTCCTGAAGTTTTCCTGCTCTAATGTTTCCATCAGACCCACAGGAACCAGTCTGGTTCCCACTTTTATTGCAGAGAACCATCATATTTTAGAGAAACACAGATTTTCACGCCAGGTGAGAACATAAATACGGTAGGTCAAAGGAGAACTGTTTTGTTGGAGGACTCGTTATTCTGTGGATGTTTTTTAAGAAAACGTCATTAAATCGATGATGATTTCAGGAGGCAGGGAAAAATAAATCTTTACTGGTATGTGGAAAATGTTTGGTGATTAACAGATTCTAACAATAGGAGAAAATTACCTGCTAAAACAAAACGATTGTTTCCATTTTTAAAAGTAATTGCTGCTTTATGTGACGCAACTGATCTAAATAAATCGGAAAAAGTAATTAAATTTAATCTCCAGCGATTGTTCCTAAATCCTGTGAACTGACTGCATCCTTCAGGTGACTCCATGCTTTTGGTATGCAAGTGTTTCAGTGAACCTGCAGATCCAGCAGCCCTCCTACGCAGCAGGGAATGCTGCTCCGCCGGGAGGGAACCGGAGAAACCGGCTGCAGAATCCGGAAACCCATCCTTACCCAGTTTGACGAGCACTTCTCTCTCCAGGTCGGCGACCTGCTTGGTGGCCTCGTCCAGGGAGCAGCTCAGCCTCATCTTGGGTCTGAGCAGCTCCAGGGTGTCGCTGATCATGTAGTCGATGTCGATGGGGAACGGGTGGTCCTTCGTCCAAACGTCCACGCTCTTTTTCCACCAAATGTACCTCTGCAGACACAAACACACATTGTTTCATGAAATGATCTCCTAGTTTCTGTCCTCTGGTGGAGCGTTAGGAGCAGACAGACCTGGAAGTAGATCAGGAAGCAGTCCAGCTTCTTCTTGCTGGAGCCGCGGTCGAAGTACTGACCGCAGGTGTCCAGCAGGGTGCAGACCAGGCGGATGCGGAAGAGGTGCTCGGGGGGGTCTAGAGGGCTGGGGCTGCCGTCCTGGTTCACCCCGAAGGAGATGAAGGAGAAGAGCGTGCGGAAGACGACCGCAGATTCCACCATGCGGTAGTTGTAGAGCTCCCCCAGGAACTTGGCGCTGCTGATCCGCCGCTGGTTGAACTTTGGCTGGTTGACCTGAGCGGAAATACGAGGGAGGTTAGCAGGGCAGGTGTGTCTGTCAGACCAGAATACCCATAGTCCAGGGGTAACCAATGAAAATCATCGAGGGTGAGAATAAAGAAAATCATCAACCAGTAAAATCCGGAGACACTTTTAATTATAATCTGTTACTTTATACAGAATTTAACACTGAAATAAAATGAAGTTTTTATGCATCCATGCTATACACTGACTTTTTAGATACAAACAAATATATATATATAAAAAAAAATCTTTAAATCTATAGTGGTTTTTGAAATAGAGAACAATCGTTCAGTTTGGTTTATAGATAATTTCCTGATTCCCATATTTTCTCAAACCCCTGAACTGATGGTTTGTTATTTTTTGCTTTTTCTTTTTCTGTCTAATGTTGGCAGTGGGCTTTTTAAGCTGCCTGCAAGGCTTTTTAAACCTGGGTTTAACCGAGGAGGGAGACTAAGCCATTCTCAAGCACATATCAAGGGAGCTGATTTTGAGCCTGGATCCAGATTTATTGTTGATTCTGTTCATGGTGGAGAATCCTGCTTCACTTTAATGGTGAAGTCCTCTGGAAATCTTCAATAATTGTTGTTGATTGCAGATGTGTCTAAGTAGTTCCCATTGATTTTAGCTTGGAAAGCGGGGAGAATGGCGCTTAGGGCTCCGCTGCGTGACGTCACTGCCGGGATATGAGGTGGGTGTTACTATATTTGGGCATAAATGGCCGCTCCCAGACTAAAAACTATTGTTTTTTTACTGATTAACGCTAAATTCATTAAATCATGTCGAACATATTAGCTTTAGGTCTAAATAATGAGCCATTGATCATTCCTTGCTGATTGGATTTTCCTTTAATAAAACAATAGCTGAAGTTGGGACCCGGTCCTCACCTCCATGCCCAGCCGGATGTCCTCCAGCACTCCGTCCACCACGTGGATGCCTACGTCCTCCTGGTAGGCCACCAGGCCGGCCAGCAGGTTGGCCACGCAGTGGATGCTGTTGTACTTGACGTTCCAGATGTTGATCATGCAGCAGATCAGGTAGCCCTTCACCTCGGGGTCCTGCCACGGCAGCTTACGCATCTGCCTCAGCACCTTCTCCGTGGTCACCTTGGACAGGTCCTTGTAGAGCAGCTTACGGATGTACTCCTGCAGCGGCGGCCTCTTCTTCTTCACGGCCTTCTCTATGGGCGGCGGGTTGCAGTAGTAGTAGGCGTTCTCCACCATGGTGACGTAGCGGGCGTCCAGATGCTGCGCCTGCTTCTTACGCATCATTTGTTCCTGCGGAGCAAAGAGGATCGGACTGAACATCGACTGAAACGTCGAACTGGGACAGAGATGGTGAAATGAGAACGTAGCTGCTGCAGCAAAAGCTAAACCTTCCTTCTGATCAGCGACAGCAGGTTTATAAGCTAACTAGAGGCAAGGCTGTGATAATGTTCTAGAAGCTAAATGGGATCAGCACTGACCAGCAGGACGCTGGTCCGCAGGTGAGAGTCTGGCGACCTGAACAGGAAGCGGCCGCAGGTCTCCAGCAGGGTGCAGGCCATCTCGATGTGGTGATGGGTGAAATCAGACAGCAGCATCTGTTGGCACACAGATTATAGAGCTCCTATTCTAATTTGAAAACCTTTTTTTATAAGATGGATTCGTCTTCAGACGTGTTTGCGTCTGAGCGGAGAGGACGTTCCCACATCAGGATCCAGACTAATTAGACCCGAGCCTCTGGTTCTGACTCACCTTCAGGCAGTGAAGAGTGTCCGTCTTTGAGAACATCTTGAACTTGGACAGCTCCCCGATGAATCGAACTGTCTTGTTCTTTGTCTCGATGTTGATCTGGTCCTTCTTACGGATCTAAAACCACCAAATTCAGATGGAAAACTTTTCCTTTTACTTTTCTTTCTTAAAAAACTGAAACATATTTAAGCTGAGAGGAATATTTCTGTGCATTTTATTGCATAAATTCAATTGCCACTTCTATCTACTAAGACCCAAAACTAATATTAACACTAAAAGCGCCCGTTGACCCTGCAGAAAGCAATTTTTTTTTGTCTCATCGGTGCAATAAAGATCCAGTGAAGCTTAGGATTTAAAGGAAATGAAAATGGCCTACATGGAAGCGGAAGTCTCCCTTCAGCATGGAGCAGAGATCCTCGGCCACGTCAGACATGCAGGGATGCAGCGTTGCCACCAGGCGAGAGTAGAAAGGCAGGAGATCCAACCTGAAAGATCAGTCAGTCATCTTAAAACAAAAGCACAGCGTGATAGCTCCTCTTTGTGGAGGTTCTGGGTATGAGACATCAATTCAAAATCTTTCCTTTAATGGGTGGCTGGCTAACCTCTGCCTGGGGACAGTGAACAGCGCTCGGACCAGCTTCCTCCTGTTGGATTTGGTGTTCATGTTCATGCAGAAGTCCATTGCAGCCTGAAAGAGTAGAGAACAGCAATATGTTTGATGTTTTCCAACCCGTCCACCTGCTGCAGCAGAGATAAGGCTAAAGCATGTCTGGAATGGTGCAGAAACAACCAGAGCTTCTTCACCTTGTCTATCAGGTCCCTGTTGACACAGTTGGGCAGCTGCTGGATGAAGGCGTCCACAATCAGCTTCAGGTGCGATCCTGTGTTTGCCTCCTCGTCTTCTTGCTCTGCAGATGAAATTATTATCAGAAATGTCAAAAAAAAAATCAATATAGATGAAGAAAATAAACTATTTACTAAAAGTAATGGAGGCACAATGAAGCAAGTCTTTCATAGTTTGTAAAACAGGATTTTAAACATGCACCCTCCAGATTGCTATCTGGGGTTTTTTCAACAGAAATACCAACACTGATGTCCTGAACTCACTAAACCTCACAAAGCCTTGTATGAGAAGATGCAGAAAAACGTATGAGAGCAATAATTACGAGATAATATCTCATAATTACGAGATACGGATCTCGTAATTATGAGATAAGCTGTCTGATTTATTTTTTCTTTGGTGAATTCAATACGCTTGAGTCCATTTCTAGTAGTTTGGACAAAAAAAATCAAATTACAACTTGTCACAGAATTCAAGTACCTTGGCGTGATACTTGATTCCACTTTGACCTTTAAAAATCATATCAAAAAACTTGCCAATACTATCAAATTTAACCTTAAAAACTAAAAAAAAAAATCAGGTCTTTTTTAACACTTGGTGCTGCTAGAATTGTTCTCCACTCAATGATTTTATCTCACATTGAATACTGCATCACAAGTTGGTCTCTCACCACAGTTACCAATTTAAAATTAAATTAATCACTGTACAACAAATCTCTTAAAGTGTTTGACCAAAAACCCAATTCTTTCCATGTCTGTAATATTTTAAACAAGTACAATCTTTTAAATGTTGAAAATGTTATAAATTTTAAGTATGTATGCTTCATTTATAAAGCGCTACATGGACTAGCCCCTCCTCCTGTGTCTACTCTGTTCAAACCCAAGACTTCGAGTGGCCTGAGAAGCAGGGCCTCCTCCTCCCTCACAGAAGAACGTTTGGTCAGAACACTCTCTCTGTGAGAGCCACTAACATCTGGAACAGTCTGGGGCTGCAACTAACGATTATTTTAAAAATCGATGAATCGGACGATTATTTTTTCGATTAATGATGAATCGGACAAAAAATATTTTTATATTAACCTCTTTATTCCAAAATAAACATTTTATTCAGAACAAATAAGCACACAAGTACAGGTTGCTCATTAACTGTACTGGTGCAATATGAAAAAGAAATGTTTGTGTTAAAACTACGCAAAACTTACATGAGAAATGTAGCTGTACATCCACTAAATATAGGCTACTTTGTTTCATAAAAGCGCGCGAAAAGACATTTTTGTTTTTAAAGCCCCTAAGGGGTTCAAACAATAGGCCCCCATTTCAACAAATGAGTTTTTTTTTAGACTAGAAGAGTTCTGCCTTTTAAGACAGGAAAGTATAGCAGTTAAAGTTGCTACTTGAGAAAATACTGAACCATAGAGATAAAAAAATAGCCCTGTGATTCAAATTATAAATTGTATTTGGAATAAAAAAATGAGAGAACTAGGGGTGCTAAAAACACATCCTCCAAAGACAGATATTTACATGGGAATGTGGCAGATAATTAATTGACATATTACTGATCTTGTTGGATTTTTATTCTGCTTTACTTCCATAAATTGCAGGATCTTCTTTACTTTATCTTTTGCCAGAAGATTTAAACTTTTAAAAGCCTTGCCCTCATAATTTGCAAGTTAATTTATTTATAAAGTAAATCTAAACGCTGCTTAAGCTAATTCAAATAAATTAAAAGTAAAATAAGTAGCCAACCTTATCACTGTCTGTAACCTACTAACACGGTAAGGAAAGCATCAGATGAGCTACCTGAGAAACTAACGTTACGTTTCCCCACTTTAAAACCAAACAAACATGGTGCTTCCGCTTGCCATGTTTCATTTGTTTTACAAAAGTTGCATGTTACGACTTTTTTCACTTTACAAAGCGCCGCAGGCTATTTTAATTATTGTGATCAATTTACGCCGTCAATCCCGGCGCATGCGCGCTTCATTTGCAGTCTGGACGCTGAGGGTAAACATCCTGCTGCTCTGACTGCAGCGCTGAGAGGGACTCCTGCGGGAGAACGGGGTTGGGATGGGGGAGGCGCCCCACGGCAGAGTAGGAACGATACATGCTTTCACTAAGAGTCTCCAAAAGCCGCCAGTGACCACCGTAAAAAGTCGCCAGATTTGTCGCTAGTCGCTTTTTGAAAAAATAGTCGCTGGAGGGGTCTGAAAAGTCGCTGAGTTGGCAACACTGCACCTGCGGCGCTGACTCGCTTCTGCCGTATTTTTTCTTCTTCCCCCGCTTCAGTCAAGTGGATGTGATGACGGCGCTGGCGGATGACGCATTAATCACGCAAACACAACTAATCGATGATGAAATTTGTTGCCAACGCTTTTAAAAGTCGATTTTTATCGATGAGCGTTGTTGCAGCCCTAGAACAGTCTTCCTCTGCACATACGGGAGAGCCCTACACTGATCAGCTTTTAGAGCTCAACTCAAACTACAGATGGAAACAAACCAGTCATGTGACCACTAAACTCTTAACATTTCCTTGTGATGCTTATATTGTATATTATATGTTCTTTCTTATGTATTTGCCTGCCTAGGGACTACGGATGAAAACTAGCTTTGTAGCTATAATCCGGCATACATTACATTTGTTTTTATACTGATGTTCATTAATGTGCTTTGTCTCTTTTCAAATAAATAAATAAATAAAGATGAAGAGGGATTTTATTTGCTTTTAGCGTCACAAGTCCAAGATTACACCAAAAATCAATGAAATAATGACAAATCTACAATTTAGAGTTTGAAAGTTAACAGAAAATGGTTGTATGTGAGTTTTTCACCTGTAAATAAGAAAAACCCTTACAACATGAAACATTCAGAGAACTTTTCTACAGTAGATTGCATCACCTGCTGATGAACTCCTACCAATTAATCAAGAGGTGAGGAGGAAGTGATGGTTTAGTCGGATTAAGTCATTATTCCCGATCAATCATCAGTGTTTTAGGGGTTGAACTGTACGGGGAATGTGCCTCATTAGAGATCTGTTTCTACCTTGCTCATCCAGCAGCTTCTTGGCCAGCTCCTCGCTCTCCACCTCGTCTCCTCCCTCCAGTTCAAGAGGCTCATCTGCGATGTCCAGAGCCTCCAACTCCAGCTCCAGATCTTCTGTGGTGCTCGCATCTTTTCCTTCTCTGCCATCTGAAGAGAGAAATCCTCAGAAAAAACTCTGAAACTTCCCTCGTTGCATTTCTGAGTTAAGAACCTCATACCTTTGCTGTCCTCTTTGTCTTTGCTCAGGCCGCTCTTCTCGTTGTCCTTGAAGAGGATCGCAGGAACGAAAGCCTTCAGGTCGATCAGGTTTTCGTAGAAGTTACGAGCGTCTTCGTCCTCCCAGATCCCCCCCTCCAGTTCGTACTCCCCGGGTTTTCCCGGGGTGAAGATGTCGATGCCGGGGCCGTGCTCTGAGGGAGAAAACAGACGTCCATTACACATGTTCATAGGTCTCAGTGGCTACGTTTACATGGACGACACAACTAATCTGATTGAAGGCCTGATCAGATCAAAAATGTTTCATATAAACATGTCAGACTGAAGATTCTAATCCCGATTCGGGTCCGGACCGATCTAAATTTAATCTCGTAATAAGAGAGTGGTTTTTGCCGATCGCCATTCCGACATGCGCCCATGTAAACACCCATTCGGATCTGAAGAGTAAAAATAATCTTCACTGCACATGTGTGCGACGCCAGCGTGACGCTTTTCCCGCCTTTGTCAACAACAGGAAAACCACCGGGTCGCTTTCGCCTCGCCAGAACAACATGGCGGGGAGTCTAGGAACGCCTAATTTTTCATACACTCAAGTTCATTTAAAAGCTGCAGGAAGCAGGAATTTATCCTCCTCCTCTTCCTCTTTTCACTCTCCACAGCCCACTCGCTTCTCCCACGCCGCTTCAATCGGACATTCTCTTACATTTTCTCTTAGGTTGACATTTCGCCCAGCCGCTTTTTCCTCCTCTCCTTTTTTTCTTTCCTTCCGCCCGAGCGCATCGCTTGTCAGGCCTCCCAAAAATCCAGACGCCAGACAGAACTGCCAAGTTTGGCAGGAAGTTTCTGCGCGATGCTTAAAAGATTTAATCTTGATCCAACGCTTGGTACATGTATACACACGCCATGATCGGATCATTTCATTTAGTGTCCATGTAAATGGAGATTTTGAATTTCCGATCAACAACCAAGGTTTGGATCGGATCGGGGAAATTTTGGCGCATGTAAACGTAGCTAGTGATGGTGTGTGTTGATTGGACGCATACCTTCCTGGACAGTCTTGTCCTGCGGCAGCTCAGGCATGTTTTCATCCAGCAGGTCTGCCAGGGAGTGAGTGTTGGCCAGCAGCTTTTGGTAGGATGTAGCGAACTCCTCGTACTGCTTGTGCCTGTCCTCGCTCAGCTCCCCTTTGGAGTGCAGGATGCGGCTGAAACAGATGAGAAGTCAGACTAAACGGCACGAAGGAGGAAGATGCTCTGGAAGAACCACTTACCGGTTCTGCCTCTCAATGTTCTGCAGCTCCCGGTGGTCCTTCTTCAGATGCTTGGTGAGGGAGGTGAAGTACTCCCGCAGGAGGTTCTGGAAGGGCTGCTGCTTCTCTGTACTGATGATCTCGCTTGGAGGGAAAGTCAAGCAGAACTTCTCTGCGGCCAGCTTCACCTTTCGGGGCACCAGCCCGGCGATGTCATCTCCGCAGTGCTTACAGAAGCTGATCACCACCGACACGTGGGTGTGCGTCTCCCGGTCCGTGCCGATGATGTTCTTCAGCTGCTCGTAAATCAGTGACAGGCCTTCTTTGTCGGTGAAGAGGCCGACGATGGTGAGCTCGGCGATGAACCGCAGGTCTGTGCGCAGCTTGCTCACGTTCGGCGCCTTTTCCTCCTTCCTGGCTTCAAAGTGCTTCTTCCACGCCTGCAGCAGCAGGGGAGCAAACTCCGTGTAGCGCTGGTGGAAGAGGGAGCACAGGTGGACGGCGCAGCCCACATCCGAGATCTTCAGCTTGGCCTCCACCAGCGAGCTGACGGCCTCGCCGATGTACTTGCTGAGGTTGAGTGAGGAGAAGTCGTTGGAGAGCACATCCCGCTGCTGCTCGGTCAGCGTGCGCAGCTTCTTCACGAAGGCCGTGTTCTTCTTAAGGCTGGAGTCCAGGCGGCTGAAGAAGGCCTCTTCAGGTCGGCTCTCGTGGGCGTTCTGGTTCTTGCTGCGGAGTTCTTTCCGGCTCTGATGGCGTTCCCAGGCCTCCTGGTGCAGCTGGTGGCCCTCCTGCTTTTCTCTAAAGCAGGACAAAAGGAGGAGGATCAGAGAACGCTGAAAAGATTTTCAGAGCCGTGGTAGAACACCGGTTTGAGCAAAAAGCATCGCAAGTTAAGAGGTTCCTGAGCAACCACAGCACATCCTTCAACGGCTGAAGGATCCAAACATGAGAGAAATACATTTAGAGGTATTGGTGTCTATTAAGACTAATTATAAGCAGAGAAGGTCCCAGTTTGTCTGCTTTATTTTTTATAACAGAGAAATTTCTGAAGCATAAGAAGAAACTTTAAATCTATCTCTTATTTTACAATTAGACAAAAATTTAAGAGTGTTTTGACCTGTTTACATAAAATATCTGTTTACATTTAAGTCTGATTTGATTCCTGAATAGAAATAAAAGTAGGAAATGGACTGAAAGATTGTAACTTTATTGGACCTGGATGGGAGTGATGAGTCTGAGTTCCATCTCTAACAGTAACTTACTTGAGCAGCGCCGCCTCCTCCTCCCGCTGTCGTTTGGCTTCATCTTCTTCAAGCTTTCTCTGCAGCTCCTCCTGCTGCTTCTTCTCCTCCTCCTCCTTTTTCTTCTGATCCTCCTCTGCTTTCTGCTTTTCCTCCTCTTTCTTCTTCCGCTCCTTTTCCTCTTTCTTCTTCTTTTCCTCCTCTAAACGCTTTCTCTTCTCCTCTTTGCCGACATCCTTTTTGCTGCTTGCTTTCGCCTCTTCTTTGGCTTTGTCTCGAGCAGATGCAGGCCTCCTCTCTTCATCTATATCCTTCTCTTTTTCTTTGTTGCTGAAGCAGCTAGCGTCTTTTTCATCCATGTTTACTGAGGGGTTTCACTCAGCAGATATACTAAGGATGGACAACAGCAAAATCAGATTAAAAAAATAAATACAAATTTTCAGATTCTTTAAAATTTTAAATATAGAACAAAGGTATAAACTAAAGACTAACTGGATATTTGCTTTTTTGCAGATAGAATATAACAGGAAGTATTAATAAAGAACCTTTGGAGTCTGATGAACAGATCAGACTAACGAGGACATCCAGGCAGCATGGAGCTGATCACTAACTGGAATGTCTCAGCTTCATGGATTAATTTCCTAAATGATTTTGATCCTAAAGCAGCTTCAGGCAGAGTCATTGATGATTACCTTTGACACCAATTCACGCTGGTAAGAGCCGAAAGGAACCACAGAGTAGTAAACAACTGGAATTAACAGAAACTAAACCAACCCAGATGATCTGGTGAAGCAGAACACTCATCTACGAGGTTAAATGTGGGTAAGAAGGGTTGGGTTAAGGCTACAGCTTATTTTTAGTAATCTTCTGATCTCTCGATTATTTTGGATCTTTAATAACATGACTGAAGCATTAAGCCGTGGCCATTTTTTGCTCATATGAAACATGCAAGTTATTTATACCTATAATTAATGACTATATCTTAAATTCTACCTCAGACGGATTAATAATATTTTAGATTAATATACACAGTCCTTCTCCTGCTGGTATGAACAGGGATGGTCAGAGAGCACACCTCTGTGGAGTCTGATCAGCAGATAACCTGGGTCAGGAAACATTAATAATCTTAAAAAAAAATGCTTTAGCTCCTAATACTCCCATTTCCAAAGTTTTAGGAATAGTTAAATATTTCATCACCACCATTGTGTGCGGTAAATTCAGCAGTTTTTAATTGTTAACAAAAATTCAGATGAATTTCTCACACATATTTATTCATTGATCTTTGGAACGACTCATAAAATGATGAGGAGAAATTAAATATATGCAGACTTTGATTTTGAATTTAGGACTGATGTTTTTTAATCATCATTTGTGACAGAACCTGCCAGTGTCAGGATTGATTCAACTGTGGTTTGGATCTAATAAAGTTCCCCTCAGTCACCATCCGTGTCGCTGATTTCCCTCTCTTTTCAGTATTTGCATATGGGATGGAGGTGGGTGAGGGATTGCACATTTCCAAACAAAGTCTGTTTTTAACAAATTACACCCTTTATTGTGTTCTGTGTGTACAAAAGTTTGATAAATGAGGCCCCAGATCTGTATTTTTTAGTAAACTTTTGTCTGAACTGTCCGTTTTATTTCCTGCACATTTGATCATTTTTCATCCACTGATATATTGATGGTTTTTATTATATCGTCTATTCTTTTATTGTCCTATGTGTGGCCTTTCATTTTGTAAACACCAACGTGATCTTGGGCTACAGATAGAAATTAGCCTCTATGGCTAACTGGCATATTTAGATGTGAATTTCATGCACCCATGTTACATGAATTGTCAATTTTCAAATAGATAAATAAATACATAAATGCTGCAGGTGTGCTTTTGTTCCACAAATGGCATGTTTCAGTGTATGCATATTTCATTTAAGTCTATTATGTTACACCATTAATCTGATACAATTTTTTAACCACATAAAGAACTACACATCTTTAAGATTTTTGCTTTTAAAGCTAATTAATTTCGATTTAATGAATCCTCCAAACAGAAAAATATCACGAATAAAATCAAAATAAAGCCAATTATGAACTGAATTGTTGGATCTGTGTTTGTAACCAGCAGCCAATCATTTTTAAGTGTGGGACAGTGGAAGATTAGCAAACATCTAGCAAAGAAAAACATATATTTTACAAAACATTTTTAAAAAAAGCCTGTTTTGCTTGATTTAGTTTGATTTAATTTAATCTTTTAAAACTTGGATGTTGCTGAGGCGAGACTGTGAAATTTACTCGTTATTTAAACATTCAATCAAACAAGACATTGATATTTTAAAACTGTTATTTCTAAACATTAAAGTTACTTATAGTCTGAACCATTGACTTTCGACGTTATCAGGAAACGACTAAATAAACCGCCTATTAATCTTTGACCTGAACTGTAGTGTTTACCACAGAAAGATTTGCTAATTTGGCTCTTAACAGATAGATTCATCGAAGTGCTTTCAATTCACTTTAAAACCGACAAGCTGCAGAATTAAAATTTATATAAAAATCCATAAGTTAGCTTTAGCATTAGCTATAGCGTTGAAGGAACCGACAAAAACAAACGTTTCTGCGCCCCGGTAAAGCGCATTAAACTGTGCCAATTCAAACCTTAATAATAAAAAAGCCTAAAACAACAGATAAAGGTAAATAATTAATGTAAATGTGGCTTCAAAATGAAAATGTTCACCTACTGATTGCTTCAAAACAAACATCGTTGAATGGTTTCCAAGTTAACCGACGCAGGACCCTCTGAAATTGGTGCGATAAGTTATGCCTGATTGAAAACATAGCAAATTAAACAAACTCGGAATTTTACTTTCAATCCGAAGCGATGTGTTTGTATGAATTCGACTTCATTGTAAAATGTAATTTTTATTCAATTTGTTTATACTATAGCAAACTGAGTTTGTGCCAGCTGGCAATCTTTAGGGTAGCTTGGTGTTGTGTGCTAGCATCGGGCTAACACTGGGCTAGCCTTATTACGCAGCTAGTTTTTAACACTCTGCATCCTTTAGCAATAAAATACCACAAATATGAAATAAATTAGCGACACATACAACCACAATATTAAGGAATTTTGAGTTTTAAATTTTTAATATAAACAATTCCACCAGATATGAAATTCTATAAAACTTTATATAGTTTATTATCATTAGCTAATTATAATTAGCTAATTATAATTATATCATTAGCTATCATTAGCTATTATAATTAGCTATATTTAAGAATAATTTTGATGTTCACTATATTTACATCCTTTAAAAGGCCTTCTTTTTTTGCTTTACAAATTATACTTAATTGTTTCTGATCAGGGGCTGCACAGTGGGTAGTTCTGGGTTCGATTCCCGGCCCGGGGTCTTTCTGCATGGAGTTTGCATGTTCTCCCTGAGCATGCGTGGGTTCTCTCTGGGTACTCCGGCTTCCTCCCACAGTCCAAAAACATGATTGTTTGGTTAATTGGCTTCTCTAGATTCTCCTTAGGTAAGTGTGTGTAAATGGTTGTTTTTCATGTTTGTCTCTGTGTTGCCCTGCGATGGACTGGAGACATGTCCAGGGTGGACAGCTGGAGATAGGCACCAGCATCCCCTTACCACCCCAGCAGGGATAAGCGTGACAGATAATAGATGGATGAAATAAATAGAAATATCTATCTATATAAATACCCATGTAAACACCCTGTGTAATAACCAGTGGTGTCAAAAGTACACACATTTGTTAAGTATATATATAGATAGAAGTATAGATACTGCAGTTTAAAAACACTCTGGTAAAAGTTGATCAACTTGATGTACTTAAAAGTGAAAAGTATGTGCTTCAAAAACTACTTAAAGTATAAAAGTATAAAGTAACTTAAAATAACTGATGCCACTATTATGAATTGAAAAGCTGAATTTTACGACTTTTTCTAAAAATGTCTTTCTGACGATAGGGCTTTTCTGAATGAGGGATTGTAGCATGGCATGGTCAATTCACGTTCCCAGTAAGAACACCTCTTGCTTCTGTGTTTCCGAGCTAACCAATGAGTGTTTCATGACTCATCTTTCACACTAGTTTTCAAGATGTGGATGGCCAATCATTTAGCATGGCATGGAGACATGACGGATTCAATATTTAGCAGTTTGAAGAACAAGAGTAACCTTTGATTTAAAGCTTCTAGAAAGTACAGATACTTAGTGAAAATGTAATGAGTAGACCAGAAGTATGAAGAAAAATAAGTTGCGTAAAGTATAGATACCTCAAAAGTGTACTTGTTGACAGTAACTAGTTTTTGTACTAGTTACTTGAAACCTGGGTGATATAGCCTGTATAATCAACTAGAATAAAAAAATGCAAGTTTATCTTCCTTTTGGAGATTCTTCTTCTTTTTGACTATTGGAGCTGATTTAACGGAAAATAAAGTGATCAATAAAGAAATCATTAAAAATCTTGAAAGTCCCAAAGATATTTTAAATGCACAGTGACGGGGCTTTGTTATTTAAGGTCAATTTAAGGAATAGAAAGTACAGATACTGGTGGCTAACAGAAAAACGATGTAATGAGTAGAAGTCAGAAGTAGGAAGAAAAAAACAAGTTTCCCTGGCTCCAGTAAAGTATAGATACCTAGAAAAAAGTTTAAAAATCTTAAGTACAGTAGCATAATGGTTTTTGTACATAAGTTCTTATTTATTTCAATAAGGGCTTGATACCTAAAGCTCTTAAAGCCTACTTCATGTTGTCTGACAAGTTCTATTGAACTGCTTGATTTGACAGTCCTGTGTGCGTGGAAGGTGAAAAGTGGCTTTATAAAAATGTTTATCTAATATTTTATTGGTCATCATGAAGGTAGGTTGAACTAGAAAACATTTCTTCTCTTGATGAAGTCATTTTAAATACTACTTTTTTTTTTAATGAATCTTAATGTTTAATAATCTGATTCTAAAAATATGATAAAAACACAAATATCTGTAGGGTGTAAAAAATACCTCTCACAGTACTATTTATAAACTTTATAAAACCAGAGAAAGAGGTGATATAAAAGTTTATTTCGTAAAAAATCAGTTTTAAGATAGAATCTTTAGTTAATTATCTGAATCTAGGGACTAAACCCAGTTAACATGCACCAGAATTTCCATTCTGGAATCAATGGATGTATTTCAATTCTACGAATAAAAAAAAAAAAGGTGAAAAAACAGCATAGTTGCAGCAAAAATTCAGACATTTATTGCAGATCATTGCAAATTCTGACATTATTATTCATCTGAGCTCAGCTGTAACTGATCATGGCATCCAATCAGAAGCCTAGAAGGTACAAAACACATCTGAAATGTTTCTGACCAGGTGGAACAAACTATCATTCAATTTATACTATGTAAAAAAAAAAGGAAACAGAAATAAACTGATAAAAAAAGGAAAAACCTCAGCAGCTGGTCATGAAGCTATTGATGTTATAAACGATAAAAAATACATTAGACTAAACTACTAATATAAAGAAACTGGTATAAAAATTAAGAGTAATAAACAAAATTGTGTTCAAATGCTCAGTTTCAACAAAGTTTATAGTGTCAAATATTTTGCAACCTAAAGATTAAACTCATTAAACACGCTCCAAGTCAACATCCAAATCACTGAGGAGGAGATAGAATCCCCAAACAAAGAATCGGCTGCACACTGGAAAAAATCAAAATCTAGATAAGTCATTTTTTTCTTAAAATAAGTGCATTTGCTCTTGGATTAAGGTAGTAAAAGAGAAATCTTGCCAATGGAACAAGACAATTTACACTTAGAATAAGAAAACACAATAGCATTGTTTACAAGTGCATATTATCTAATTATCTTATTTATCAGAGTAGAAATACTCATTCCATTGGCAAACTATCTCATTTACCTACTCAAATTAAGGGGAATTACACTTAATTTAAGACATTTTTACTTATTTCTGGATCATTTTTCCAGTGTATTGCATTGTTTAAAACACTTGAGCCCAAATTCAGCCAGAAAGAACTGATTTGCAGACACAGAATTCATTTTTTTCTTAAAATAAGTGAAATGTTTTCTTGAATTGATGAGGTAAGTGAGACACTTCACCAACAGAACCAGATAAATTACACTTAAAACATTAGATTATCTTATTTCAAGTGCATATTATCGAATTATCTTATTTTAAGAGTTAAAGAAACTCATTTCAAATACAAAAATAGCAAATAATCTTATTTATCGACGGTTATAAACATTAAATTTAAGAAATGTTTACTTATTTCTAGATAGTTTTTGCAGTGCATAAACCCAGCCTTCATCTGAACCGTCCAAACTTTTTGGAACATTTTATAAACCGTTATTATATGAATCATCTGGGTCATTTTGCATTAAACGCTGCAATGATTTAAGAGTTTATAGCTAATAGAGTTTTTTTTGAGGGAGGCAAATGAAAGCATTTAAAATGGGCTAAAGTGAATTTTAGCTAATACTGATTCTCATAGAAATGGGCCTAAATATCAACAACGAGAGCTGGACAATTTTCTAACCCTTTCTTAATATTTGTAAATGTAAAGTTCTGTTTTTGGTTTTATTTTCATGTGGAAACAAAAGTGTCTTTGTTTCAAAAAGGTTAATTTGGGGTAAAGCCGGGGAATACGGAGGTAGTCCAACAGCTTCCTTTATTCTCTGCAGTGCACCATTATCACCGATAGGGAAACAGCCCCATAGCATGACTCCACCGCCTCCATGCATGAAATCTGGCTGTGTTGTTAGGTTTTAATCAAAGTGTTGCAAGGAGCTCAGAAAATTATTAGCAGAAATAAGATGGGAAATCAAACTTTCCCATCCAGCTCTATAGATTTCCAATTTGTAGGATCTGATGTGTTTAATATTTCAACATTTCCATCAAAAAAAGCATCTAATTGGTAATGAGATTGCCTGCAGATCTTAGCTTCTGTTTGCAGCATTTAAATGATTTTGTTTGGACTCGCAAACACTTAAAGGGGAACGTCCGAGGAACTCTGTGAAGATCCAGAACCAGGAAATGCAGGTTTCAGTGAGTTGAAAAAACCTCACGGAACATTTTCTACACAACTAAAGAATAAAAGTTCACAAGTTCAAACACCGGAGAGTGAATAAAAATGTTCAGATGTAATGGCATCGTACTTTGTGCCACTTATTACAGGTAGCAAAACAACACCGCATCATCATGCTGCCACCACCGTGCTTAATAGTTCTAACCAAAACCGTTTTGTATCATAGCTTCAAACTTCGGAGCTAAAATTTCAGGGTAAAATATGATGGTCTGAGTAAAAATCAGGATTAGAACAATTCAAGAGTTTGATTTTGTAATTTCCCTTGCAGAAAAATGAATCCTAACAGGATAGGCTGTCCAATATATATACGTTTTGTTGATGTCCATAATTTAATTACTGGATTAGCTCAGAAATATTACTTATTTTATTCTGGCATAAATCATCAGATCTTAGAGATAAAGGGGAACCTCAAATAAAAAAATAAATTAAAAAAAGTGTAGGAGCCTAAATTCACTTTAAAATAAAATAGATTATTATTAAGTTACAATATGTGCCAGAGAGTAAAAGGTTCTAATGTGTGAGGATATGCAATATTTCTAATTGTACTGACCATCTTTCGCAAATTAACGAGTTTCTGGATTTTATGGGTGTGGCTTCTGCTTCAGGGTTACACAGGTAACTACAGTGGAGTCTTCTTTTATTATTTTATTTTTCGATATTTCATACCTGTGTAGTTTATATTAGTTTTGCCTTACTGCCTCCTTTTCTTGTAGCTTGGATTGTTTCTTGTATTTTCTTTGGGGGAATTACCAAAACAAATAAAAATCAAGGATGCTTGGATGAATTGAGGTGAGAAATCCACAGTTAAACACGGTGGTGGCAGCATAATGGAGTGAGGCGAACTTACAGAAAAGGCAGCCGTATGAAGAACTGATATAGTGATAAAGGTGGACTGGCTCAAACTTATTTAAATTCCCTTCAGAATTAAGAGCTTGATGCTTTAAACTTGGAAACAGGTGGAGTTTCAACAAGAAAAGGAACCAAAACCAGTTATAGATGAGATCAAAAATGGCTAATAGTTACCTTCCTAAAGCCTGTTCAGTGCTTTTAATCTAGATATATGGCAGAAAATAAGCAATTTGAAAAAGTATTCTAACTCTCCCTGAAGGAGAGGTCAAATATCCAGCCACAACAACGCTGATCGCAACGACGGAATATTAGGGCCAGGCTAGAGATTTAGAGAGATTTTAAACTAAAGTCAAAACAATATAAGAATAAAGTCATATATTTACTAGAATAATGTCGTAAAATCATGAGAATAAAGTCATAAAATTACGAGAATAAAGTAATATTACGAGAATAAAGTCACAACGAGAATGGTCCTAAAATTACGAGAATAAAGTCATAAAATTCCAAGAATGAAGTCGTAAAACTAGGAGAATAAAGTCGTAGCATTATGGGAATAAAGTCTTAAATTATGAGAATAAAGTTGTATTTTATGACAACTCTACAAGAAGCACTTTCTTCCCTAAAGTGAGGAATGTGGAGCATCGTGGTGAAGTTATACTTTAGCATCGGTTTGACAAATAAAGAAATGTTTTAGCAGCAGCATCAAACTGGGCAGGATGTCAAAGTGGACTCTGGCTGCTGATTGGTGGAGCTGGTCGACCGCCATCTGCTGGGCGGACTACAAGCTTTCTTTCTGAAACGTGTTGTGGTATGATTACGTTTTTCTCATGATGGTACGACTGTATTCTCAAAATAAAAAAAAAATCTTTTGCCTGACCCTAATACTCATATGGAGGATAAAGTGCCGTAATTAAATAAATAAATACAGCATTAAATAAATAATTAAATGTGTCAATAATTAATTAAATGTGGAAATAAATAAATAAATGTGTCATTCATTCATTAAAACCACGTCACTAATATAAAGTGCCACAATTAAATAAATAAATACAGCGATAAACAATTAATTAAATGTGTAATTCATTAAATAAATAAGGAATTAAATATATAAATGTGCCATTAATTTAATAAAATATGTCTTCATTTTATTAAAAATATATATATAATTATTTCGTGTTCCTGTGTCGCAGTGCATCGAAACCATTAAAAGAATCTGTCAAACTGACCCATCAAAGTTAGGGGGCGGGGTTAACGCGAATCGAGTCTCTGTAATCGATTTGCTTGGCCTTAATGTGCAGGGTGACCAATCAGGTGTTAGATAACCGCCCCCTAACTTTTTTAATAAAATGAAGACATATTTTATTAAATTAATGACACATTTATATATTTAATTCCTTATTTTTTTAATGAATTACACATTTAATTAATTGTTTATCGCTGTATTTATTTATTTAATTGTGGCACTTTATATTAGTGACGTGGTTTTAATTAATGTTTGACACATTTAATTATTTATTTAATGCTGTATTTATTCGTTTAATTTTGGCACTTTTTATCCTCCATATAATACTCCGTCGTAGATTGCTACAAAAAGCTGTGATTGAGGTAAAGACTCTAAAGAACCTTTAGGCAAACATCAGTTAAAGGTTTTATGCCTTAAGATCACGTGTCTCATGAACTTGACTGACAAAAGAAGTCAGTTCTTGTTTTAAAAAGTCGCAAAATCTTTCAGCTGTATGATCAATAAACCTCAGGACTTCCATGCCGATAGTGATCGGCATGGCAACGGTGTGCAGGCCAGGCAGCAGTCAGCGTGGACGTCGTACTGAAGGCTGTCTTTAATAGATGCATAAAGTCCAACTTCATCGCTCAGTCCTCAGCTGGTAAAGGTCAAACACGTGACGATTGTTTCCTCTAAAACCAGCCAGTTTGTCAACTTTAGTTCATAAAGTATATATAGGAAATTATGCAAACAGCTGATGCTAAATCTGTCCGCGTAAAAACGCTCTAAAGGCCCTCGTGCTGTTTTTGTTTGGAAATATAGACGCCGTTTTACAAAGCTAAAGGTTTGCAGTTTGAGTCCAGACGATGCTGCAATCACAGTCAGCTTCTCTTCATGTTTTATTCTCTGCAAAATGTAAAAAAAATGATCTGAATGGGGGTTGATCAGCCTACGGCCTCTGAGCCAGACGACTCTTCCCCTCCTCCTGCTCAGCCAGCTTGAAGTGGGTGTAGGACAGGATCCCCGCCAGCGTGCAGAGGATCCCTAATGCCTGAGGGAGACACAGGAAGACCGAAAATCAGCTTCCAGCTGAAAACAAAGGTTTAAATCCACAGAGCAGCACTGAGGGAAAATAAAAAGAACCTGGTTGAAAGAAAGCGGGTCGTTGAAGAGCAGGTATCCTCCAACCAGAGTGATGCAGAACTTGAAATGACCAAACATGTTGTAGCTGATGAAAGGAGTCAAGGTAGCAACAGGGGCGGAGTTAGATGGGGGGCCAGGGGTGGCCATGGCCACCCTTAGCCACTCATTGGCCACCCCTACCATTTTTTTCTCCCCCTAATACAGACATTGGCAGCAGTAATACTATCATGAGGAATGTTTAAACTTATTAAACATTTAAATTTTTCATATATTAATAGTTACTTGACAACTAAAATGCTGTGGTTAATTATGCACAGCAAAATACTAACATTAAAGTTTATATATGAAGAATTCATGCTCTTTTAAGACCCTAAATTTGTGTTATATGGGGTGAAGAGAAAATTATGTCTCTGCTAGTCATCAAGGAGTTTTCAATGAAATCATAGATAAATAACTAGATATTAGTACATGTCATATTAATGCTATGCAGAACAATTTTTTATTAAAGTGGGTAAGTAATGACAATAGAAAATATGTTTTCCCCAGACATTTTGTCCATTATACCTTTTAGACAGCATGGACGTTTAAATTTATTCATCTATTTGTAATCAAAAGGCTGCAGGAAAGTATAGTTTGTCTTTATTTAGAAAATATGGATGTTGTTCCTGTTGGAAAAAGTGTAGATGGACCCTGAGGTTCTGGCGCCTATCTGCTTTTGGCCACCCCTCAGTTCACTGACTGGCCACCCCTATCAAAATTTTCTGGCTACGCCTCTGGGTAGCAAGAACTGATGGAAACCTTTGAGCAATTTAAAATTTAATTCTCTTCATCTCTCCAGAGGGAATAAAATGGCTGGACGTCTCCCGGTCAGTAAAAGGATACGTTACAGCCGAGGTATTCCCGATGATCCAGTAGATGGAAAGGTTGACGAGGAACGCCACCACACCCGAGAACAGCACCGTCACCTGGTCAGCAAGAGAACAGCACTTTAAAGTCACAGACTTTAGGAGGAATGTGTAAAAAAAAAATGTTAAAATTTCCATCTGCTAGATGTTTAGTTTGCTTCATGTCTGACCAGAGCAGGCAGAGACCACGGTCCGAATATCCCACCGTCTCCTGTTAGCGGCTCAAAACACGGGATGATCCCGAGGAGGAACGCCGACGACAGAGGAGCCTGAAACAGAGCCAACATTACAGAGTAAATGAAGCACTATGGATCCCTGAAATACAGGAAATACGACCTACTTTAACCTCTGGATTAATCCTTTCTAATTCTATCTCAGCCCACCTGCTTTCTACAGCAATAGACTGGGATTACTACGGAAGACGGCTGATTTCCGTCTCTCACTTACAGATCTTTATTTCAAAGATCCTGGTTTTTCTCAGAGCTAATGATAGACACTATAACTCAGTTACCATGGCTTTTGGTGGAGAACCAGGCCCACAGCACCACAGATCCTCCACCTTGCTTAGCAGTGGGCTGAATTTCCAAATATTCATCATGTTTTATGGTAATACAAACTCGTTATTCAAAAAGTTTAATTCCATTGTTTTATATTAATGATCATTCAGTTTTGCATTTCATAATTGATGTTATTTTGTAATGAATTATATCAATAAAAGGGACATTTTTCTAGATGATAAATCATCTTGACAAGATTTAATGTTTCAGAATTTAATGGTCCAGATGAAGCAGCTAAAAATATTATGACCTAGTTAGAACAATAGCCTGGGCACCTTAAACCGGTGCATCAGCCTTAAAGGCACACTATGCAACATTTTTGCTTAATTAATGTGTTCCATAATGTTTTGGATGATTAATTGAGTCATTTCAGGTTGAACAAAGGTTTTCTGCCGCGCTCTGGTGGTCTGTAGGGGAAATAACGTACTTGTAATTGCAGGAACCTCCTGCTGCACTCCACAGGCTCAGACGTCTCGCGAGAGTCTGCTTCGCTTCGCTACAGAAACTGCTACACTTCCAGTGGAAAGTGCTGCATGCATGGCTCAAGTACAGCAGCCGGTATATTTGTGCAGTTACCAGCGAGAAAAACAGCGAAACAAAGCCCATGTCGGAGCAGGCAAGAGAAAGAGGAAAAGGGCTCTGACCAGAGCTCAAAACAAATCAGCTTGGCTTGACGGAGAAAACCATGAGAACAGCTGAGCATATTTACTTATTGAAGTGTACTTTTACTTTCGCCTAATGGGAGCGGAAAAATGCAAACCAACCCGGTTGCATAGTACACCTTTAAGATCATTTTTCCTCTTTGTTAGCCACGGTTATCTGCAAGGACACAGTTGCAGTCATTGCTGCATTATGCAAAAATGGTCAAAGAGGGAAGCTGGAAAAATTTTTCAGGAACAGTGTTCAGTCAGACCAGCACACCCATAGTCAAAACATGTTTATCCCTTTAGTTTTGTACAAAACATTTACTTTAAACTACCTCAGACGTTCATGTATCCCTTTAATCATATATGTTGCAAATGATTTAATCACTGACTTTTATACATAACATTTGAAGCAGATGGCGATCAGACCTTAAATTTTTGTACATGACTAAAGGGATAGATGCCTGTTAAGGTATTTCAAAGTCAAATTTTTGTCCAAAACTACAGGTATAAAATCTGACGTCTTGCGCAAATGTATTGACTATGGGTATGCTGGTCTGACAGAACACCGGCGGCAGAGGGGAGTAGAATGGTGATGAACAATGCTTGTTGAACTAAATGGTGCAGGAACAAACATGAAGGTTTTGGGCAAATAGAAACTCCACAGATCTTAATGGCAGAATTGATTATGCAAGAATGGAGGATTTGGTCCAGAAGTTGATTAACAGCAAGAATTGAAAGGTAATAAAAAAAAACAGGGTCAACACTTTGAATATTGACTTCTTGTATGAACTCAATTCTCAATAAAATATTTAGATACTTTTGAAATGCTTGTAATAATATTTCAGTAAAACATCTGAAGCAGCAGACCCTGTGAAAATGCAAAATTTGAGTCATTCTCAAAGTTTTTTAACACTACTGTTAGACTTTGAAGGGGTGGAACCATAAAGCTCCGTTATTAAATAAAGGAAAAAAATATTAAATATTTTCCACAACGAATAGCCTGACTGTATAAAACCTGGAACTCAACGCTATTTCTGACATTTTGAATTGAAAACGTTTCCTGGATGGGAAGAGAAACGTCTTCAAACTTGGAAACAAAGTCTAGTGGATTGTTGTTTTTTTTAAAAACTTTTTTGGAATCCAGATCAAGATGTTTAAGATAATCTAAAAGTATTCACACCCCATGCAGTTTTCCTCATCCATCTGTTTGAAAAGAACTCCAGGTTTTCAATGATTTCTGTGATGCGACAATTAATTGCAGCTGACATCAAAAAGAAAACAAATTGGAACGTTTCCATCTTAATCCAAAAACACAGATCTGAACGGTGCGGTGTGCATTTTTAGGGCACGTCTCCACCAGCTTCCAGGGTAGAATAGAGATGGCAAAAGTACTCACTTTCCGTACTTGAGTAAAAGTACAGATACTTGTGTTAAAAAATACTCTGGTAAAAGTGGAAGTACTGATTAAACTTCTTTACTCAAGTAAAAGTAACAAAGTACAGGCTTGTAAATTTACTTAAAGTATAAAAGTAAAAGTAGAAACCACTTTTTTCATGCCGCTGCCTACATTTTAAATGGATGTCTGCCAATAGGACTAGATCTCCGCTGTGTTCATTTTCAATCATCTCGCCGTCCATGCTACTATGCTAACGCCACCGCCAATTGCTGCAATGATTTGCCGCCAATGAATACCGCCTAATCTGTCGATTCATCTTGTAGCGTAAAAGGCCAAATGCAACGTAGATTCCCCATCCAATTAGATTGAATTTGGTATTGATGACGTGAAAAATAATAACGGTAACTCCATTGAAATGATTCAAAACTAAAGTGACCAGACAATTTTTTAAAATGTAAGGAGTAGAAAGTACAGATATTTGTGTAAAAATGTAAGTGAGTAGAAGTAAAAAGTCGCCATAAAAAATAAGTAGTAAAGTAAAGTAAAAATATCAGAAAAATCTACTTTGAGTACAGTAACGAAGCATTTGTACTTCGCTACTTCCCCATCTCTGGTGTAGAGGCAGCCGCTCTGAGATCAAGCCCAGTTATAGTGGATTAGAAACAGATGGATTTTAGCTACAGACTTTGACTAGGCCGTTCAGACATCAGCTGCCATGCAAAACTGTCCCTTTTAGCCCAGAATATGTTTTATTTAGGGGCTTACTTCTCTATCCCTCAGCATAATGCTGCCACCACCACAAATAGATGGGATGTGGCGTTTAACTACGGTGATGATTTTATACCTTCAAACCAGGGACATATTTGGAGAATATTAGCTAATCAAACCTTGAAGGCAGCGCTGATAAAAAAAAGAAAAAAAAAGACTTCCAACTGGACTCTTTATGAGCAGCAATAAGCGACCTTCGACCTGCTGCAGAACAACATGGCTGTCGTTAAGTTTCTGCTTCAGGCTTCTTACCTGATAGTACAGCAGCTGCATGGAGTTCACCTGGAGCTCATGTTGTTTCGCTCCCACCCACTAAGAAACACAAAGACAGGCGGATATCAATCAATGGTTTAGTTTCCTGCTCTCTGGGTATCTGTTCAGTTACTCACCACTTGGTAAAGCGAAGTGACAAGAACCCCCAGCGTGGCAAACACCATCCCCAAGAGGTTAAAGCGGACATCATAGTAAGAGTTTAGTATCACCCCTAAAGTTATAGGCACCTGGAAAGACAGATTATTACAGTTATTTAAAGAAAAGAGCAAATTCCCACAGGAAAATGGATGATTTCCCTCACTAGCGTTAGCTTAATCTTCGTTGAGAAGGTCTTCTTGTAGTAAGTGGTCTGGATGAGGATGATGACGGGCGTGGTCATGGCTTTGGCCAGCTGGTACGTTCCTATTGTGTTGTTCTGCAGGGAGAGGTTGGTGAAGGCCACAAACCCACAGAAGCTGAGCGCCAACCACATGATCCTGCGCACCTGGAGGCTCTTCGGAGAGAAGATGTCCATTTTCTGGAAAACGTAGAGTCCCAACCAGGTGACCACAAAATGCACCAGGGTGAGGGTCATGTTGGGGAAGCGGTAGTGGACATAGATCCACTTGTTGATGAAGACGACGCAGATGGAGGAAAACAGGTTGACCAGCAGGCCGGCGATGATGCGCCTGTTGGCTGAAAAACCAAAGAGCTGCCCGGTCATGGTTCCTGATGTTCCCGAGCTCAACTTTTCCCAGGAAAGATTTGATAGGCTCAAAATCACAGACTAGAAACAGAAAAGAAAGTGAAAAGTTAGTGAGCTGACCTCTAGGGGGAAAACATAACAAAAAAGGGCATTTTTAAATGTTAAGAAGAGATAGGAAAACTATTTCCACATTTATGCTAAAGGATGGATGACTGCACCAACATCTGGATGGACGGGGAACAGGAAACACATTTGGAGTAATTCATCTTTCACACATTAAGGCAGTAAATAAAGTCTAAAACCACAAAAAATGTTTCCATACTATAAATAAGAAAAAACAAAAACAGGAAGACATTATTCAAACCAGAGCTTTGCTCCTTAAACACCTCACAGATCAAAGCTCTGGTGTGAATAATGTCTTCCTGGGTTATTTTCTAGCTTTAAGTTAGAGTGGCTCAAGTTATCCTGAGCTATCTATTTAGTTGTTCTGCTATAGCCCTAGCCCGCTGGAGGACTTGGAGGTCACTTTATATAATTCTGCATTCTCAATTCAATTTAATTCTATAGCCCCATTCACAACATGTATGTCATCCTCAGGGTACTTTACATTTCCACCGAGATCATCCAGTCAGATTGATTCAAAGCTTTCTATCTAAGGAAAACCAGCTGATCGCATGGATTCGACGCAATCCCTCGCTTCTAAGCATGCTTGTAGCGACAGTGGAGAGGAAAACTCCTTTTAACAGGAAGAAACCTCCAGCAGAACCAGGCTCAGTGTGAGCGCCATCTGCTGAGGACATTCACTGGGGTTCAAGGAGACAGAAGCAGACATAGAAAAAGAAGCATAGATACAAAGCAGCTGTTAAAGGCGGCCCCCGCCCAGGAAACACAAGCAACAAACACAAGCTCCAAGCCAGCTCCCATGTCAGAGGATGAAGAGAGCACATCCAGTTAGTCACAGTCAGAGAAACAGGACTACACTGGAAAACAGGCCAAGCTCCAACATCTAGAAACAAAGGTGTTGATGGCAGCAGCACAGCTGATATTTCTCCAGGATGGAGTCACAGCCAAACAGGAACAGACCAGATGAAGCTACTATGAGAAAAAGCAGAGAGTGCAGAACGTTAGAGATTGAACTAACAGATTCTGCAGAGTGGGAGAATAGAGATAGAATGAAGCAGAATGATGAAAAGGGGTCCCTATGTCCTCCAGCAGTCTCCAAGCCTATAGCAGCAGAACTATAGAGACTATGGTTTCTCTCCAATATTTGTTAGTTTAGTTTTAGTTTTCCTGTTTATTCTGCTGCTCCCACTGAGAGGCTGAAACACATCAGACTCCAGCAAAATGCTCTGCTTTGTGTCCATTGCTTGTCTTGTTTACAAGAGCAAAAAATAAAACAAAAAAAGAACTTGAAATACAGTCAGAGCCTTGTCCTGATCAGAGCCCTGATCAAGCAGGGTTCCACCAACATCAGGATCTATTCATGCATGTGGTCTGGAGGTGGAGGCTTAGTGCTGACTTCACCACAGTTTCTGATTATTGCTCTTCTACATGGATTCATTTTAAGTTATGCATTTATTTGAATTAGTGGAATCAGGAGTTTCCTAAACTTATGTTATGAAACATCATAAACAACTTTAAAATGAGCAGCTTTGGTTTTAATATGAATTATAGCTTCATGTCATGTTTCTGTGTAACTGCCACGCATTAAGCAAACTTTACCTGCGGGTCTCCATCTCCCTCTGTCTCCCCCTGATTCTGATCCGGATCTGCTCCGACTTTTACCGAGCAGCTCCGAGTCTCTGTTCCCAGCGCTCCCAGACGCAGCCCCGGGTTTCCCTCTATGTATCCCTGTCGTACCTGTGGATTCTCTCCGCAGCTCCCAGACATGCAGCAGCCCGACTGACCCCAGCCTGGATCACCGGTTTGTTCCTGTTTCCTCCGCGGCGGAGAGCGGAGCCACAGCGGCAGCTAACGGAGCGGAGGAGAGGCGCAGAGATGGGTCACACTGCGAGAGGTCTCACTCCGTACCAGAAACAAACCCGATTACTTTCATCATGTTGATAAAACACTTTTTGAAAATGTTTTTATCCATTTCTGTAATGGTTCTTGATTGCATGTATAATGGTTACATAAAGTTAAAAAAAAAAAAAATGGAAATAATGGCTGAAAAATACGACTGCGTATTAGTGCCATTCAAAGACAAAAAATAAATTGGAATTATAATGTTAGAGTTTAAAGTGGCACATTTACGAATAAAAACACCCAAATTTACGAGATTATAAACATTAAAATTTAGGAGGAAACAAGCTGCAAATGTACGGAAATAAATTGGCAAATTTAAAAGAAAAAAAAATATTTTACGAGATTATAAAGATGCAAATTTATAAGAAAAATTTGCATCTTAAAAGTAAAAAAATTACCACAGTAAACTTGTAAATTTGCAATAAAAAAAATTCAGATTTACGAGATTATAAACATGCAAATTTAGAAGGAAACAAAAGGCAAATGTACCGAAATAAATTGGCAAATTTACAAGAAAAAAAATGTATTTACGAGATTATAAAGATGCAAATTCAGAAGAAAATTTAGCGTCTTAAAAGTAGAAAATTTACGACAGTAAACTTGTAAATCTACAAGAAAAAAATTCAGATTTACGATATTATAAACATTCAAATTTAGAAGGAAACAAAAGGCAAATGTACGGAAATAAACTGGCAAATTTGCAAGAAAAAAAAATTATTTTACAAGATTATAAACATGCAAATTCAGAAGAAAAATTTGCTTCAGAAAAGTAGAAAACTTAGGAGAAAAAACATGCAAAACTTTAAGAGATTCACGTTTACTTTAAAAACTTCCATAAGGAGGCTATTAAACCCTCTAATTCCATCCCCAAATAATGATGCATTTGCGTGTGCTTTATGCAGCATACTTTATGTGTATTATAATTTCGCTTTGTTCCGCAAATCTATATGTTTAAATCTTGCAAATGTGCTTCTTATAAAATGTTTTTTCTTAATAATTTGCTACTTTTTCTCTTATATTTCTACGTTTTAATGTCGTAAATTTGTGTGTTTTTACTCGTAAATGTGCGCGTTTATTCTCATAAAAATGCCACTTCAAACTAAAAAATGTAAATAAAATTTTCTTTTATTAAAAATTATCATATCACGAAAAAAAAATTAATATTTGTTTGTCATATTTTGCCTGTTAGGTGTTCAAGAGTTAAAGAGTAATTATTTATAAAAGTTGCGATTATTTGCTACCAAATGCGTTTCTATCTTATGAATTTTCTGTATCCCACAAGGACATTTTGAAATGAGAAAAATTAAAAATATTTCTGCCGAACTTCTCTAGGATGCGATATAACAGCATACGGCAGGGGGCGGTAGAAGTCGTGAAGGGTTTTAGTCTGCGGAGTTTCTGAAAGAGAAGAAGTATCCCTGCCAAACCTCGTGAAGCGGGAACTGGCAGGTTTTCCAAAATGGACTGGTAAACTATACCTTTATTTATTGAAACAGTGTTTAAGCTCTACTTTGTTGCGTTCTATACTTTCATTTCTTTTATTTGCTTACTGTGTAGTTTAATTCTGGGGGAGCTAATGATGCTAACAATGCTAACCCTGCCCCTTATTATGAATGCTAATGCTAACACGCTAATTTCTGTTGACATACTTCATTTAAACTGTTACCTGTTAGAAATAGAAAGTTATTATAATTCGCATTAGTAAGGGAAACGACGAATGTAAGACTAAACTCTGCTATTAATAAAAACCAGTAACGTTTATCTACAAATAGTTATATAATTTGAGTTGCGACTTAACTACATTTCTTTTAGGTACTAATATTATATATTTTATTACATTGGAATATGAATTGAATTCAGACCGATGTTGTTCATCTAAATGACCGAATTTGCAAGGTATCTTCACTGGTGATATTGCTTTAAAAGTAGAGCTACTGTGTAATTGGGCAGTTGCTGAAGCAACCGGCGCTCAGTACATAAAAGATGCTTTATAACAAGTTTAAGCAGTGTTAATGGAGGTTGATCCACACAGACCTAAGTAGGATTGTTATATTTTTTATAAAATAACAGACCCTGCTCCTGGCACCCTGTATTTGTTTGGATGGAAGCCTTTTTTTAACAAACAACATTACCTCATTTATTTTGAATCAGACATGGCTGCATTTACAGTGGAGACGTGTCCAGTATTCAGTTGGCAATATATTCTGTGACATCATGCATGATGTTCTGGGTTCAATTCCCGGCCCGGGGTCTTTCTGCATGGAGTCTGGCATGTTTCTCCCTGAGCACGCGTGGGTTCTCTCCCCGGTACTCCGGCTTCCCTCCCACAGTTCAAAACATGACTGTTAGGTTAATTGGCTTCTAAAATCCTCCAGGACTAGGTGTGTGAATGGTTGTTTGTTTCTGTGTTGCTGGAGACCTGTCCATGGTGGACCCCGCCTCTCGCCCATTGACAGCTGGAGATAGACACCAGCACCCCTCGCAACCCCAATTGGGACTAAGCGTGTTCGAAAATGGATAGATGGATGAATGGATGGACGGACGGACATCATGCATGATTATTTTGTGGATGTTTGTAGAGAAGATCAATTAAGGACACCAGTTCCTGTACAGTATGTTGGGGACATTCATTGTCCTTATATTTTTCCGCTATCTAGGTTGGGAATAAGACATACAGCAGAGTCTATAGATGTTATTACAAAGTCAATTTCAACAGTAATCAAAACCAAAACTGACTTAAAAGAGATAAATTTTATACAGAGGTTAAATTTAATGTTTTTATTGTTGATAAATATAATCAAGGCTGACGTGTGATTAAAATCTACAATTTGGTTTCTTTGATGCTTAGAATACTAAATGAGATTAATTAAAAAGCTGCATTTTAATGCAGAAAAGTTTATCATGCGATTGGCTGCACAAACATTGGAAACATTGCTGACTTTATGGTTATCCAGTAAATTGCCTCTTTTCCTCATGTAAACAAACATTAAAAAGTGATCGCTGATGTGGCTCGTCCTTCACTGCAAAAAATGTAAACTTAAATGAGTCATTTTTTCTTAAAATAAGCATTTTATCCTGATTTGAGGAGGTAAATGAGACACTTTGCCAATGAAACAAGACAATTTGCATTTGAAATAAGAAAAATCAATTGCATTGTCTTATTTCAAGTTGACTTATTTTAAGTGTAAAAATACTTATTCCATCGGCAAACTATCTCATTTACCTGCTCAAATTAAGGGTAAATACACTTGATTTAAGACATTTTTACTTAATTTCAGATCATTTTTGCAGTTTGTCGCATCCAAAGCTGGATGGAAATGAGTAAACAACAAAAACAACTACACCTGCAACAGTCATAACAGTTTGGGAATATCGTGCAGTGAAGCCACTTAAATGGGACAACCGTCTTAGGATTTTATCTTGCCTCAAACCTTTTAACTTAATCACCTTTTTAGCCTCCAAACACACACTATTTTTTTTTCTTTTTTTCCCCTCCTAATGTAAAGTAATAATAATCAAATAAGAATGAATGTATTAAAGATAGAGATGATGGTTTAGAGGATATCTTAGCCTGTGTGTCTTGTGGTCCTGAAGGGCTCAGGATGAGTTGCGGTCTCCGGTGGTCCTTGATGGGGAGGTGACGGTCGCCGCCCGCAGGAGGAAGAAGGTGGCCTGTATCCTTAACAAATACTGCTGTTTGTGCATTCCAGATGTTGCTATCACTCAGTCTGAAAGATATAACCTGAATGTGTTTTAAATAAGATGATATCAAGTCTTGATTTTTAATGTTGCTGCTTTTTGTTTCAGTTGCATGAAATGACACGGCTGTCTAATTATTAAACATGAAATATGATGAAATATTAAACATGAAGTGTTACATTTGACAAAATGCTTTAAGTGCTAAAAATGCTGTTTATCTTTCCAGCTTTGCACCACATTAGAGAAAAGCCATTATATTAGTGCTGTTGCCTTTAGTAGAGATGCACTGATCAGGATTTTACTGGCTGCTACTGATTGCAAGTTTCCGCTGATATCACTAAAAATCTTCATTTTGAAGCTGTTGTAAAATAAATAGTTAGCTTATCATGCTGCTGTCAGTTTGAAGTCTTATAAATGTTTGTTGGATAAATAAAAGTTTGCACCTAAGCAGCTTTAGTTCTACTGATCTACGGCATGAAGGTTGTTTTTTCTTAACTCGCGCCGCTCAGTCCCGCTCACCAGGCAGCAGCCCCGTCGCTCCCTCGTTAACGCCGGCCCGCTCGCTGCAGAGAAACACCCCTCGCGTCCCTGTTCAGACAGGCGGGTGAGGGTCAGATTAAATCCTGGTGATTTAATCCTGAAAATTCTCCATTTCTGATCAAACCCCAACTTTTTTCCTGCCTTTCTGTCTCCTAAGTCACCCCCAGAGTTTCTAGACGTCTCCTCCATTTTTGCTCCCGGATCTCGGACGCCTCGACCACGCGACACACGCCCAGAAATGCACTCAGCAGCGCGGTGAGAGACTTAACACGCCGTCTCAAAGCCGTCATTTTTTATTTGGGTTTATTAACTGATCTAAAATGACCCCTGTGTAGAATTTGGAGGACAGCGCCTGGACTCAACAGCATCGACTTCCCCCGTCGTCGGACTGGACGACAGCAGCTTCTTCTTAGACGACGCAGTGTTGGGACCTGGAGCTCAGCGCTGCTGAAGGAGGACGACCCCGGCGAGGCAGTGTGAGTGAAACCAAACGTTTTACCGCCAGGCTGTGTTGCCGCGGAGATCTAGGACATCGCAATTTTTAACACTCAAACTCGATCCCCCATCCTCTCAAGCGGTGTGCAAGTCTTTTCCCCAAAAGAATTCCTGGGCCTCCTTTTTAAAAACACTCTTCCTCCGCTGTGGTTTGAGCTGCTGGAGGATTATCACGAACATCTGCCAGGAGAAAGTAGGGTCTTCCTCCTGTTCTACCTTCTCTTTAATTCGTGATTTTTTAATTTGAAAACAACGTACCTTTCGATTTCAAACAAGCGCATTAACCTAAACACATATTGAAATATCTGGTTCTGGATGTAAAACAAAGTTACTTCCAAATCTGTGTGTCATCGATCTGAGCTTTTGAGTTTTTTTCTAAAAGAAAACAAGATTTTTTCTACTTTTTAAAGGTAATGAGTATTATATTTTCAAGTGATGATCGCTATGTTTCATCTACTATCATTTCAAATAAACATAAGCACATACCTTCTAGACATGTTTGCATGAATCAAATGAAGCCTCTTTAACCCCGTGGTCTCTAGCAGCGCATCCCCGCTGGCGCTTCCACTTCGCCTTCCAAGGTGTCCCGCAGACCCGCCGCACAAAGCAAAGCTCTGCAGCCTCCCCACTGTGGCTCCCGTCCCGCCCCCTCTGAGTTCCTTGGAGATGGTGAGAGCATGCGCCCAGATGATTAAATCTCTCCAAAGCAGCAAAACATGCGTGAAATGTGACGTCCAGTGGTTTCCGTGATCATTAAAAATAATTACAATTCCGCGCTAATTCGTTTTTTAATTAAGGCCTTAATTGGCACTAAAATTAATTAAATATGTTTATCGTGGCATTTATAATTCTTTAATAAAAAATGTTTAGAAAAAAACAATTTCGTCAGATATATTCTATCGCTATTAATTTGCGTGGAACTGATCATAAAGCCGTATGTTTGGAAAGGAAGCTCGAGGCGTGAGAAAAAGCTAGAAAAAATATATATATATATATATTTATATATGGTAATATATATTTTGTGTGTTTACATACATACAGGAGTCATGGAACTCCTGCTTACAGCTCCTTCATATTTCATGTACACTAATAACTTCAGTGTACATGGTTCTTGTTGATGGCATTAAAATAATTTCTAATAGCATTAAAATAGCGCGAAATTAGAGTCACTCATTCCTGTATGAACCCTGTGAACGTTTAATTTAATATAGCATATTAAAATATCCCCATCAGCATCCAGCGTATGTTCAGTTTCAGCCAAATATATATCCGCCGAGTTTAATTGCTTATAGAGTTTCTAGTATGCGCATATACTTGATGGGACCGCTTTAATTCATAACTGCTTATGAACTGTGTTTGTTCTCTACTCCCAAACTCAGCATCTTTTCATTCCTGTAATAAGAACTTTCTTTTGAATGGATTTGATTAAAGTTTAGGTCCCTCTGTATAAAATAAATATTTTTGATGGAGATGAGAAAATCTACTGCTTCCTGGTTGGTGAATCTCGATGTTCTTTTTCCTGTTTGGTGCGATTGCAATTGCGGATCTTGTCCTGGCCGGACCGGAGCGGAGCAAAAAATAGCTCGGCTCCGTATTTTGTCGGTGACGGACGGAGAAGACGTACGTGGACGGAGACGTGCGGAGGAGTAGCGGTGGATGTGGAACAGCTCTCATTGATTTCCATGAAAGACAAGCGCTCCGCACGACGTACGTCAGCGGAGCGCTGACGGAGTATGTGGAATCTGGGGGTCAGGCTACGTTCACACTGCAGCCTGAAGTGACCCAAATCCGATTTTTCGGCCCATATGCGACTTGGATCTGATCTTTTCCTGACTGTCTAAACAACACAGATTTGATTTTTTTTCCAACCCGACCCAGGCCACTTGGCTATCTGTGCCTGAATCTGATACGAATCTTATCTTTCCAAATGCGACCTGTGTCTGAACGGCCAGGTCGGATTCATCCGACCTGAACGTCATGAATACCTGACAAAGGTCACTATTCTGCGTCTTGCTAGCAAGAAAAATAACAACAATGGCGGATGATGATGCGGAGAGCAGTATTTATGTTTAACCATATTGAAAAGGTTGAGTTTTTATGGTTGGAAAAGATCGCTAGATGTGCTCCGGCACTGAGTAGAGCACGCTGGCCTGTGATGTCATTGCGTCCTCTACTGCACATGTGGGACACTTGCGTTATATGACTGGAGTTCACACAGGAGATCACATACAAGTCACATATATTTGGAAATATGAACGGCAACGCAACAAAAATCGGATTTCACAAAAAAATCGTAACGTAGCCTAAGAGAACGTGTGCTGTGACTGTGTTAAAGGTGAATGTGCTGCAGTCTCTGGTGCTGAGAGCGGGTCAGAACAGTAAAACAGCAAGTGTCCGCTGGCTGCTGCAGCAGGAGAACTGCACCTGGAGGCTCATCTCGTCTCTCTACAGGTATCCACCCGGCTTACCGAGACGCATTTCTCTCTTCCTGGCTGTTTTTAAATTAACCTGACTGTCTCTGCAGAGATCGGGTCCAGTTGGCGTTAGAAGAGGACATGATGACAGACATCGTGGTGAGTCGATCATTTGAGACTGAAAATGAGGCTTAAGTTGAAGGCAGTCCTTTCAGGAATAGATTAGAAGAACGTCTGACTGCTTAGTAGGAAAGACGAAGAAATTAGTCATGATTTAAGACTTCCATAATAAATGATTTTTATATCAGTGTGGCAGTCCTGTGAACCTGTGGTTGTTTTACCTGAAGGTTCCCAGTGAGAGTGAGAAGGTCGTCGTTGAGCAGCTTTTCCAGCGAGATGCCATCATCCGACAGAGCCAGGTAACATGCAGACCCGTAGTGGTTTCACTTAAGAACATATTTAGATGTAAGAAGTCTTTTTTTTAATTAATAAATAAATCCAAACAGTCTGGATCTGAGATCTTCAGTCATTGAAATGAACTTTTCTCACATCTCAGGCAACATAACTGACCTAGTTCAAAAGTTTAAACCGTTTGTTTGTTTACTTTTTGTTCACCAATACCCCTGACATTGAAAGAACCCCACAGAATGATGCTTCCACCACCATGCGTCTCAACTGGTTCAGTGTCAGTAGGTTTGATGGTCACATTTAGACTTAAAATATAGATCTAATCTTTCTCCAGAAGACATTCATTTCATGTAGGACAGGGAACCTAGATGGCACCGTAAATGGCTGCATCGGTGCTTAGCTTGTAAAGATGTCCAAGCAGGTCCAATGTCATGCAGAGCTGGCTTCATTTGTTACTAGGGGTGTAAATCACACCCATCATGGCGATTCGATTCAGTATCGATTTTCTGACCGAACGATTCGATTATTTTCGATACTCAAGAATACACCACGTTACGATTCGACTAAATGGTTCTTTTTTTTTTTTTTTTATACACCTTACAGGCTAGACAATGTTTCAAATTTGAAATAAATCAATGAAAGCTATAATATCGTTATTAGGGATGCACGATATAATCGGCCCCCTATCGGTATCAGCCTTAAAACTGAATATCGGACATCGGCCACCCCACCGATATTTAACCCGATATTTGATCAGCTTCTGAGTTTCTAAAGTCTAAAAAAAATTAAAGACTTCTAAAGACGAGGGAAAAAATCTTGATCCATTAAAATATCCCAATATCTTCATATGCTGATATATTGCCATTTAAAAACACCATATCAATCTCTTTTACTAATGAAATATTGCTATATGTCATCGTTATGCTACGAAATCCCCCGAAAATTCACCAAATGTTGCCATATTTTTATATGTTGATATATTGACGCGGTATCGATCTATTTTACTAACAAAATCTCACAAGAATTTGCAAAATATCACGAGAGTTTGTAACAGAACGATGAAATTTCACCAGATTTTGAAAGTAAAATAGATCGATACCGCGTTTTTAAAAATCTATTTGATATCAGCATATGAAAATATATTTGAGTATATTATTTTTCAAAGTGTCAGAAATGGATAACAAAACTGCTATTTTCAATGACTACTTTTTTTTTTCCAGCTTTAATATCGGTATCGATATCGGTTATCGGCTACATGAGTTTTAAAATATCAGCATATCGGATATCGGCCAAAATCCCAATATCGTGCATCCCTAATCGTTATGCTTTTTTTTTTTACTACAGAAAATAACAGAAGTAGAAAAGTTGCACTCCACTTATTCCTATTAAAACCTTATTCACTGAAAAATAATAGGCTATAGATTCTGCGCGCCTTCATCAAAAAATACTGTATAATATCATAGCGGCGTAATACTTCGTGCTCCAGACGCCCCGCCTCCTCCACAGACGCTCCTGTCATCCTCCTCCAAATTGTAGCTGACTAGCAGGACCGCAGACAGGGAGGCCGGCCTGTTTTGCTTTTATGGCCTAAATTATGAGAAGCAACTCGTGAAGTTTTGACCTGCTTAGAAGAGCTGCAGGTGCCAAAGTAAGAACGCTGGGACCCTTTTTTTCCACTTGGATCTCCGCCATTTTGTTGGCTCCTCATGTCCTCTCCGCCGCCGGACTGGGAAACCCTCGCCTCTTACTCGGCCAGCTGCTTTCAGAGGTCTAGACTCCACAGCGTAGTAGCATTGTGACTGACGCTCAATACTTTCGAGCATAAATCAAAATGTTCGCATCAAGCTCACTGCAACACACTGCTGTAAGAGTATAACCAGGTAGGAGGGCAAATAGGTTTAGCGCCATCGCAGCATGGGAGGTAGAATTACGCCCCAGGAGCAAATGGATAAAAAATAGACCGAGGAAAAAACATGAATCGATCTTCTTGCGGACGTATTTCCATGCATCGGATCGCCGTGGCCGTTGGATCATTCATCGATACAAAATCTATTATTATATAACCTTCTATTTGTTACCAATATCCTTTTAATCTGAGGGGAGCAGAGGAGCTCTCATTCACTCAGAAACAGCCAGGAAATACCAACAAGCACGGTGGTGACATCATCATGCTTTGGGACCCTTTCACTGTGAGCTTTGCTGGTGGATTGGACAAACTGGGCAGATCAATGGAGGACTACCTTCAATTCATCAACTTCAACTATCTGTGGATCTCTTAACAAAACGTTAAACCTACAAACATCCATAGTGGTTTTAAAATGGATCAAACAAGCCATTTATAGTTATTTATCTAGTTCTATGATAATTTGCACTTTTTATTTACTTTGTTCTCTTTTTCTCAAAATATAATTAGTGCTCATTTTTTTTGAATTGTTTTGTTTTCAAAACAAATACAGCAGGTATAGTCTAAAATCCTAGATTGGTGAGTTTTAGTATTGATAAATCTTCAAACATCCTTAAATCTTGGTCTATTCCAAGAAGAAACGGTTTCTAATTCTTGGACGAAGCGAGTCGCTCTTCCAGCCTGGATGATGCATGAAGCTTGTTGACTTTTAGAAAGTAAAGTTGAGTTGTTGAGTTTCTCCAACATTGCATAGTCCACAATGCAGCTAAATTGTTTTTTTTGCAGCTGGTTGTTGATTGGCTAGAAAGCATCGCCAAGGATCAAATTGGAAATTTCTCTGATAACATTGAATACTACGCCAAAAATGTTTGCTGGTGAGTTATTCTCATCCTTCAGATTGAAATTCACCTCAGCATGTTTTAAAACACTTTTTTTTTATATAAACTTCAGGGAGAACACGCTGCACGCGCTGAAGATGAGGCGCAAAAGCGGCTCCAACTTCCTGGTTCCTCTTGTCACAGAGCTGGTGAGGCTTGTTCCTGTAGAAAAACCTTCTTTCCAACCTCTGAACAATAACAGAAACCCAAACAAGTAATGGTGGCGTTCCTCTGCTCCAGGATCCAGATGCTCCTCTCCGGCAGCAGCGCCCCCTGGCAGATCTGGATAGAGAGGACGACGCTCGACTGCTGAAGAACCTTTTCACACTGATCCGGGCGGGAATGACTGATGAGGTAGAGGAACAGATTTCATGTCAGAAACTAAAACGTGACTTTTAAAGGTATGGTGCAGGATTTTTGTGAAATTTTTTGAAAAAACCCGCCCTTTCACTTGAAGAAAAAATGCACCCTGTACCCACTCCAGAGTGGGAACGCCTATTAAATGCGTGCAAGAGCGTGCACAGGCGCATTTCTCATTGTCCACGCTTGGGGCTGCAACAAATCGAATCGGCCAAAATGCGACTTTTAAAGAGCCGCTTTTGGCAACGCATTTCATCATCGATTAGTTGTGTCACCGGTGATTAATGCCTCATCCGCCGCCGTCATAACATGCAACTTTTGTAAAACAAATGAACATGGCACGGAAGCACCACTGTTATGATGCAGCACCTGAAAAGGAAAACATTGTTGGAGCCATCAGGTAGCAGTGAAGAGAGCTGATCAGCAGGATGAGCCGCCATGTTTGTTTTGGTTTTAAAGTGGGGGAAACGTTAGCGTTAGTTTCTCACAGGTAGCTCATCTTGATGCTTTTCCTTTACCGTGTTAGTAGGTTACAGACAGTGATAAGGTTGGCTACTTATTTTACTTTTAATTTCATTTGAATTAGCTTAAAGCAGCGTTTATATTTTCTTTATAAATAAAAATAACTTGCAAATTATGAGGGCAAGGCTTTTAAAAAGTTTAAATCTTCTGGCAAAAGATAAAGTAAGAAGATCCTTCTGCAATTTATGGAAGTAAAGCAGAATAAAATCCAGCAAGATCCAGTAATATGTCAATTACTATCTGCCACATTCCCATGTAAATATATCTGTCTTTGGAGTGATGTGTTTTTTAACACCTAGTTCTCTCCTATTTCTTTATTCCAAATACAATCTTATAATTTGAACCACAGGGCTATTTTTATCTCTATGGTTCTAGTATATATTCTCAAGTAGCAACTTTTAACTTCTCTGCTATACCTCTTCCTGTCTTAAAAGGCAGAAACTCTTCTAGTCTAAAAAAACTCATTTGTTGAAATGGGGGGCCTGGCTTGTTTGAACCCCTTAGGGGCTTTTAAAAACAAAAATGTCTTTTTTTGCGTTTTATGAAACAAAGTAGCCTATATTTAGTGGATGTTCAGCCACATTTCTCATGTAAGTTTGGGGTGGTTTTAACACAAACATTTATTTTTTCATATTGCACCAAGTACAGTTAATGAGCAACCTGTACTTTTGTGTGCTTGTTGTTTTATTCTGTCTAAAATGTTTATTTTGGAATAAAGAGGTTAATATAAAAATTTTTTTCCGTAACATCGATTAATCGAAAAAATAATTCGGCCGATTCATCGATTTTTAAAATAATCGTTAGTTGCAGCCCTAGTTACCGCGCCTTGTTTAATAGCTCATACAAGCTTACTTTCAAAAAGAAGACTTGCAAATTTTCCATAGGACGGCCTGACGTAAAACATATCACCACAATGATTGAGGACCACTGATTTTGATGATCCTCCCTGAAAAAAGAACATCCTCCACTATATCTTTAAAGTAAACCATATATTCTGGCATGCAGTTAAAGATTCTGCCATTATTGTGTTTTTCACATCTATATTACATGTTTCTAGGCTCAGAGGCTGTGTAAACGCTGCGGTCAGGCCTGGAGAGCAGCAACTCTGGAGGGCTGGAAGCTCTACCATGATCCCAACATGACCTCAGGTAGCAACTCACAGGACACTTAAGCTGTATGAATGATGTTCACACTGGAGATCATATCCAGATCTCATATATATGGAAATGTGAACAGCAACAGGAAACAATCAGATTTCACAGGAAAAAAAATTGGACTCGAACTTCAGTGTGAACGTAACCTTTTTCACCAATAGAAGTGATTTATGGAGCCAAATTGGGGCCATAAAGTTCAATAAAAAATAAATAAAAATATGATAAGTATCCTGAAAAATAAATATCATTTTTTTTTTTTTTTCCAAAAGACAAAACTTTGTTTTTTATTGTTCTTTTTTTGGAACTCACAATTTTGGCTTTTTGTTTGGAACTTGTCTTGTATTGGGGGGCTGAAAACCTATTCCCAGCTGTGTTGCATTCAGGGACCATGGGAATTAGAAATGACAAAAAAAAACATCCATACTCTGTGTGTATGTGATTTGGTTTAAAAAAATAACATCCATACTCTGATAGAAGCGGCTTACATGGAAATATAAACAAGATCTCAGAGGAGAAAATATCATCTTTAAGTTCTTTTGTGTAACTTTTTAACTTAAGGTGGTTAACGAACCATTGCTAACCGCTAATGCTAGTGCTGTATTCATATGAACGTGCATACGGACTAGTCAAATCTAATGCATATCCTCAAAGTGTTTGTAAAATACCAGGTCGTGACTCAATTATAAGATTTAGTTTATATAACCTGAGCTTTAAAAGAGACAAGAGGAAAGCAGAAAATAAAGATCAGCTTATATGTAGAAGCACTTCGATCAAGGGTTCAGCTTCAAGTTACTTTAAGGAAATAAAGAAGTGTTTTTGATGCACAGATGAGATAAAAACAAGATTATTTATCAGAGAAGGTTGGTACATTTTATTCAGCTAGAATTTAAATCCCAATTCTTAAAGTGGTTATGTGCTTTTGATTGTTCTGGAAAGTTTAAATTATTAACAAAACAAAAAAATAATCATAATTTATTTGCAAAATAAAGTGCTTTTAGTTAAAGAAACGATTATTGATTCTGTGTTCATGCATTAGCTGTCTGCTGATGGCGGTACCAACTCGTTTTTCATAAAATGTATATTAAAAAGTGGATTATTTTTTTTTTTTTACAGATTTTTTTAAATTTCACTTGTTCTCTGCATTTTTGGGATTGTAAAAAAAAAATCATAGGGACTCTATTGATCTTTAAGTTTAATAAACAGGAATAAACATATTACGTATATTTTGATTCCTAAATTCTCAAAATCAGTTTTTGTTTTTTCCTTCCTAAAACTGTCTTCACACGCAGTTTCTGTTTTTGAAATAAAAGAAAAGAAAACACAAACCTGCCAGAACATTCCAGCATGTATGGTTGCCGTACCAATGCCGTCTCTCTGCTGACAGGAAGCTCTGAGCTGCAGCCTGTTGAAGGAAATCCACACAGAGGGATCTGGAAAGCCTGCTGCTGGAGGATGGCTGAGGAGGTCTGCTCTTAGTCACCACCTCCTGGGGACTCCGATATGAAGCAGACGTCAAATATAAACTCTTAGCTTTCGTTCCAGGAGCAGCTGAACAGATACGAGAGGGCGATCTACGCCAGCCTGAGCGGAAACATCAAACCGGTGATTTATTCTTCACATCTAATCCACAGCTTTAACTCGCTGCTTCAGGACTTGGTTTGAACCGTCTGTGGGTTTTAGATCCTGGCCGTGTGCGAGTCGTGGGAGGACTGCGTGTGGGCGTACTTCAAAGTCATGGTGGACTCACTGGTTGAAAAGGAGCTCATGTCATCAGGCATGGCACACCAGGAACTGGAGACACTACCGCGGGAATATCTGGAGGCAAAGTATGACAGATGAGCCGAAGGAGTTGACAGTCAGAGGGAGACATGTCTCTGATAACACTGTCGCCTTTCCTCTTCCTAGTTGGACCATGGAGAACGTGTTTGAGGAGCTTCAGGCATCAGGAGTCAAAGGTGATCTTCCTGATGAGGGGTTTTAAGGGTTAATGTTGGGATCATGGCGGAGCTCACTGCTAACCAATGTCTGTGTGTTTGGGACAGAGAGTGTTGGACGAGATCAAAGAGCATCATCACGTCATCCAGAAGTTTGTGATTCTCGGCGACCTGGACGGTAAAAAATAAATGTTTTAGTTCCTGTAGGATTTCTGAGCGACTCGGGTACCTGGGGGCTCGGGTACCTGAGGGCCCGGAGCCTCGGGTACCTGAGGGCCCGGAGCCTCGGGTACCTGAGGGCCCGGAGCCTCGGGTACCTGCCGCCTTCACGATCAGTTCTTCTGTTTAGTTACTTCCTAAATCTTAAAAAAGAAAAAGATCAAATCCTAAAAAAAATCTCAACAAAAACATTTCATCTGTCAGTTTATTCATTGATGGCTGATTTTAGCCAATTAGCATTTTTTCTAACGCTCATTCTATCTTTTGCCGTCAATCAGGTCTAATGGATGAGTTTTCTGATTGGCTGACGGCCTCTAAGCCCCTCCCTTTCCATCTGCTGCGTTTTATGACTCACCTGGTCTTGTTTTTCCGCTCTCTGGGTTTGGCATTAAAGGTAAGTTTGAGTTTTTGTTTTTTTTTTTCGTTTTTTTGTTAAACCAATTAAGAAAAATCAGCCTTGAAATTTAACTAATTAAATTGTGCATTTCTTTTATTTTTTTTTCTTACATTTTTTATTTTTCTGAAGGAGGAAGTGTGCGTCGATGTGCTGAAAGCTTACATCTCGCTTCTGATCCGGGACCAGCAGACGCACCTCGTGGCGAGCTACGTGGGTCAGCTTCCCGCTGAGCTGGCCACCACTCAGTACGCCGCTTTCCTGGAGACGGTCAGCCAGCCAGAGCTCCGCCCTCAGTGCCTGCATCTCGCCACAGAAGCAGGTGAGAGGTTCAGAGGCCAGTGGGACTCTGGATGGTAGTTCATATCAGGAGGATCTAAAGGCTCCATCTGTTCAGGTCTGGACGTCTCTGCGATAACCAAGCTGGTGGTGGAGACGGTACGAGGGAGAGACGATGCAGATTTCACACACCACAGCCAGACACTGGAGACAGGAACCACAAAGGTAAAAACCAAACTGGTACATTGTTCTCATAAAGGAAATGTTTGCTGGAAAGTTGCTACTTTGTCTAATTTGTCTCTACAATCAAATAATCTACACCTGTAATAGATTAAATGAATCAGTTTCATACTAAACTCTCAAGGAATCTAGGAGCTCTGGATTCTCACCAGGTATAGAGAAGAATAAACTAGATCTAACTGCTGCACATGATGCCAACAAGATGAAACAGGAGAAACAAACATCTCTCTTCCTTTATACTTGTTTATTGGTTTTAGAGATGTCCCGATCCAGGTTTTTGGACTTCCGATCCGATACCGATACTGGCCGATACCAGCCTATCCGAGCATGTATTTAAGTTTAAGCTAAAGTATTTAGCCTTAGTTGTAAGACTCATGTTGAAAAGGGTTTCCTTGCTCTTGATAACATCTAGCCAGCTGAATTAGGTGAGATTGAATAAAACACAATGATCGGTGTCAACAAACTTTTTACCTGTTTATTAAGAGATAAACACAAACTGGACAAAATTATGAATAGCAATCTTCTCGGAATTGTACACAGCCAGTGAGCAAAAAGTAAAATCAGAAACAGTTAAAGTTGCAAGTATTACTGTAAGTTTTAATAAAAATGCAAAACAGGGAAACACTGGCGAAAAATAGTGGAATGGATCGTTTCAATATGCTGTAAATCCAACATTTAATGACCGGATTTTTTAAAAAAAAACTGGATCGGCAGTCTGGATCGGCATTTACATGCTTTGCCGATACGCATTTGTTTGCCAATATCGGCGTCCGATACGTGGATCGGATCGGGACAAGCCTAATTTGTTTGATATCAATTAGGGCTGGGTAAAAAAAAAATCAATTTTAAATCGATTCCTTTACATTTTTGCAAATTCAATGTCTAGGGAATGAGATTGATTTATTTTATAGTGACCTGCGTGACGTTCACAATCAAATGAGCAGGAAAGATGCACTCAAGATGACTTCAAGCCAGACAGCTGCAAATATGGCCAACAGGTTGACTGAAGACATTAACAAATGGAGGCGGACCAGAAAACACCCTGGTTGACCTTTGATGACCTCTAGAAACATCTCTTTATATCTTTTAAAATGAAAGCGGTACAAACGAAAATTTTTGCTGCACAAACGTTTGACACCAATTTTGTCTAATTTGAAGAAGGTGGGGGCTGGTTGACCTTTTGACCTTTACATTTTCACTAATAATATCTTCAAAGCAGCACAAACGAAAATTTGCTGCACAAACCAGCACAAACGGAGCAGAGTTAATTGACACCCATTTCACCTGATTTGAAGCAGGTGGGGGGGGCTTGACCTTTGACCTCTAGATGATGCATCGTGATATCTTTAAAATGATAGCGGCATCTAACGCATCGATTTTTGAGCGCTGCACAAACGCTTGACACCAATTTTGTCTAAATGAGTAAATAAAATTGCATGAATGGTTGGCGAACATCAGCCAAAAACAAGTGTAATATCAACTTCCAGTCCAGTAGATGTCGCCTGCGGATGTGTTGATGCACACCGCCTTGGTGACACAAGCATTTCTACTGCGCCGAGTCATTCAAAACAAAACATGGGAGGGAGAAAATATTGCAATGCATCGTAGATATTTCAAGTATCGCGGATGCATCGTGATAGAAATCGCATAATATTTGGTGGTGAATCGCGGATTCGAACCGTTACCGTGACACCTTTGGCAATATTCACCCCTAATTTGAATAAGGTGGGGGCTGGTTGACCTTTTGATGACCCCTAGAAATATTTCTTTATATCTTTAAAATGAAAGCGCATTAAATGAAAATTTTTGCTGCACAAAACGTTTGACACCAATTTTGTCTGATTTGAAGAAGGTGATGGGGGGCAACTTCACTCAGGTGGTGCAGTGAAGATAATGCAGCTCATGCATGTCTGCTGTGTCACGTCTGCTCGCTCAAGTGATGCTTCACTTTTTCACTTTTCACAATCAAGTTTGCACTTATGACACAGTTTTGTTCACATCTAAAGTTTAAACTGTCTGATTTACAAGTTTACATTTTGTGTTTAATGTGACAGGAAAAAACAAAATACATGAGTGTTTTGAAACACAGTTGAACCACTTTCATTATTGTAAAAACAGATTGAATCGAAATTAATCGATTTAGAACTGAATGAATCAAAATCGAATTGATTCAGGACTTTGGCGAAAAAACACCCAGCCCTACTATTAAACATTTTCATTAAGGTTTAACCATCTTCCAACTTCCTTCCTTTTCTCCTTCCTTCCTTCGTTACTTCCTTGTGCCGTAATTTGTTTCCTTCCTGCCTTTCCTGCATCCTAACATACCTCCTTCTTTTCCTCCTTACTTTATTAATTCCTGCTTTTATTGGCCATGTTTCCATCCAGGTGAAATGTTTAACTTAATAGAACTTTTAAAAGTAAGGAAAGAAAGGAAATGCAAATTTGAAGTGAATTAAGCAAATGACGCAAAGCGTGGGTTTCGTCATCCATATAACCATCACTCATGGCTGTTATACACAGTAAGTAGAGGCTGCAATTTAGCACTCTAAAGTTTTAATGAATCTGTTGCTTCCAGCCGTGTTTAAGTGTATAACATGTTGGGTAAAGGCTAACTGTCAGCTGACTTAAAAAGTGTCTCCATCTACATATTAATCCTTTTTTAAAAAGCCAAAAACCACCTTAAGCGAAAATGTAAACTTTTTATTATTATTTTTTTTCTAACCTTTTCTGATACGATGCATCAAAGAGCGTTTTAGAAGAATCTGATTTCTAAGAAACCTTTGAAGCTTTTTCATAGCTTCCTTTCTCCCAGCCTTGCAATCTCTTCCACTAGGGGGCAGTGACGTACAAAGTAAACAAATAAAAAAAAAAACAGGTCCAATGTAAAAAAAAAAAAAATTGCTTCTTCAACATTTTATCCTCTCATTTCTATCCCCATTTGTCACTGTTATGTTTTGCCTGTAAATTGTTTTTGTTTTCTTACCCATTTGGTCTGATAGGAGGACCAGAAAAAGATCGACGTCATCGACTGGCTGCTGTTTGACCCAGCCCACCGATCTGAGGCCCTGAAGCAGTCCAACGCCATCATGAGGAGATTTTTGGGTAAGTTTTATCCACTGAGGACTTTCCTAAGCCTTCATTCCTGCCTATGTAGCTAAAAACAATGCCTGGATCTCCACCTCTCAGCTCTGCAGAAACATGATGCAGCGAAGGCAGTTTTCTCCAAAGTTCCAGAGGATTCAATGAGTGAGATTTACTCGCAGTGGAAGGGCATTGGTCAGACCGCTCCCCTACCTGCAGAGGATGAGAACGCCATCAGAGAGCACCTGTGCATCAGAGCTTACCTGGTCAGTCGGCTTCTTACTTGATGGCGTTACAGCGCTCCGTTTTCTGAATTTGCTATAAAAAGTGAAATGATGTAAATCTGTGTTGATGGCTCGATAGGAAGCCCACGAGGCGTTCACTGACTGGTTCGGCCACAGCAGCTCTGCACCACAGAAGCCAGCGTTTGCTTCAGAGGCCAAATTCACAGAGAGAGTCGCTAATGAGATGAAAGAGAAGGAATACCAGGTAAACACGGTGACCTGATATCTGATCATTAATTGTTCTCTGAATTAAAAAGGATAAAACAGAAACAGATTAATGACTTGATTCCCAAAGCATTGTTAGTTGAACACTGAACTTAAAGGTGATTATTTGCTAAAAAGTGACGCATCGCTAAGGTTCAGACAAACGGATTAAAGCAGATCAACCTATTTAGAACAAAATTTGACCCAAACTAAAGTCGGATCATCCAAATTAATCAGAATACCTCAGTTCATAGCAGTGCGACTCATTACGTTTATCATAAATATCAAGAAAATGTTTCATATTTATCAGTCTTTTCAATGCATGACTTCTGCAATGCCGCCAACCCCACACAACATGGCTACCAAAAAACTGCGATGAGCATCTCGTAATGAATATACTGCATTTGCTTTTTTTACATCTACATTTAATATTGATTGAATATTAGCTGGGTAGTATACCACAATATATGTTGATATTGCAATACTGTGATATCATATTGTGACCCAAGTATTGTGATACGTAGAAATAAGGTTAGAAAATTACATTAAACCAATAAAAAAAGACATTAAACAGGAATGTCTGACTTCTGAAAAGTATTTTCACTTCTATGGCCTCAATAATTGGCTCCTTTTGCTGGAAATACTGCACTGGTTCTTAAGCTGAGTGGTGCTCCCCCTACTGGGGCGAGAGGGTAATTGCAGGGGGTGTGATTGAAATCAATTGAATAAAGAACTCATTTAAGGTCCTTTTTTTTTTTATTATTCCTTCATAGCAAAGTAGAATGTGTTAACAATAAAATAAACAGTTAAACTTTGTTTAATTCCTCTTTAAATATGATATTTTTTCATGTACAGGTGACTGCTTATTCTATTTCAACAATTCATTTACTTATTTTGACTTTTCTTGTTTAACTGCTAAAAGTTTGGTCGTCGGGGGGTGAAAACTTCCACCAAACGTACTATTTATATTTAACCTCAGAAATATGTTCTACTATTTCTCATTATTTCGATTTCTGAGGAAATGGGTTTTGCGTTTTTATCTGATAGCCTTTGATAACATTTTCTAAACTTTACCAAATGGTTCAGCTACTGCATTTACAGTCTGATTTAGCCTCAACATGCTGCTCAGTTCAATCAATGATTAAACAAAGTTACAAGTTAGGTTACAAGTTTTACAAGAAATGCGAATGGAATTAATGTTTGAAGCAATCCCTCCTCTAGAGCGAGAGTTTGCCAACAGTCAAAAAGGAAGCGCTTCATTTTAACAGAAAAAGACCTCAATCAGAACCAGAAGACAGATCAGCATGAGAGGCCAGCTGCATCGACAGAAAAGCAACAGAGAAAAACAGGAGATCTCATCTGCAGAGAAAAAATAAGACCTACTGTTTAAGATAGCAAAAGCTCCATTTATGGCTCATTTAAGGGAATTACTCCTGTGGAAAGAAAATCACAGCAGAACATAAAACCCAGAAGATCAATGAGGATTTTGGGAGATGTAGATGGAGATACAGGGTTTCCACGGGTCATTAAATTATTATTTTTTTTAATTAAGGCCTTAAATTGCATGAAAATTCATTAAATGTGATTATTGTGGAATTTTAAATGCTTTAAAAAATAAATAAAATTAGGTGCTGTCAGTCGATTACATTTTGACAATGTGATTAATCAGATCAATGCCTGAGTTAACTTGCGATTAATCGCATTTTAATCGCACATTTTTCCTGATTGAAAAAATTATTTAAATACTCTCGATGACATACAAAAATATATATACAGGCTAGGTTTGTACTTGTGTTCTTTTTTTTTTAAAATGAAAACAGGTCTAGATACTGATTTATGCCAAAATTACAAATATGTAGCCAAAAAGGCCCTGAAAACAGGCTGCTGTAAAGAAGCCAGTCTTTACAGTTAATGCAGTATTTTGAACAAAGACAAATCGTTTTACCCTACTGCTATAAAATGTAGTACAGTTAACATTAGATGTTAATTAACCAAGATAATAATGAACAATGTACATCGTACCGTATCCCGGCGTCTGTTCTTGCTGGCCCCGCCGCCCTGCCAGCCGGTCACCACCGCGCATCCCCGCCATCTCCGCGTCCGCCACCCGCGCGCCGCACACCAACCTCTGCTTCCTGCCGCCCCGCCGCCACCGCCCAGCGGCGTAGGGAGCGCTTTTTTCCTTTGGAGGTGAGCTCCGCCTGGTAGCCTAAGTGAGGCCCCGCTTCGCGAGAGGCTGCAGCGGGATGTGTACTTGGAAAATTGTACCATAAAACCACATAGCGCATCTCACGTTAAAAAAATTATCGCCAGTAAAATGGCCTCGCGTTAGCTGATAATAACGCTTTATAATTTTGACAGCACTAAAATAAATAAAACTAAAAATGCATTGTAAAGATTCGAAATAACTGGTTCTGCGCGTTTGAACGGAACTGTTTCCAGTTGATCGCAAAGTTTCGAATGTTTGGAAAAGAAGCTTTAGGCGGAGAAAAAGCTAGAGAATGGGGGGAAAATGCAAATTTCATCCAAAGTGGCTGGGAAATCGAGGACATGGCTGCAGCATTTAAAAGTATTAAATTATAGTTACTCATTCCTGTATAAACCCTGTAATGTTTTAGGTAGTTGTGTAGCTCTGCTGCAGGTTCTGAGGAAAAATGCTAGCAGCTGCTTTTATGATTAGAAACAATTGAAGGTTTGAGTCCCAACATGTTTTTTGAAAACTTTCACAGCAGGATAAAGATTCATCAAGTTATAGCAATTAGCATTTGTGATTAAAAAAGTATTAAATATTACCAAAAAAGCCTATTGAAGTGTCGGATCAAAATGATTTTTTAAATTTTAGGCCACCATGGCTGCCTGGTCGAGCCGCCTCGATGTCCTGACTGAAGATGTGAAAGAGAGAATCTACAACGTGTTGCTGTTTGTAGATGGAGGATGGATGGTCGACAACAGAGAGGTTCTGTAACATGATGCTTTTTACCCTTTAAGTTTATTGTTTAATCTGCATGATTTATTTATAGAGCTTTACTTTAACGGTGCAGAGGTAGCTAATGTGAGCAACCAAATATTTTTGCAGGAGTCTGAGTCAGATGAAGAGCGGAGCCACCAGATGGCAGCATTGCGCTCTCTGTGTCTTCCTCGTCTGACCTTTCTTCTGCTCAGCGTGCTGCAGAGCTCCTCCCGGCACCAGGAGGCGCTGCGACTCGCTGACATAATCTCATCTGACCAGCATAAACTTTACCAGGTAACAGGAGGCTTAATCCAAATTAGGCAAATCAGTACGACGCATAAGCCAAAGAGTGTCGGCGGTCACCATGATAAGTGCGGTACAAACAGGGCTGGCAGCACGTAAGGAGGTAGGAAACACAGGCATTTAGCATAGGAAGCACAGGCATTTAGCATAGGAAGCACAGGCATTTAGCATAGCGACCTCATGTGTTCCCGTCTAAATTCAGCACAGCAGTCTGGAGCTGCTCTCTTTACCAACTATTGTTTTCTTAATGTGACCCTGAGAAAGGTGAAGGGAGCTTCAGCTTCCTGCCTTTGGCTGCCTGTTAATGTCAGCGCTCCACTCTGGGACAGGGATTGCTGCTCCTTCAAACGAGAAAATTGGTCAAATAAATTGTCTATTTGCAGGTTTTCTCTAAGGAGGAGCTGAGAAGGTTTCTTCAGAAGTTGCGGGAGTCATCGCTCGCGCTGCTGGATCAAGGACTAGACCCACTGGGCTACGAACTACAGCCGTGATCTTATTGAGATTAAATGCACAGAAATTGAAAACATTGTTTAAATAACTGGTATGTTTATTAGCTGTTTTTGTTTTTTCCTAAATAAAAGCTTTTGTTTCTTGTAGAGTTGATATTTATTTATTTTTTTTCTTTCTCCTTTGGTTCCTTTAAACATATATGTTTGTTTCAGAATAGCCTGACTCCCTCTACATCACCATCTAAAGACTAATAAATGCCTTTAAATTCTCAATCTAGGAAATTATGCTCCTTGCCGTAAAATGTCATGCATAACTGATTGCTGCAAGTTTTGGGAAAGCTCCGTCCAAGTTGATGCAGGACATACACTCAGGGAACATCTATCAATATTAGGCCTTTTTAGATGCTGATTTAATTTGATTATTCTAAAACGATAGAGAGTGAAGTAAGATAGACCTTCTTTTATGCTGTAAACACATCCAGGATTATTTCTGTTTATGTAACTTGATGAGTGGTTAGTTTAAATAAATTGAACAAGCTTTGGTCAGAATCTTCTCCAGACCTACAGTGATAGAAAGTAACACAGTTCATGTACTTGATTACTGTACTTAAGTACTTTTTGAGTATATTTACCTTTCTTGAGTTATTTTTTTGGGCTATTTAGAACTTTTATTCCACTACATTTCTTGGAAGCTGCTTGTTCCTTTTGGCTCAGCTTAATTTATTTAATTCACTGCTGCCGTTTTTCTTGAAATGTAGTTTCATCACAGCAGATAGCCTTTAGAACTGAATCTGGACGCCACTGTTTTAGAAATTTAATGACATTGCACAAATGGCAGAAACTCAGAGTAGATATTTGTATTGTATACATTTTATTAAGGTGTTGCCATGTGGCCAGATTGTGATGAGTTTTAAGTCAGTTGTGTCTTTGTAGTTATAGATTCAACTTTAAACATCTATTCTATAGTCAAAATGTGAGAATAATAACATCTGGTCTTTTTTTTTCTTTTGTTTTTAAATAGTAAACAATTATCAATATAGCTTTCCATTTTAAAGGCATTTTTATGCTGAAATTCTTTCCAGGTGGTGTAGAATCTATAGCAGGTGGTTCTATGCATCAACACATCACATGGTTTCTAAAAGTTACAAGTTCTTTATAATTACTCTGACAATTATATGGAAATGTACTGATATAAAAAAAAGTACTTCATTTGCAATTTTGAATAAATAGTTTTAGAATCAAGTAATTTTTAATACTTAAGTATTTTCAAAAGCGAGTACTTAGGTATTTTAACTTGAATGGATTTTTGATGTGTTTTTTACTTGTTAAGTAAGATTTGACTATGAGTATCAATACTTTTACTCAAGTACTATTGTTGAGTACTTCATCCACAGAAAGCTGCAGCATCGACGCCTGGATCAAACCCCAAAAATATAAGTTCCAGCAATTAATAAATTACATATATTAAGAATCACATTTAATTGCAATGTTCTATCAACGTTGTGAAATTTCGTCATAGTAATGTCAAATTATTAAAAGGATATATTTTTTTTTTTATGTAACTTGAATGATTTTTACTGTTTAAATGAATTAATGTAACCATAGACCCCGGCCACTAGGGGGCACTGAACGAAGATTAACTTAGACCAACAGGAACTAAAGTAAGCTCGTAATCGTTGGGAAGCTTTTCGTTAATAAGGTAAAAAAAATAAGTCTTTAATAGCGTCGTGAGGCCTTCGTCTGATCTACAGTTAAGGTGAGTTTAATCGGGACTATTACTGATATATTCCACGTTGTAATTTCAGCAGAATGCTATGTTATCTGAGAGCTAGCATAAGTAGGCCGCACAGCCTCGGAGTATCGTAGCTGAAGCGAGCCGCACTGGAGTGGCGCGACACACTTGCGTTAATGTTTTGATTTTTTCGAAGTTTAAAGACTTCCTATTTTACTAAAATCAATTGTTTGTGAAATCTTATATAATGTAACCGAAATATCATCTATATTCAGAGTTAAAGTCAAAGATGAGGTTTTAAGTTGTTTGTAACGGCTGTGCTAGCATAACAGCATTTTAAATTCTATTTGTTCGGATATTTTTTTAGGGAATATACTGAGCAGAGAATATTAATCGTGAATTAAGTTTAGGAAGGAGTTGTTGAGACTTTTTGGGCCGGTCCGTTTCAGTGTTTTAGTGGGAGGAGGGAGCGGAACAAGTCCGGGCAAATCTGCCAGCAGCTGTTAGCCTGTAGCTGTTAGCCTGCAGCTAGCGGCTCCTGTTAATCCTTTACAGTCTGAGAAATCCAGACTTATTTTCGTTTATGGAGCTCTAATAATTGTTAATCAACTGTCGGAAATAGTTTTAATAATTATTTCCTTTCCTTAAAAGTGACGTAAGAGCATATATATATATATATATATATATATATATATATATATATATGTATATAGATAAAGTTATGTATATTATACATACTTTTGTTAACTTTGATGATTAAAGGTTGACAAAAAATCTTCATAAATATTTGAGGATTTTATTTTTATAGATAAAGGTGCTATATGTATATTATATATCTTTTGTGGAAAAAAAGATTTTCTTGTGAAGATGATGTAACATTTTTGACTTAAAAATAATTAGAGAAAAAAATTAAGTTCATTTTTTTTTTGTTTTAGTGTTTAAATAATGTATTTCAATCAATTTGATTCAAATAATTTGAAAACGTTTTATTTTTCTTTATTACATACACACAAACCTGATGATGAAACAGATTTAAACGTTTAAATCTGAATGTTAAATTCTTCATAATGTCAGATAAGCAGTTAAATAAGTTAAAAATAAATTTGTTAATTCAGGAAATCATCTTCAGTATTTCTGGCATTTGTTTCGTTGGATTGTTTGGTTTATTTAAAACTACATCAACTAATGAATAAAATAATCCCTTGGTCAAAAAATAGCATAATTTAAATTAATGTGTCATTATATGAAGCCAACTAATAAGAAGAGTTTTGTTTAACAGTTGATCTTTACCTTAACGTAAATGTTTGCCTTTATTTCTAATTTTTTATTTTAGAATATTCAGGCAGTTTTTTTAACTGGAATATATAATTTTCTTTCTTTACTGTTCAAAAATTAATGTATTGTTTGCAGTTTTTTTCTTTCAATTACCTCTTTTTAATCTTGAAAATAAAATCCAGTGGATTAGATGCTGATTAAAAACTTATCAGTTCATGTTTATGTTGAAAACAGTCATTAGAAGAAACCGTTTCCTTTATAGCTGTTATATATCCTTTGATGTGCTGCCAAAATAAATAATGGATGAACTTCTTCCTCTTGTTGTTCCATAATAAACGAGATCAGCCTCAGATTAAGACAATCTAGAAGGTTTTTTTTTAGATAATCCATTTTTGCTCTGGTTCTAGTTACTGCTGGTTAGTGCGACCACAGGACTTGTTGTCATGGTTAGCTAATCTTTGGCAGTGATGACTCACCCTGGACTAGTCCCGGCATGTCTGCTCACACCAAAACCAGATGATTGAATCAGCTGTTCCAGTCAATTTGAACATGTGGTTCCTGCTGCTGACTCAGCCTAGGCTGATAGGTCCTCCCTGGCTGATCTAGTCCCAACATGTCCGAGTTGGACTATAAGAGGCCGAGTTGCTGCTCTGCTCCTCTCTCAATGCACTTTATCTGCTTTTCTTTGCACAGGATGGGCTTCTAGGACCAAATCCTCTTTAAATACAGGTAGGAATAAATTCTGTTCTCTAAGTTCTGTTTTATCCAGTGTTAAAAAGTGAGTTTAGCTGTTTTTGGGAAAAAGTTTACAGCCAGATTATTCCAGACTTATTTCTGCTAGTTTGGTTAAATGAGCTCTGATCATTTTTAATCAATTGTTGGAAAGAGTTTTAATCTTTTTATTTTATTTCTATTCTTTTCCTTAAAAGTAATGATAAAAAAATATATATTTGTTAACTGAATTTCTTTTAATTGTGCAAATTGATTATTAATGGTTGATAAAAAAAATCTTCATAAATCTTATGTGGAAAATAATTAGCGAATTAAATTACTTTGATTTATTTTACGTGTTAGTGTTTAATGTTTTTTGGATCATTTTGATTTAAAGAATTCAAAAACATTTTATTATTTTTATCATTACATATACGCACAGACTTGAGGATGAAACTGAATTAAAGGTTTAATGTTTAAATCTAAATGTTAAATTCTTTATAATGTCATAGATAAGCAGGTAAATAAGTTCAAAGTAAATTTGTTAATTAAGGAAATCATCTTCAGTATTTCTTTCATTAGTTTTGTTGGTAAAAACACATCAAGAAATGAATAAATAAAATAATCCCTTTGTCAAAAGATAGCTTATAATTTAAATTAATGTGTCAACTAATAAGAAGAGCTTTGTTAAACAGTTGATCTTTATTTTTTTATTAAACTGTTTAAAAACCTTTATCTTTAAACTTTTATTTTACAATATTCGGGCAGTTTTATTTTACTAAAATGTAGCATTTTCTTTCTTTACTTTTTTAATCACAGGTTAACGTATTGTTTTCATTTTTTGCTGTTTTATCCAGTGTTCAAAAGTGTGTTTAGCTCTATTTTGGGAAACAATTTTAACTATAAAACATTTTGTTTTCCTGCAACTTTTTAATCTTCCTGTAAATGTTTAAAGGGCCTTTGTCACGTACTCTGACTTGAAGCATAGTTTTATACAATGGCTTTTATTATTAAACGTCCCTCTGGTGGCTTATTATGGATTATTTCAATATTTTCCACTTCTTTTTATTTGTTGGCAAAAGTAATCATGGTGGGTTTTTTATTTTTTATAACAACACAAGACTGGATATAGGATATTGCGAATGAATGGCACGAGTAACATAACTTTAAGTGATCTTTTTCTGTGTATAATAGGTGACTGGACCCTTTTAAAAGACTCCATAACTAAAAGGAAACAAACCTAGTTATAAAATTATTTCCTTTTCAGGTGAATAATGAAGCTGTAGTCTGTTTTTTTTTTGTCCCTCCTCCCAGATACATAAGATATTTCAGGCTTTTCTTTCCTGTAATTTTCATATTAAAGGTATAGTGGAGGATTTTTGCTAATTTTTGAAAAGACCCGCCCTCTCCAATTTAAAAAAATGCACATTCACAATCCTTAGCACCTATTAAACATGTGCGAGAGCGTGAACGAGCCCAACTCTTCTTGTGCAGGCTCTGTTTAAAAGTTGCTGTTCTCATAGGTCATAGAAGCTTATTGTGAGCGTTCGCCTTAACCCCTAAATCCTCCATCACTCTATAGAGCGGGGGCTTTATAGTGAACTCAGTTAACTAACCGTTCGGACAGATGATCACTGTTTTTGCTCCCCTTTGGTCACGTTTCTCCTCGTGCACGCTGTTTAAAAGTTGCTGTTTGTGTCGCTCATACAAGCTTAGTTTCCAAAAGAAGATTTGCTATTTTTCCACTATGTCCGACTCGCCACAGGTAAGTGGAAAACACCAGAATGATTGACAGTTAGGATTGTTACTTAGATGATCCACCCAGAAAAAGAACGTCCTCCACTATACCTTTAACAGCCTCCAGATAAGGATTTTACCCTCTACAGCAGGAAGCTCTAAAATCCACCAGAAAACAGTTCAAAGTGCCAAATGTTGGGATAAAGGAGGAAAAAGGCTTTTATTTTTATTTTTAAATTGGAATCCTTCTAAAATCTCCCTCTTCTGCTTCTTCTAAAATGCAGAAGACAAACGGCTTCGCCATGTCAGCCGACGGGGAGCTCAGCGCAGAAACAACCAACGAAAACAAACTGGTGAGATCCGCCGGCCGTCATTTCAGGCGTCCCTGTTTCCTGCTTTCAATGTCTGACTGTTTTTTTTACCTGTTTGTGTTCAGGTAAGACCGAAGGTAGAGTTCTGCTCATTGCTCCAACACGCCGGAGCCACCAAAGATGTTTTCACCATGAAGGAGGTAAAAGACCTCATCATTTAGAGCTTCAGGAGAATAATTAGTATAGAACCGTCCTGTAGCTTCTTTTATCTTTGGGTCTGTTTTTTACTTTTTATAGAACAGATTTAATTGGGAAGTTTTAAACAGTTTATGGACAAAAAAACATGAGGCCAGAAATAAGAGGTAGCAAAAGGTTAAGGTTTAAGATCAAAAAACTGAATAATAAATCCCATTGGTTTACTTTTTTCATTTAGAGCTAAAATCTTAATATTTTTCTGCTACTGTTTAAGTACCGTTCTTGTAGCATTTTATTACCCCCCCCTGCTGAAGAAGTTCTGTTTTTAGGGAAGCAGGTTTTTCTGATTTGATGATCCAGATCATTATCTGGATGGAGGACATTTTTTAAGGTGCTCTAACATGAGATTGAGATATTTGGTGGAACAAGCAGTTCCCCAGTATACCAGAGGGTGGCAGCAGTGGTTGACAGCCTCAGCATTGGACTCCATAAGTCCAGAGTTATTTTACTGAAGACAGAAACACAAGAAATGGAACATTGTTGGTTTGTTATCAGGATCAACTGATTTTCTGGAAATGTTTGACCAGAGGTGCCTCACGCCAACACTTAATTTAAATGTGGTAACGATGCAGATCATGTGACTTTAGCTGCAGGTGCAAACATAACAATTCTGCTTAAAATGAGCTTTTAGTTTTGCTGCTCTCCTTTCACTGACCCTAACTGTAAATCCCTTTACTGTCCCACAATAAGGGAAATTCCCTCTCTGCATTTAACCCCGCCCCTTGGGGAGCAGTGGGCTGCCATTGTGCGGCGCCCCGGGAGCAATCAGGGGTTAAGAGTTTTTCTCAGGAACCCAGAGTGAAGGCTGTGGGGATCGAACCGGGTCCCGGTTGTTGTTTTTTATTTCTTTTTGCTGTTTATAGCATAAAGTGTTTCTGCCCACTGAAAGACGGAACTCTTATGAATATTTCCTTGTTAGGACGATGTAAACTTTTGACTTAAAGTTAATTAGCAAAACAAATTTCTTTGATTTCTTTTTATGTCAGATTGTTTAAATAATGTGTTTCGATTGACTTATTTTAAGAATTTAAAAACATTTGTATATTTTTATTAGTTGTGGGCATAGATTAGTTTTTTAATCTAGATTAAAATTCACTCATTTGAATCCTGCCAAAGGCTTTCATGATGTCTGTTCTACCTCCAGAATTTAAAATAACAAATGTAATTTTTTTATGTTCAAAATCTTAAGATTTTGTCAGTTATACTTTTTTTGCTCATTTATTTCTGTGTTTTTGCTGCAAAAAATATCGTCCCACTTCCAATTCTAGATGTCCCACTTTAAAAATATAATGTCTGCAGAAATCTGTCTTTGGGGCAGCAGCGTTTTAGGATGATACTAACATCTGTGATTAGAATGTCTTTTATGATGCGACGATTCCGAGGTTCTTAAAAATCTATCCTGACTCTACCTCTAGAGAAGAAATAAGCTAAATAAATACCTGAGAAGCTACAGTTTCATAAAGTGTCCCACTTTACCCACATTCACCAAAGAAACCATCAAGAACGCACGTAATGTCGTAATCCTTCATGGTTTCTTGGTAAAATCAAATTTAGAACTATAGCGTTACCTAAAGCGAAGGAGTGAAATTCCCAGCTGGTTCTCATTATTGACAGATCTTCAATGGTCAATCAGTGCTGAACCGTCGCCTCCACCAACTTCTCATCTTTCGCGGCTTTCTCTGCGGCGTGCTGGTCATGTATTCTCCTAATGTTCGCCTCGCAGTTTGTTAGATGGGTCACCAGTGGCCGCCTGGAGAACGAGCTGGAGTCCATCACGTTCAACCACGCTGATGGCGGCAGCTGGTGGCCATCCACTGAGCCAGGAGATTAGTTAGCTTGGCTGATGGAGCAGCATCCATGTTGAATGTTGTAATTTCACAGCACGCCTACACAGGTTGGAAGATTCATTCTCGCCTCCAGATAAACATCTGCGCTAAACTATCAAGGTGAACGTCACCATCAGTGTAGACCCAGCTGCCATGTTGTTTTATCGCCTGATAAGAGTCTGCTCCCATAGTTTGATAACCTCCGCTAATTTTTATTATTACCTATACACAGAAAAAGACAGGATGATAAAACTGTTTTAACGTTTAAATCTAAATGTTAAAATCTTAATGTCATAAATAAGCAGGTATAGAAGTTGAAAGTAAATTTGTTCTTTCAGGAAATCGTTTCTCACATTTGTTTGGATTGTTTGATTTCTTTAAATATGAAGAATGAATTCTTCCTTAATAAAAAATACATCAACAAATAAATAAAATAATCCCTTGGTCAAAAAAAAGCTTGTAATTTATATTAATGTGTCATTTAATGAAGCCAAATAATAATAATAGTTTTAACAGCTGATAATTACCTTTATTTAAATATATTTTTTCCATAAAGTCCTGCTGCCCACTGATCAGCAGTTCTGACCCGTAAATCTCTGCTTACTCTGAAGTTCAGCCTGCTTGTTTTTAACTTCCTGCAGTCCCATCGGAGCGTAAACGATCTACAGTCGTTCTCAGCTCGCCGCCGCCGTATCGCAAAGATGTCTGCCTCCATACAAACACGACTCGCTCCCATATGATCAGAAATAGCTCTTTCTATGGCAACGCATATATAATTATTGAGACTGCAGTTCATAGATGATAATAACATGTATAACATTTTACACTGCAGCTTTAGAGCCCAAAGACTGAAGCTAAATCATCATCATCATCATCATCGCTGTGGTTGTTGTCCTTTAATCTTTCTGTTAGCATTTAGTGACGATGTTCCGCCGCTGAACTGAAAAAGCCCCAAAGACGGATTGAACAAGAGCAGATTCTACAGAAATGCCGCCTGCTTTCAGACTTTTAAGGGATTTTTCTAACCTCAGCGCCTCACATGGTGTCCAGCGTTCAGCCGCTGGGCTCAGAGCGGAACAGAAGAGGCTTGTTGAAGCTCCATGAAGGATCCGCTGACAGGATCCAACATTCATGGTTGGAGAAATGTTCCGCCCAAATTCTGCGGTTCTGATCCCAAATTAGAGCAGCTTCCAATGTAATAAAGATTTAAATTATTTATGGAAATAAGGAAACTGTTTGTTCTGATGCAAACAGAATCTATGATAGAAGCTAAACAAGGTCGTCTTCTTTCTTGGTAACTAATAGTTAAAGCGTCCTGGACATGAATTCCAGTCCAGTTTCTTAGCTTTTTCCTTCAGATGAAGGTTGTTAACATTTCTGATCACAACTGGGTTTCCCTCCATGCTCTCGTTTCCCTCTCCTGATGGATTGTGGGTACCTGTCCTTTCCAGGTGATGTTCTATCTGGGTCAGTACATCATGCAGAAGCAGCTGTACGACCCGAAGCAGCAGCACATCGTCCACTGCGCTCAGGACGCTCTGGGCCGAGTTCTGGGCGTGGACAGCTTCTCTGTGAAGGAACCGCGGTGAGTCTGACTCCGTTTCTCATCAGTTTCTGCTTTAAAGCTTCTGTTTGGGAACTAAAACATGTTGATGCTGCAGGGTTTTATTCGCCATGATCACAAAGAACCTGGTGGCCGTGAAGAACCAAGGTAGGAAGCTCGTCTGTCTCCTTCTTCCTCAGACTTGTTCTCTTAGCGAACCACAGACCAGAGCAGATTAAAATCAGACGAGTTTAATGCTTGTTTTTCTACTGACAGGCAGGTGGAGACAGCTCTGTTTATACTTTATAACTTGAGGATGATTGTTTTAGATCCAGAAAGATGGAATCAGTTTGATCTTTATCTCCTTTATCAGCATTTTTCCTTCCTCTGAGGCAGCTTTCATTTTTCCCATCAGAAGTGAGACGCATTAAATTCGATGTTCTTTCCAGGCCTCTGATGCAGGATCTGCTTTTAAAGTTTAACCTTTTTAAGTCTAAACAGCATATGTGAAGAAAAAAAATGGAGTTAAACAAAATCAGAAGCTTGACTGACCTCAGATCAGAGATTATACCGAAGAAAATCAGATTTTCTTTTCTTTTTTAACAGCCAATTATAACGTTTTAGGAATAAAACCTTTGAACCATTTCATGTTTTTACCCAGATGTGATTAAAACGTTCAACATTCCTGTTTTTATAGATTCATGTAATGACTTGAGTGAAGGTCCCAACAGCCAGACGGACAGAGAGACGGAGGTAAGAAAACAGCTTCTTATCACAACTTTTATTTTCTCAGGTTTTATTCAGAAAGAAAACGTTTGACCTTAAAGTATAAAATGTGATTAAAAAGGAAACAAGTTTATCTGAATGGGACCAGTAGTGGGAATAAATGTTTCTACTGGAGTAATTGGGTTCCAGTCACTAACCTGCTGCTCATCGCTGCTAAATCGACGTTTTCTCTTATTGTGTTTCAGGAAGGAGCCTCAGAAAGCCGCTCCTCCTCTACAGGTCAGAGGCGGCGGCGGCGGAGGACGAATCCAGGTGAGTTTCTTCATTAAATCACCTGCTGCTTTAAACCAGCCAATCAGCACCCGTGTGACATGAGCCCCGCCCACACAGGACCCTCCCACAGCGCAGAGGGGGAGGAGGAGGAATCGGCAGAGGACGACGAGTCGGACGACAGCAGGAAGAGGCGGCGCTCAGACAGCTACTCGCTGACGTTTGACGACAGCCTGTCGTGGTGTGTGATTGGTGGATTGGGCAGTGGGCGGGACAGACTCAGCAGCCAATCATCGGACTCGCACAGCACGGTGAGAGAGGCTCTCAGACGCAGAGGTTATGGATGTTCGAGGCCGTTTTCTAACCAGGGCTCCGTGTCGCTTCAGTCCGGCAGGTCAGACGTGACGATCGGCGCTTCAGACTCGGACAGCGACAACTTCAGCGTGGAGTTTGAGGTGGAGTCTGTCGACTCTGACGATTATAACGAGGACGACGCATCTCTGTCTGCTGACGATCAGGTGAAAAACGTTTGGAGAAAATTCATTCTCCAATTTTCAGATGACTGGGAACCAAAAGCTGGAACTTTCCTTCCTGGTTCCTGGAGAAAGTTCTCACTGTTTCTGTTTTAGGTTTGATGCTCTTTAAAAACGGAAATATTCAGTTAGAAAGTTTTTCTTTGAATTCATTAAATCTAAAATCTAGAGCTGAAACAATCCTGATTATTTCAATAACCTATTAATTTAGTAATTAATTAATCCTTAACTGGACTATAGAGACTGTAAAACATCTTTAGCTGACAGAGCGACTCACTTAGAGCAGGAATTAAACCAAAATTATATTTAAAAAAAAGTAAATATTTTGTATTTAGATAATGTTTTGATCTGTCTGTATGCTTTATCCAGAACCTTTTAGATTCACCTGCTTTAATTTAGTAACAAATCTTTTTTAAGGAGCCTTTTGCTATCTGATTATTAATCAATTTGCAAAATAGTCGTTAGTTGCAGCCTTTTTAAAATCAAAGTCTCCTTTAAAGTCTTAGATTCGTCTTAAACCTGCAGAAACGCTGGCCGCTGTGATAGCAATCCCATAATGCTTTGCAAGGAGAGCTCTCCACGCAAAGCATTCTGGGATTTATCTGCCTCCTCTGAAGCCTTTCTTTTCTTCTCATATACTTCGTAGACTTTTCCTCTTACGACCCTCGGCCATTTTCAAAAGAACCGGCGCTAAGAAAGATGAGCTTCAGTGACTGAAACCCATTAGCTCAGATATACGCCTGAAAGTGTGTGCAGAAAAAGATGCGCTAGCGGGTTAGAAACACGTGCGCACGGCGACCTTACGTAAACATATCACCTCAATGATTGACAGTTAAGGGCTGGTTTATCCTCCTGCAGCATTGTGTCGCAGTGAGCTTGATGCACGAACATTTTTGATTTATGCTCAATATTTGAGCGTGGTCTGTGCTACACGAGTTTTGTCCGACGTTGCAGGGACATGAGGGTGAAAAATAGCAAGGATCCAGGTGGAAAAAGGATCCCAGCGTTCTCGCACACCTCAAGCACCTCAGATCTTCTAGCTGGTCAAACTTCATGAGTTGTTTTCTGCAATTTAGGTCATAAAAAAAAACAAACAAGCCGGCCTCCTGTCTGCGGTCACTTTGCAATTTTGGAGAGGTGCTAAGACGTCTTTTTGTTCAACTGCGACACCTACGCAGACGACCTAGCTTCAAAGTATAAATCGGCCTTTAGGAGGACCACTGATTGAGATGATCTGCCAGGAAATAATAGATCGTTCTCTAGATCAGGCGATCAAAGAGGGTCCTTGAGGGCCGCCGTCCTGCAGGTTTTAGAGGTTTCTCTGCTCCAGCATAGCTTAATTTAACCCAAAGCTGATTAACAGGCTTTTTCTGAACTACAATAATCAATCAGCTGTGATAAAGCAGAGAAATGTCTAAAACCTGCAGGACAGCCGCCCTCAAGGACTGACCATGGGAATGCCTGATCTATACCTTTAAAATGGCAGAATGGGCTTCCTCTCTGGTGTCAAACCTGTTTTCTGCTCGTTTTTCATGTCTGCTTTGAGGCACACCTGCTTCCCAAAGATCCTGATGCTGTTTCCTGCTTAGAGATAGAAAACAGGAAAAAGACGTGAATAAACTGCTGCAGCTACCTGCTGTATTAAATAATCCTTCTCCTCAGGTGTACGAGGTCACCATCTTCGAGGCCGAGGACGACGACTCCTTTGATGAAGACACTGAGATCACAGAGGCGGTAAGTGTCTTCGCAGGAAAACCCCCTGAAAGGCAGACGTCACTCTTCACTCCGGCCGCTGCGTTTCCCTCCCAGGATTACTGGCGCTGCGCCAAGTGTGACGAGCTGAACCCGCCGCTCCCCAGACACTGTCTGCGCTGCTGGAAGCTCCGTCAGGATTGGCTGCCTGAGGCCACCTTTAACCCCAAAGCACTGCCGTCAAAGCCAACCGACCAATCAGCTGCCAAGGAAGCTGCAGGTGCGTTTTAGTCCATCCAGCATTTTGGTTTCTTTAGAGGAGAAAAGACAGAAATAAAGGAAAGAGTTTTACACCAGAAGCTAAAGCTAAAGGCTAGCTTTAGCTGCACTTTCTTACATTTTTCTCCATTTGAACTTAAAGGAAAAAAACTTGTGAGGAATTAGGCTGTTTGGGAATAAAACCAAACTTTGATTCCATTAAAAAAGTAGAAATAGTTTTTCTCAGGTCTGGTTTTGTCTCTTTGTTCTGAGAATTGGTTGAGCAGAGCGTTTCCTAACTTCTTAGCGTTCGATTATGTCCTGCAGTCTCTGGAAGGGGGGAGTAGCTGGTCCAGTATTTAGCAAACCTGATGACCTGAAAACAATCAGAAAATAACTCGCTCTGTCTTCTAAAGGGTCGGATGTGGAAGAGAGCGAAGGAGTCGACGTTCCGGATGGAAAAAGAGCCAAAAGTCCTCTAAACTCCCAGGGTTTGTCCGACTCGTCTGCACCGAACTCGCAGGACCTGCTCTGCTACTCCCAGCCTTCCTCGTCTTCTCAAGAGAAGCTCTGGAGAAGCTCTGAATCTCAGCCCTCATCTTCCTTCTCCTCAGGCGACTCCCAGGAGCTCCTCCCCTGTTCTCCCTCGCTGTCGCTGGAGCGCAGCGTGTCGGCCGAGTCCAGGCTGCCGGACTCGTGCCTGGACCCCTGTCTCATCTGTCAGTCGCGGCCGAAGAACGGCTGCATCGTGCACGGCCGGACGGGACACCTGATGTCCTGCTACATCTGTGCCAGGAAGCTGAAGAAGAGGAACAAGCTGTGCCCGGTGTGCAGGATGCCCATCCAGTCGGTGGTCCTCACCTACCTCAGCTGAGCCGTCAGCCGGCCGGCCGGCCCACCTACCTCACCTCCAGACAACCGGAATGTTCCAGTTCAACAATAAATATGAACTTACTCACAGCTGGGCTTCAATTTACTCTACGCAAATTAATTTCCTAAAATATGTCTAATTTTAATGATTATTTGAACTAAATGTAAAGAAATCTGCCAAAAATGCTCTTAAGTTTTCTCTTGTTCAGGCTTTACAGATTTTTTTAAACATTAATGGAAAGTTTTAGTTTTCTAAACGAAAGCTGAAGCGTTTCCTCCTAAGAACGACTCAGCCATGAATGTTCTGCTGGAAGAACTGGTCAGCTGTGGTTCCGCTCTGGTTTTACAGATCACATTTAAGGGAAATTATTTGAAACATTTTGTGGTCATCTCCATGGTAAGTCACTTATTTAAAAAAAAAAAATCTCACCTTGTTTGTTTTTGCTTTGAAATCTGTCAGACGGCTCAAATCTGTCGTCAGCCAATCAACTCGTTCCTACAACTTAAAGTTTGACAATGAATAAATATTTTATTGTACATTTTTTTTGGAATGAGTTTCTCATGTTAATCTATGAAACCATCAGAATTAATACCTTTATTGCCATAACAATGCAAAATACTACATCTGTATTTATTTAAGACTTAAAGTTATTTGAATAAGATGGATTTTACTAAGATTTCTGCAGTTTGTTTTTTACTGAATAAACCTTTAACTCTCATTTTGTTTGAGCTGAAAATTATTTCATCTTATGGCTGTTGGAGTTTAAAAAAAACTAGAAACCTTAAATCTCTGTTCTGAGTGTTTTTTTATTCAACACTAGGGGGCGGTGTTGCATTTCTATAATGCAATAGGTCAGAATTTACTCAGGTTAAAAACATGCCGGTTAATTTGAATTATTGTAAATTAATGAATAATCAAACAAATCAGAACCCTTGATTTAAATCTGATTTCCAGTCCAATTTATGAAGACTAGTAAAATATTTAATCATCCTTTAGTTTAATTATAAAACCAAGTCTGATCAAAGCCAATCACGTTTTATTTCCTGATTTAGACTTTTGTTGTAATTTTGTGAAATATCAAACAAATAATTAATTAGCTCTGTTAAACACATTAGGCTTTAAAATCAAACATTGCATGTTAGTTTGAGACATTTTATCCTTACTTTACAGTATATGAAGAACAGATTATATTTTAATTACAAAAATTAGGTAAATAAATTCCTCTAATAATGACCATTTATTGGGACGATAACGTCTGAAGCGCGACTGCAAACAGACACTTATTTACTGTGGAAAAATATTAGAATGTTTCTAGAATTTAACATCACCTGCTGCCAGGTGATTTTATCTTAATGCATATATTGATTCATTGCCATTCAAGAAATAAAAGGCAAGCCGTTTTAATATATAATAGTACTATTGAATATGTATTCCTGATATCTGAAACACATTTGTTCCTTGTCAAAATTACCATTTAAAACTAAATGACATTCTTCACATCTAGAAAAAAACATTCTGTCTAGAAATTAAATATAGATCTTCAAATTTCTATTGTTGCTGGTAATATTTTGACAATGATGAAATGTATTTCAGATATAAATACATATTCTCTAGAGCTGATAAATATCAAAACGGCTACTTAAAATATGTAAAAATGTCTAGGAATATAAAACCAAATTGTTACTAGTATATATATATTCTTTTTTTTACTTTCTGAAATTCAGTTTTTGCAGAAAACATGTAATGTAGAAAATATATTATATATTATCATATATCATTATCATATATTATTCAGTCTAGGAGTGTTATTTTCATAAGGAACAATCTTATTTTAGTGATCTACAATTGGAACAACAGAGAGGGGAGTGCTTTTAAATAAATGTAAATACGGCATGCCATAGACTACTTAATTTAAACCTAGCCATTAATTGGAGCAGCAATCTTCTCCTTCACAATCTTCCTATTCTTTGCAGCCGTTTCTCTGTCTTTTAAACAAATTCTCCTTTTTCTGCACTAAAACCTCTAGATCCAGTGGAGTGAAATAAACTCTTCCTGTTGCCTGTTGTCATGGTGACACGTCACTTCGGGCCTCCACTGATAATTGGACTTAGATTTTATTTTGTCATTTTGTACACACAAGTGTTAACAAAAAGAAATTTCGTTAAGAACAGCTTTTTAATTTAAATTAAATTTAGTTAAGAATGGCCTTGTGACGCACGCGCTTAAAGTCATAATGGAGGATTTTCACGTTGTAGTTGGGGAAAAAAAGTATTCAACTATAGGGCTCGTGACGTAATTACTTAGTGTGGCCGCCATGTTGATGGCCTCCTTTACCACTACTCAGACTACTGCCTATGACTACCGCGTGCTGTACTCCCCCACAGCCGTGTTTTAATTTGATTAATTTCACCTTAACTTGATTTTAATTTGATTAATTTCACCTTAACTTGATTTTAATTTGATTAATTTCACCTTAACTTGATTTCAACCATGGTGAACCGTTGCTGTATTGTCGGCTGTAACAGCTCAACACACGATCACCATGGAAACATAGAAAATGGGTTAACTTTCCACCGCCTCTGCCTGGAGGCGTGCAACCATGGAGCATCAAGCCGCCAGAGATAAAGAGTCGCCGGCTAGCTTGGATACACGGTCCCTGGCTTCTCTATTTAATGTGTCCCGTAAATTCCAGATCCTTTTTCGGGATTTTAACATCTTTTTTCTCTACTTCTACGTCTCTTTGTTCAACAACAACGTTGTATCAGAGCTATGTTTACGTATGTAGAGCCGTCAATATGGCCGCCACATCCCACATGCAACTTGTGGAACCCAAACCCTATTGACCTAGTAAATATATGGAAGTCGGTGGATTTCACTCAGTCTGCACATTTATTCAGCATCAAATCTTTGCGAGAAGAGAACAGTTCATCATGCAGCCCTAATGGCTCAGTAATCAGCCCTGTTCTGCCTGAACAGCGTTCTTTCCTCCTTACTTACAACAACGGAAAATAGAGTCAAAACAAATTACAGACACTTTGGGTAAACAGTAACATGTTATAGAATAAACCTGAGAAAAGATGGAAGAAGCTATGTCTGGTCTACAAACACCATCCTGCAGAGAATGGTGTGGCCTTCAAAAACAGACCCAGTGAAAACTTTTATAGGCAGTAAATAGCATTAAAGGAATAGTACACCCAAAACATGATTAGCCTTCATTTTCTA
>JAGKQL010000003.1:688570-731834 GCA_018398635.1 Cyprinodon brontotheroides | reverse complement strand
TGGAGAGGAAAAACTCCCTTTGAACAGGAAGAAACCTCCAGCAGAATGAGGTAATGTTAAATTCGACACCGTTGCCATTGATAAAATGAAGTCTAAGGAAGTTATCAACCAGAATTGTAGAAAAATGTTCCTTTAGTAGAGTAGTGCAGTAAAGATTCTATCCTTAACATTTCTTTCCTGCATTACTTTTAATCTTATACTGGTAATATTAAAAATGGTACTTACACTTTTACTAAAGTCAAGATTTTGTTGTTTTTTTACACGTAATGTATTAAAATTTGTAAAATATCTGATCAGAAGGATGAGTGGAGCTTACATTAAGTGTTTTGACAGTTCATTTGAGAATTAACACTATTATTAGGACAGTGACATCATCAGGTTAAAGCTTTCATAAGCAGGAGGCTAAAAATAATTTATTTAAACTGTGCTTAATGTTTAGGTTTCCTTTTTCTGGATAAACGTGTTGAAGTATCAGTGACTCCGCTGTAATGCTCCGTTTCTGTCAGATCTACAGTTACCTTCCTGACGAATGACAGAAATGTCTGATTTATCTTTAAACTGATTGCAGATCTTGCCAAGAAGACCTGAGGTGATGGTTTTAACGAGCTGAGCCAAAAAGCTGCTGAATTCAGAAAGCTGTTGGCAGAGGTTCATAATATGGAGACACGATGTCAAAGAGACTCTACTATGAATGCAATGTGTGACATAAGGCTGGTAAACCAGGCGGGGGGGAAGGTTTATCCTGCATCTACAGCAGAACGCTTGCATGAGGATCTCAGGGTGTTAAAACTCAGTGGAAAAAAGCAACAACTGTCTAAAACCATTAAATATGTTTCTTTCTCTTTGCAGTGTGAGCTAAGGCAGCGGGTTTTATTCAAAGTGTTTTTAATCGGCCCCCGTTGTCACCGGATCTGTCGGCCCTCAGGTGTGAACCCATACCTGTGAACTCCTTCTTGCAGCGATCGCGGACGCTTTCCTCCAGACTCTCCAGCTGATGTTTGACCTTCTCGTACTCCCGCTCCGCCTGTCGGCTCTTCCTCCTGGTGGAAATGAAACTCCGCGTGTGAGCGAACGAAACAAGCGTTTGCTAGTGCGGCCACGTTTTCTATAACCGACCTGTAGCAGTAGATTGACAGAGCGATGAAAAGCACCATAGGCAGGATCACAGCAGGGATGATTATGGCCAGAGGAATGTCATCTTTACTGGCGTATTGCACCGAGTCCACAGTCCACACTGCCTGACCAAACATCACCTGAAATTAAAAAGCTGCCTTAGATGTTTTTATATCTCCATTTAGGTCTAGATTTAAATTAAACTTTCATTGTTCTAATGGGATTTACTAAATATTTAAGCAGATGGAAGCATTTTCAGTTAGAGAAGTTAAACTGAAAAGGAAAGAAATGAGAAAACGAAAAGGAGCAAAAAAAAGAAAAAAGAAAGAATAAAAACAGAGAGTAAAAAGCAAAGATTCAAGTGAGGAAGGAAGAAATAAAGTGAAAGGAAAACAATGAAGGAAGATATACAGGAAAAGGGAAAAATTTAAAACAATCAGAGGAGGAATGAAGGTAAAGGAAAAACAAAAAAAGAGAGAAAAGAAACAAGGATATGAAGGAGCAAAGAAGGAAAACAACACTGCGTCAATACATCTGATCCATGGCGACCTGCGGTTTAAAGGACAGTTAGTTTACCCTGAGGTAGAGTTTGTCGTTGGCTGGGTCCTGCTCTCTGGGTTTGGCACTGGGCTTTGTAGAAGGAGCCTCCAGGATCAATTTATCATCCTGTGCAGACAGGATAAAAACAGAGAACAACAAATCAAATCCAGGTAGACTAGGCACACATTTTTATTGGAAAAGTTTACTTCCAATTTCTAAAACTAGTTTAGAAGCCTGAGCTCGGCTGTGGAATCTGTTCTCCTCTCAGATCAGTGTTATTCCTCATAAAGTTTAAGGTGCAGACGGCGGAAAGAGAAACTCTCCTGAAACTCACGGCTTTCCTCAGAATACAAGGAAATCTAAGCATGAAGGCAATTTATTTTTAGCTGTGTTTGAACGTGGTGAATGAAAACTGAAGGTGCAGAAGATTTCAGTCTTCTGTCAGATAACACCTTTGCAGCCCCGCCGCTCAGAGCCGCTGCCTTCACTGATTCCCTTTCATCCGAGGCTGGATTGATTCTCAGAGCAGACATCAAGCCTTCAGTGTGGCCGAGCGCCGCGGCTCTGGAAGCCTGTGATTCTGCAGCGTGACAGCGTCGCCCTCCAGAGCCGTTTTTAAAAGGGAATCAGATGAAGCGGCGCCGTGGCAGCTTTCAACACCAATGAGCCGACTGTCTCGCGTCCTGTTCTTTGATATCAGGAGTTAATCCGTCAGAGGCATTAAAAGCCGTCGCATACCTGCAGTATGTTGATGTTACAGAAGGCGTCCCCAACGGTTGCCTGGACCTCTTCCACCGTTATGGCCTTGGAGAAACCTCGCCCCTGATCAGAGGCCGAGAGAGAGAGAGGTGAAAACGAGCAGGAGATGCCGGCTGAGGGTTCGGGTGTCGCTTCTTACCGTCACGATGATGACAATGTTCTCTGTGATGGTGTTCTTGGCCAGCTTGTCGAAGGTGGGGTCTTGGTGGTAGTTAAAGCCTTTCAGCTCCTCCTCCATGTTGTCCAGCTGTATGAAGGTCCTGAGCGACTGGACGTCGTCGCAGACGTTCACCTTCGGGGAGTAAAACTCCAGCACCGTGTCGTTCTTACTCAGATGCTTTGACAGCTGAGGAACACATGAAGAATCTGCTTAAAACCAAGAAAAAACTAAACCAACTTTTATTCCGTCTCCTCCTCTCATATGCGGCCCCCCCACCGAGTCTCCTCCTCAGACAGAAAGTTATGATGAAGCGCCTTCACCTCCCTCCCCCCCGCAGCGTGTCCTTCCTGAGAGACTGCGTCAGTCAGAGGAAGAGAAACCGTTTCCGGCTTTCTACTCTGAATAAAAATGCTCCTGCAGATTCATGATCATCACGCTGACATTTTGCAGCTATTAGGGAAGCTGAAACGTTTGCTTTAAAAGGTTCGTCTCCCACTGATGAATGACTGGAACTGGTTTAAAGACGACAAGTCCCCAAAATCAAACTATAAGATAAAATAAAAATGGATTCCTGTTCATAGAATGAAGCATTTTCACCACATCATGACCATCAGAGCTCATAATAAGTCTCCTACCCCTAGAGATGTGTTGACTGAAGAATCATCGGAGGAGGGTTGAACTTTCAAGGTGGCCAACTGGATCAGATCAAACCTGCTTCCCATCACAACAATCCTCCGACCGCCGCTACGAAAAAAACCACAGAGGAGGAACGGCGCATTAGAAATAAAAATAACAGAGCGGAGAAATAAGTCTGAGAGCCACGCAATCAAGATGGCAGTATAGATAGTTCCAGAAGCTCAGAGAGAAGAAGATTTAAAAATTAAGAACCAGACGAAAGATAAAACAACCAGCAGAGTATCGCCCTGTCTGAGGTCACAGGAAGGAGAGGATGAGGGACAAAACCAAGGAAGGAAGGAAGGAAGGAAGGAAGGAAGTTAAGACAGGAAGGAAGTTAAGACAGAAGGAAGGACGGAAAGAAGGAAGGATGAAGGAAGGAAGTTAAGACAGGAAGGAAGGAAGGAAGGAAAGAAGGAAGGAAGTTAAGACAGGAAGGAAGGAAGTTAAGACAGGAAGGAAGGATTGGGAAAGAAGGAAGGAGAGAAGCTGATGAAGGAAGGAAGTTAAGACAGGAAGGAAGGAAGGAAGTTAAGACAGGAAGGAACGAAGAGGAAGTTAAGACAGGAAGGAAGGAAGAAGGAAAAGAAGGAAGAAGGACAGAAGTTAAGACAGGAAGGAAGGAAGGAGAGGAAGGAAAGGGAAGGAAGGAAAAGAAGGAAGGAAAGAAAAGGATGAAGGAAGGAAGTTAAGACAGGAAGGAAGGAACGAAAGGAAGTTAAGACAGGAAGGAAGGAAGGAAAGAAGGAAGGAAGTTAAGACAGGGAAGGAAGGAGCCGAAGGACTGGGAAGTTGGAGACAGGAATGAAGGAAGAGGAAATAAGGAAGGAGAGAAGAAAGGATGAAGGAAGGAAGTTAAGACAGGAAGGAAGGGAAGGGAAGTTAAGACAGGAAGGAAGGAAAGAAGGAAGGAAAGAAGGATGAAGGAAGGAAGTTAAGACAGGAAGGAAGGAAATGAAGGAAGGAAGGAAGGAAGGAAGGAAGGATGAAAGGAAGGAGGTTAACACAGGAAGGAACGAAGGAAGAAAGGAAGGAAGGATGGATGAAAGGAAGGAAGTTAAGACAGGAAGGAACGAAGAAAGGAAGGAAGGAAGGAAGGCACCTAATAAAGGATAAAAGAAGAAAGTAAGAGGAATCCATAAATAAAGGCGATAAAAGGGAAGTTAGGAGAAAGTAAAACAGAAAAGTAAAAGTGATGAAAGTAATCAGCTGTTTGCATCCTGTAGAGGACCTCAAGGTCACTGGATCAGAACCAGCTCTGTCCGAATGTCCAAACCAGTATCTTCAGGCTGTCAGAGGGAACCCAGTAACAATCTGAGGCTGAATCTAAACTGGGATCATATCTCCTGTTTCTAGCTCCTCTACTTTCACAACGATCATCCCTGATTAAAAGGGTTTAAACAAAGACTTCATTTCCAAACTGTTGGACATTTAAAAGACACAAAGGAAAGAAGGAAACTTACAAAGTAATCAAGGAAGGAAAGATGACAGATAGAAATCAATCAAACTTTATGAATCACCTTTAAATTATGTCTGTTTTGACCAAAGTGCTCGACAAGATTAAGTCAAGACAATAAAATGAACCGTAAAAAGCTAGAAATTAAAACACGTCATGAGAAAGTATAAAAATACCAAAAGTAAAAAACCTTTTTAAATAAACTGGGTTGAGTTTAGCTTTGAAGAGGCAGAAATAAAAGATTAAGAGGGAAGAATTGACAGATGAATACAATATTTCTGATTCAACTTAAAGTCAGTAAGTACTCTACTATTTTTCATACTATATTAATCCTTTAATGAACATATTCTGCCTCTGATTGACTGTCAAAGCTTCCCATAAAACAAACAGACTCACCTACAGAAGCTGGCTTTGGGATGGAAGTCGGAGATCTTGGGGTTTTCTAAGTACTGGAAAGCAGAATAGATTTCCTTGGTGGTGTTTTTCCCGTACTTCACCTTAACCGTCAGGAGATCTGAAGGAACCTTCTGGCCATTATAGCGGCCCGTCTTACAGGAGATGGTTTCCCCAAATGATAAACTGGAGAAAAGAGGGCGGTGAGGACTGGGATGTACTGGTTTATAGAAGTCTGACCGGAAAGAAATGACACTGCTTACATTTCACAGGCAACGTCACCGACGGAGACGGTGACGTCGTCTTTAGTAGCCGTTTCCAAGGCGTCTCCTTTGATGGTTATCTCTGTTCCTCCGGCTGCAGGACCCTTCGACGGATGGACGGTTTTCGGTTTGGGATCCTGAACGAAAACATAAAAAAAAACAGGTGGTTAACAAGACTTTATGGATACATCCTTTATGTCAGGTCTTCCAGCAAAGCAGCACCAGATGATCACACTGCCACCTCCGTGTTTGTACTTCTGTCTCAGTTTGCAGAGAATAATCTACTATAGTCATGACAATAATCTGCTGTGATGCCTGGGATAAGGAGTCGGATTAATTCTGGTTAAAATGTCCATACAGGAAGCTTCTCCAATGTTTGTAGATAGATAATGCCTCCAACTGGAGTCCACAAGTCTTAGATGTAGTTTTAAAACTCAATTTTAGACACTGGTTCTGATCTGTGTTGGTTTTTGAGATCACCTAGCCCAGCGGTGGGCAACTCCAGTCCTTAATGGCCGGTTTCCTGCAACATTTAGATTCATCCTTGGTCAAAAACACCTGAATCAAATGAATTACCTCTCCAGTATGCATTCAATGTCTCCAGGGTCCTTTTAATAATTTATTCATTTGATCCAGGTGTGTAAAGCCAAGGACATATTTAAAAGTTCCAGGATAAAGGCCCTCCAGGACTGGAGTTGCCCACCGCTGACCTAGCCTACTTCATGTTGCCAAACAAGTTGCTTAGAAACCTTTAACCTTTGAATTTGAAATAAAAAGCAACAACAGCAAAAGAGATTGATAAGGCTAAAACTGATTGCAGTACTGAATGTAAAAATCTGATTCAAGACCAATGGAGGGAAATCTGGACATATTCTGCTCCTTTAAAGGTCTGAATTTGTTCTTGTACCGTTACAGGAAGTTAATAAAAGATAAGGAGCGCACTACTAGTTTACTTTTCTCTGCTTGTTTTGACTCTGACAAAAGTAGGGGAGGGGATCCTTCTTCTTCAAAACATGAAGGATCAGTGAATGCAGAGTGCAGGAGTCCAGGTGTGCGCTCTTACAATCCGCCCTGCACACGTCTGAGGCTGTTCTCAAACATTTGCCTTGTTTGTGTTTCAGATTTGTTGTCACTGTTATCAGAAGCAGAGCAGGAAGCTCAAAAATAAACATCCTCAAACGGAGAGAAACTCTGAACAACTTCGCCGCAGTTAGAAGTTGTGCAAAGACAGAACAGCAGCGCAGGAGGAGGCGGTAGCTGGAATATCTCAGAGTCAGGATCTGACAAGAAAACAAATGAGATCCCAGAGAACCAGATGGCAGCTAGAAACAGATGGAGCCTAGATTCAACTTATTTCAGAAAAGGCAAAACTGCGATCCAGCTGAACTTTTAGGGGCATTTACAAAGGAAAATTTCCGAAGTAACATTCAGAAATTCAAACTTCTGAAAGTTCTCTTCCCATGGTGCCAATGTCATTCCATCCTTCCTACAATAAATGATCCAGTGTTTTTTAATTCAGAGTAATTTTCATGTGAATGTGCTTTGCTGAGGCATCCATGTTTTGTCAAAGAACACTACTTACCTACTGGTTTAGTGACATTGTCCGCGGTGCGGTATCGAAGCTGTTGAAGTCAAAGTCCCAGTGCTTTGTATCTGAGGTGTTTGTCACACCAGTCAACCCTCCAGAATCATCTTGAAAACATTCTTCTTTGGAAATGTTGGCTACATATTGTAGGAGTTTCCTGCTCTGGCCAGAAGTTACATTGGCAAAATCCTCCCTCTTCAAGTCCGGCGATCCAACGACAACCCGTCCGTGGAAGGATCAGGAATCAGAAAGGTATTAACATTGTTTGACGGCGTGCTGAGGGCCATGCAAAACACTTTTTTTTCGAGAATAAAGTAAGTAATAGTTCAAGAGAATAAGTCATCAAACCAAAACCCGATTTAGAAAGAAAGCTTGGAGCTCCGCCCAGCAGATGACGGCCGACCAATTCCACCAATCAGCAACCAGAGTCACTGACATCCTGACCAGTTTGATGCTGCTAGTAAAGGATTTCCTGACAAATTGGTCAAACCAATGCCTAAAGTAAAATTTTCATATGACAGTGCTCCATTTCATTCTCTCATTTTGAGGGAAGAGAAGGAGGCTTCTAGGAAGAGCTGTCATTAATATACAACTTTATTCTCCCTAATGATTACTTTGACTTTATCCTCAAACAATATTCACGACTTTATTCTCCTAATATTACGACTTTTGTCCTCCCTAATATTACGACTTTATCCTGCGTAATATTGCGAGATTTTTATTCCCACATAATATTACGACTTTATCCTGCGTAATATTACGAGCTTTTATCCTTTCAAATAATATTCGACTTTTATTCTATATAATAATATAATCGACTTTTATCACCAAATGAAATTTGAGATTTTTGTTCCCCAATAATATGCGACTTTATCCTCTCCTAATGTTACGACTTTTATCGCTCCTAATATTACGACTTTATCGTCGTTAATGTTCGACCTTATTCTCCTAATAATACGACTTTTGTTCTCACTAATGTTTGCGACTTTATTGCTCCTAATATTCTGACTCTATCATAAATGAAATGTTAGATTTTTGTTCCCATAATATGCGAGCTTTGTATCCTCGTAGTAATACGACTTTTATTCTCCTAATAATACGAACTTTATTCATAAATAATGACAATACGACTTCTATTCATTGTAATAATACGACTTTATTCTCTTTACTAATATTACGACTTTATCCTCTTAATATTACGACTTTATCCTAACATGAAATTTAAGATTTTGTTTCCATAATATTTCGATAGCTTATTCGTCCTAATATTCGACTTTATTCTAACATAAAAATATCGACTTATATTCTCCTTCAATATTCTGACTTTAATCTTCGTAGAGAATTTAAAGATTTTTATTTCCCATAATATTAATGACTTTTATCCTAAGTAATATTACAACTATAATCCTCTTAATATTACGACTTTATCCTCGTAAAATTAAGAGTAAGATTTTGTTCCATATAATATTACGACTTTTATCACTCCTAATATTTACGACTTTAAATTCTCCTTCATATTCGTGACTTTATCCTAGTAATAATACGACTTTATTCTCTTAATATTACGACTTTATCACTCATAATATTATTACTTTATTCTAGTTTGTAATTTCATTACTTTTATTACTATCATAATGTTACCATTTTATTGTCTTAATAAAAAATTTAATAAATCATTCTAGCAGCTGGCCTAATACTCCATGTTGTACAGCACTCCAAGACTGCCATGCACGTGGGCATTGTCGAGCTGTTTACTAATAGCTCTGTTGAATTTCAATGGTGAAGTCCTCTGGAAATCTTCAATAATTGTTGTTGGAAATTTGCAGAATTATTGTCTAGTAGTTCCCATTGATTTTAGCTTGGAAAGCGGGGAGAAATGGCGTTCAGAGCTAACCGCACCAGTGACGTCGTACGCTACTGGAAAGATGGCAGGAGGGAGGGAGGCTACTATATTTTGTGGCAAAGATGGCCGCTCCCCAGACTCGAGTGATGAGCGCGAAAAACTATAGATTTTTTTTTTTTTCATTAAATCACCATGAACATATTAGCTTTGGGTCTAAATAATGATCCATTGATTATTTCTTGCTGACCGGACTTTTTCTTTAAGATCCCCGTTTCCATCCAACTACTAAAGACCTTCTGTAACTTCAGTGAACTTTTTAGTTTGAAATCTATTTTTCTTAGCAACTCTTCAAAAGAAAAAAAGAAAAGAAAAAGAACCAAAAAGAAAAGGGTTGGTATCATCTGCAGACCTGCAAGTGTCTTAAGACTGAGCTTCGAGCAGCAAAGCAAAGTCTATTAGAAAACAAACCATGGAGATGTGGAGAAGCATGGGGGAGGTTTGCTCATGCTGCGGGCCGAAGCTTTTTTACATAACATACCAGAACATTTTGGGTAGAAATCTGGTGGTCTTTGGTGGGAAAACTGAGAATGGGTCATTATTCAACAAATTCAGTTAAATCAGTATTAAAATAAAACACAGATTGACCATCAGAAGAGAAAGGTTACAGGTTCCTTTCTTTATGCTCCAACACTCATATTTACAACAGAAAACAGCAGTGAGTAAATAAAGGATGAAGCAAATTGAATTATTATATTAAATGAAACATAAATATTCCATAATGAGGAACTCTTTCGTCTCTGTGTTTAAAATAAAGATGGATTTTTAGGTCAGGATGATGCTGCTGTAAAAATATACTGATTTAACGGCATTATTTCCTTTCTTTGGGTACGGATCTGTTTTGATGTTAGAATGATTCAGCAAACCAACATTTCAATCCCTGAAAGGAGGGTTTGCAGGCAGACTAACTGCTGGCGGAGCTAGTTAGTCATTTTGGTCACAGCAGTTTCCTGAAATTACTTTTTGTCTCCTTGAAACAAACAAAAGAAGAAACGGAGAAGTGAACAGCAATATTTACATGAACTGCCTGAACCGAAATTCAAGCAACAAAAAACAGCAGGTGAAACTTACTTTGATCATGTTTGTTTGCTCGTTTGTGGAAAATGGAGAGGAAAGAATTAAAAATCAATTTAAACGGAGTTCTGCAAAACGGTGAATTTGCATGTGAGGGGTTTAGTTACGCTTCATTTCTTCTGCAGGGAGCAGATGCCTGAGCGGCGCTGAGCGAGAATTTTACTTTATCACAAAACCTTTTTCATGTTCCTGGGGTTTTATCCATGGTGTCTCTAGTATTTCTGACATACAGCCCTCTTTAGCTGCCTCTGAAATGTGGATGGAGTGGGCCTGCAGGACGGTTTTTAAAAAGTTTCCTGTAGTTCAGCACAAACAGCGAGCTGACAACACCAGCATGCGTCGAGGCTCTTCATGGCATTTGAGAGCGACAGCAATTTCTTTCCAGGAGTTTTTCTACAATCTGTTGATATTGGTGATATATGTTTGCTCACCAGGTTTTCTGTATGGGACTGTCTGTCTGCTTACTTACAGTGTGGAAAATCTGTCTGCATTGAGGAGCATGGAAGCCCAAAATGACGGGAGATAAACCAAGCTTAAGTCAGGCTTTTATCACCTGAAGAACATCTCCAGGATTAAAGAACTAACGTCCAGTAGGATCTAGAAAAGCTCCTTCATGTATTTATCTTTAGTAGAATCAATAGCTGCAACAGTGTCTTTACAGGTTTGCCCAAAAAGTCCATCAGAAAGCTGCAGCTGATCCAAAACGCTGCTGCCTGTGTTCTCACTAGAGCTAAGAAAGTAGAGCACATCAGCCTGGTTCAGCGGTCCTTACACATGTAAAGCCCTTTCAATTGTCTTTTTACTGAATTGTGAAATGTGTGAACGGTGGTCTACCCTTTTTGTCTCTGTTTTTCAAAGCTCTTTAATGGTTTTATTTATTCAGGAAAGAAATAGAAAAAAAATCCAAAACAGTTTTTAGCAAGATATAAAAAAACATCCTGAAACTCTCTAGCGTGCCAAAACTGATTTACTAACGGGCGCAAATCAAATTGCGAGGAGATTAACAGGCGCAACGTTTTAGCATCGTTGCTTTCATGAATATGTAGAACGTGCTGATGAGCAAAACATGTAAAATAACAGGAGGAGGATATGCAGGCAAACAGATTGATGGGAACAGTTTTTCTGCATCTTTGTTTAGTCAGGTACAAACTTCGTGCACCACAGTTTCTACGGTCAGTGTGGTGAGAAGGTGCAACAACTGATGATGCTAAAGTGAGTCTGTGCGAAGGTAAACAAATTTAGACTGTTAGTAGAATCGATCACTGCAACAGTGTCTTTATAGGTTTGCCTAAAAAGTCCATCAGAAAGCTGCAGCTGATCCAAAACGCTGCTGCCCGTGTTCTCACTAGAACTAAAAAAGTAGAGCACAGCAGCCCGGTTCTGAAGTCCTTACACATCTAAAACCCTTTCAATTGTCTTTTTACTGAATTGTGAAATGCGTGAATGGTTGTCTATCCTTTTTGTCTCTGTTTTTCAAAGCTTTTCGATGGTTTTATTTATTCAGTAAGAAATAGAAAAAAATCCAAAATAGTTTTTAGCAAGGTAAAAAAAAAACATCCTGAAACTCTCTAGCGCGCCAAAACTGATCTACTAACCGGGCGCAAATCAAATTGCGAGTCTAAAATTAGGAGATTAACAGGCGCAACGTTTTAGCGTTGATGCTTTCATAAATATGCAGAACGTGCTGATGAGCAAAACATGTAAAATAACGGGAGGAGGAGCAGTTTTTGTCATCTTTGTTTAGTCAGGTACAAACTTCGTGCACCACAGTTTCTACGGTCAGTGTGGTGAGAAGGTGCAACAACTGATGATGCTAAAGCGAGTCTGTGCGAAGATAAACACATTTAGACTTTTATAAATAAGGGTATTAAAATTATTTTAATGGAAAAAAATATGTCTGAGTAGGAATGATTAATGTAGCTGCAAGCAAACGATCTAAAAATGAAAGCAAACAGCATGAGTGAATGTAAATATCGTGGCATGTTTATAAAAAAACAAATAAATGTTACAAGCCATTAGAGAACAAGAAACCACTGAGGAGCCTGTAATGAGAAATTAAAGAATCCGAAAAACAAATACAACAGAACAGTCTCTATTCTATCGTTTCAGGTTTTATGGCACATTCAATCTCTAAACTTTAGCTTTAATGTTTTGCATCTTTTGGATTTTATTTTCTGTTTGTTTCAAGCTTTTTTTGAACATATTATTCTCATTTAATTCCTGTTGAAATAACTACCTTTAAATCTGCAGCCTTTAACTTTCTCTTTCTTTTACAGCTTCCCTCATTAAGACAGTGTGTGCATCGGCTGATCTTGCTAACTCTACACACAATCTCTGTAAATCACATCATGTTCACTAACTGAACAAAACAATCTTTTTCTTTTTGCGTAATTCATTTAGCAAACCTTATTGAATCATTCCATGGGTCTGTTGTTTGCTGACACCGACCGTGACGATTATAACACTGAGCTGAATTCATTTAATCTTTGTTTTAAAGCATTAATGTAACCTTGTTTTACAGCGACTGCTCTTTCATTCAGTGACTTCATGTTGGAGCTGCTCCCATCATAAAAACAGAAGAGCAAGGATTGAAAACGACGCCTTTCCGTCGACAAAAAACACTACAGAAAAAGGCGGCTGGTTAAAGGTGGGATGGTGCCTGAAAAGGCGTTGTTTCCTCACGTTAAATTCAAAGCACTGGTTTAACATCGAATTACTCAACAATCGCGCCAAGAAGTTTCTAAGGATTTCTTTGGATCGACCTGCAGTAGGGGGCCCGTTCCGTGGTCCGACCCGGATTTTAGGCGTACTTGTGCGTCTAAACACGTCGAAGCGTTTTCAGTTCGGTTCCAGCAGGACACGGCTTTTATAAGTTCCAAATTCATTTTGGCCTGCTGACAAAAGAAATTTAAAGACTAAATTCACCAAAAACACAAAAGCCTGCATAACAACAACCCATATTTACAGCATAAATACTTTTCAATGTTTCACAAATGTTTGAAAGCTTTTATACGGGAAGAAATACGCCACTGCAATGATGTATATTTGAACAATTATTTAATCCATGGAGAAACAAACTTTGTTTTAGCAGGAACAAAACTAATCAGTTTTGAAGCCCCAAGCATAACCAGTGTACTAAGTCTTTTTAGCAGCTATTTTCTCTTCGTATGGTTTTCTTGAGTCTGGCGTTTGATTTGGTGATAGAGTGGAGGCGCTGCAGACAAATGGGTGGAACTAAACTGAGAAATACCGGCTGTTTTCTCGCTAACTCCATTTTGAAGCGCTTTGTGTTTCCTAAATTAGCTTCATATGCGGCTTCACTGCCTTAATTCCCATCGCTTATGAGCTTGAATGACTTCTTGCATAAATCGCACTGAGCCTCATGGATGTTCCCTGGTTTTACTATGGAGGAAACTCTTTTGCTTTCACATTTACACTTGCTCAGAGATTTTCCAGACAAAAGTTAATGGTGCATCTCCCAAATGTCCCGGCCGCGAACAACAACGCTTTTTATTGGTTCCGCTTCCTTCGACACGAAACAATAAGCGAATTTCATATTTTTTTCTAAAAAGAAAAAATAAAAGAATAAAAACATTTATAAATTTTTGATTTTAAGATTGCAAAATATAGTCTGGTAAAAATAATCCCATTTATGATGTTTTTAAAAATCTAAGACCACTTTGAAAGATTGATTTAAGACATTTTAATACTCAATTAACCTCTTTACACCCTAAGGGGGTATAAATAAATTTGCCTGACAAAGAAACCACACAAAGTAAATCACTTGCCAGCCTCACAGCTATTAGATTTAAGGAGAGACTTTTGGTACCTCCTGTAAAGGTAAGATGTCATGTGGAATGGTTTTCCTGGTGTCAGCTTTCATTGGCAAACTTTGACCCTGCCTGAAATATTAGGGACAAAATACAAAATATATTGCATTTTTTGAACCTCGCCAAAATTTTAAACAAATAAACATTGCAAAACACTACCAAAATATTATTTATAGCACAAAAAGTAGTACAGGGCTTTCAAATCTAAATGTTGTGTAAAAATATACCAAAATGTGGACTCAATCAGATGAGTCATATTTATTTTTAGAATGGTATTAGTGAGAAATTTCTTGCAGGCAGAAGGCCATTTTGGCACATTTATCCAAAATGTCGCCAAACTGTGCCAAATGTGTTTTTTAAGATCAATACCGGGGTTTGGGTAAAATTCACGAGGTCATCAGAGGGAGTGGACCCACCGGGAATGGGTCCGTAGGGATTCTAGGGGTTAAGGCCTTAGTTTTATTTTGAAGATTTCAACTGACTTTTAAGACTTTTTAAGGACCGCAGGAAGCACTGCAGACTCACCCGATAAGTGAAGTTGATCTTAGAGGTTCCTCGCAATGCGTACCCTCCACCTCTATCTCCACCGGTCCGCTCTCCGTCTGTTCCGGCGGGATGTCGTGTGGCGGTATTACGCTTCGGACCGATCTCACACACCACACTGTCGACAGAAAGAGGAAATCATTCATAAGTTCAACAATACTTCATACAAAGAGGTGAGAGGCAGTAATGTGTAGCTCAGAGTTAATGGATGGGAGGAGTTTGACCATTCATGTCCCTGTGGTCGTTACCTGGTGGAGACAGAGTATCTCTCCTCCATGTGAACACAGTTCACTCCTGCCACAGTGATCCTTCTCACGTCCTCCTTCTTTATTCCCATGTTGGAGCCTTTGATGGTCACTGAGATCTGACCATTGATGGGGCCGAAGCGAGGAATGATCTGCAGGAGGAATAACCATCAGAAAACTCTCCAGTTTAACAATTCAATATGATTATTAACGATGTAATGTTTTGTTTCCATACAGCATATGATAATAAAAGTATTTTGTGAGCTTTAAGCGAGGCGAGACTTTATTTTCAGTAATAACATGTTGAGTTTGTAACAAACCTGAACTCACTAATGCATTTTTATACTGTATGCATCTAGTTGAATGAATGATCATCTATATCTTTGAGGAGGTTAAGGGTGAAGAGGTAGAGTCCTGCTGGACTAAAGCAGCCAATCAAAAAGCATGATAACTTCCTACATAACATTTTAACCTTTTCTCTAAATCATCTTCACAGTTTCCTTCTAATGACATTTCTCAGTAAATATGTCTCATTTTCAATGGGTAGCACTTTAGGTGGAGATAATGCTGAAGCAATTTAGATTTGAGTTATGTTTGAGGCATTTTAAGAGAAAATCAAGCAGATGTTTTCAAAAGTAAAAAAAAAAACAATCCACTGATTTTGTTTCCCAGTTTAGAAAGAAGTTTCTGTCCATCCAGGAAGTTTTTTCAATTCAAAATGCTTCAAAAGTAGCGCTTTAGTTCCCAGGCTTTTATAAATAGACTTTAAAGCAAAGCCTTGTTTTGGGTTAGAATACATGCAACTTGACACCTGATGCGAGCAGGTCCACCCCTTAGGAATAGGGGGTCGGTTTGTTTCTTTGTTTAATTTGCATGTTTCTAAGCCAAAAAAAGTAACAAAATAAGCTTTCGGGATGGGAAGGCGAAACGTCTTCAAACTTGAAAACAAGGTCTAGTGGATTGATTTTGAATTTTTTTGGAATCACTATGACCTGGATGGCTGAGAATCTTCACCAGCAAGCAGATTTTTTATTTTGGATCTAGTGTAAATCAATGCGTATCCTTTTTAAAATTAATCTTGTAATAAAATCCTGACAGCTAACCGTTAGCCGACTTTAAAAGTTAGAAAAAAAGGTGAAAATTATTGAATTCTCAAATTAAAGTAAAAAAAAAAAAAAAAAAGCTGAGAAAGAAAAATGCACAGTATTATTCTACGGAGCCTCCCTAAGGGACATGGGGAATTTTTCATGCTCCATCGCGAAAAGTATTATGCTACTGCGAAACCTTTTGCGTGAGAACGCAAAACCTTACTTTGCAAAAGTTAGAAAGATTTTCACAGATTCGGATTCTCCAGGATCATTAACTCTCGTTGTTGAAACAAAAAATGGCGCCTCTTTCATGTCCTGATAGCATAGACTACGAATTACAAGAATCAAAAAGCCTTATTTTCTAGAAAAACGAGCCGTTGTCCGAGCTTGATGTATTGCATTGATCTCTATGCACAGGCAGCGGCCAGGTGAGTGGTTAGGGACCGTCTGCAAATGGTAAAACAACAGCAAAACGTTGCAAATCAAAAATCAATAACTCCACTGCCATAAAGTGCAGATACTCCAAAATCACCACATTAATAATAATTCAAGAGGCTCTGGGTGATCGCACTAAATGGCTAAACAGCTAGTTTGAAAAAATACACCTTTTTTTTTGTTGTTGTTATTATTAAGCATTAATATCATCCTATTTTAATCAATAGCTTTGTGATTATACAGACACTCAAAAATCCTCAAATAGACAGAGAGACTCCTGATGATCATACTACAACAGTTGTTTTTAAGAAAGACACCTTTACTTATTTTTTGAAGTTTTTTATTGTCATTAAACATTAATATCATCCTGTTTTGATCAATAGCTCTGTGTTTATACAGTGCAGACACGCACACTAAGGGGCTCTTGGTGATCGCACTACAACAGGATGATGATGGGAACGCAAAAGAAAATAAATTCCTCATGTCCCCTAGGGGGGGCTCCGTAATTATCCTTTGAGGATCTTTTAAAACGACCAATAAAAAAAATATACCTGAAGCTACAGAGTTAGGGTCTAAATCCAGAACCAAACTGACCAATAGGAGCAGAGCAAACCCGACCATCCAACATCTATATTCACTGCTCTGTATTCCAGGTTTTTTGTTTTGTTTTGTCAGTTTGTGAGATGTGTGTGAAATCATTCTCGCCTTTAGTCATGCATATTTGTTATTTCCCTGTAACTCCACCTCATTACTGGAGCTCCTGGTTTTTCTCTGGTTATAGGATTCCCCAGAAACGCTTATATTTGCTCTCTTTTCTCCATGCGGTACATTTCTGATGAAATGTTGCTATTTATATCCACAAAGGAATGAGAAAAACAAACCGCATCACCGGCTGTATTAATAGGCGCCATTTGGAGAAATTCTCTTGCGGCTGACACCGTGTCAGATCTACAACCCAGATTAGTCTGAATTGTGTTAAAGAAAAACTCTGTAATCTAATATCTAAGATATAATCCCAGGATTTTAGACTATACTGATGTCAGCATTAAAATGAGGGCCAATGACGCTCATGTTTGACAGATTATATCTAAAGGAATAGTTTGTTTATCAGTTGTGATTATATGGAGCAGTTAGGAGCAGGCAGTGTCTTACGTCGGTGTTCTCTGTTTATAAGATCCTAGGATTGATGGATTCCATTTAACCCGAACAAAAAGCAAAGTTTTTTCCAGAAACTTTTGTTGAAATTCGCATTTTTTCCATTCTCTAGCTTTTTCTACGCCTCAAGCTTCTTTTCTGAGCATACGGCCTTAAGATCAACCGGTAGCAGTTCCGCACAAACATGCAAAACCACTTATATCTGATATATCTGATGAAATTGCTTTTATAAATGTATTTCTTTTTAAATGAAGCCCTTTAAATGCCACGGTAATCACATTTAGTGAATTTTAATGCCAATTAAGGCCTTAATTAAAAAAAATTATAATTTAATGACTATTAATGAACCGCGTAAACCCTGATTAAACATGCCAAACAATCCATAACCTCATGGATGAAACTATTCCTACCTTCCAGGGACCTAGGAGTTACCTTCTAGAACTTTCTGAGCACTGATATGATGGATCAGGTACATTTACAGTTATTCCCTGAGGTTTAACATTATTTTGTAGATTTAAAAAAACTTAATGGTGAGTTTTCTTGAAATTCTCTCAGACTTCCTTGTAACTTACAAACATTTTGACAGAGACAGACCTTGAAAGTAACATTTCAGAGGGTTACCTGTAACCTTTGAGCAGCTGGACTCAGATCACACGAGGATTTCATCATCGCTCATTAGTATTTTATACATTTAGGCTTTAAATAGAACAATAAAGTTATTATATGGCCATCACAATCTCCCATGCCTGCTCTTTATCTGGTCGCCTTAACTTTTAGCAATACCTTTGTCTTCCTGATGTTATCTTTATAAAGCAAAGGAGTCGTGTAAAGTAAAATTGTGTTTTTTTCACTCCTAAAAATGAACATTTCTTGGTCCATGAAATGAGGTTTAACCTCAGCTGAAGCCGCAGGAAATGTTTTAATGTTTTAGAATAAAATGCGATCCACAGTCTGCAAATGTTGTGTTTAAATTGGAAAATCCACCGGATTTGCTTTGCTTTTTAGAAACTGACTTCCTGTTTGAATGATCCACTGTACTTTAGACTGATGAGCCGTGGATTGTAGGGGAACGTTCAGTGGACCACGCTACTGGTACGCTTCATGCAACGCCGGGTGAAACCACTACGATTGACTACGATCAACCGAGGTAGCAGTGCGTGGACGCCTCATGGACGATCCGCGGCATTAACGCTTTCCACTGAACACGTTATCGGATTGCATCATCGCACTATTGCAGTAAATTTATCTAGCTCCTGTTTCGTTGGATCTATTATGGTTAAGCAAGCTCAAATATTTAATTTTTGAGTTTTCTTTTGTAATTTATTTAGTTATTGATCGTATTTTTTATGATAGTTAATAGTTTATTTAAGAAGTTAAAGTCCAGAAAAGGCCTTTTAACCAAAGTGAAACAGTCTTTTCCTTCTAAACTCGCCTGGATCCAATTTGCTCCTCATCAACTGTCATGTCTGAACAATTTTATAGAAAGAGGGAAATCCCTCGCTGCGCATCGGCTGGAACCCTCTAACCGATCAGAGCTGCTGCCATTAGCTGCAAAGCCGCAGTGCTAGAGAACCACTTCCACTTCAAATGGTACCAAAAGGCCAGAAAAGTACTGCTTCAATTCAAAGAAAGTAACGAGAACCTGGCAGGTTATTATAAAAAAAAAAAAAACTTTCAGGTAAGTTCAGATAAAGTAAACTAAGTTCTGGAAAGTTATTGTAACAAGAAAGTTTTAGGATAGAACCTAAAAGTAGCTTCAATGTTTAAAGAAAAGCAAACAGCAAGTCACAGGAAAGTAAATAAGTAAATAAAGAATAACCTTAAAGTTCTGATGTTAAACTGCAGCTTTTAATGCTGATGAATTACAGGAGGAAACATCTGAGTTTAATGACTCACATCAGTTATTTCCGGGTTGGGGCAATGGCCCAGCTCTGGTAAATTGCAGATGTCCTTATAAACACAGGTTTTGGTGTCTTTGCACCAAACACAGCCGTACTCGGCGTCGGCGTGTTTACACAGACTGCAGTCCCCTCTCCCCACCGAGCAGTTGTACAGCGTGACTGATGAAGGAGGAAAAGAGGAACAGAGGTGATGCAGCTGGATTAGTACTGGAACTAAACAGGCAATAAGACAATAACTTCTTTATTCTCCCTTTTCTGTGAGTGTTTGACACACCAACCTGTCAGCGTGCTGTCAATCTTCCTCTCAGTGACTCGGTCTTTGATGTGGAACGATACGTTCACCTCCTGCTGCTTGTCGTAAGCAAACTGCACACAGAAACACACACAGTCAGGTTTCCATGTCTCCTCGGGACAAACAGAGCTCATATAGGTGGGACTATCTGCGCTACATCACACATTTATCAGGCGTTTCTTGCTGCTGGATTTATTTTTATCCCAAACATATTTTTCTTTTTGCCCAAAACGCTGCCAGCAGTTAAAATCAGGACTGTTTGACGGGCGTCCATGATTGGACGCAACAAGGAGCTTAATCAATAAATGGAAATAAAGTTTTTATTCAATATTTTTACCTGATTAATAACCGTTTACCTCAGAATTAAACATTTAGGAATCTAAAAACAAACGGAGCATAAATTCCCTCTGCAGGCCGATAAGGAAGCAATAAAACATGACAGGAGAAACACTGTTCATCTGATCAAATCCAACTTTGACTCATTACTTATTTTTTCTCTTATTACATCTTCAGGCTACAATCCTGTCTAGTCCTATTAGTCAGAGTTGGACATTCGATATTAAATGAGTTTAATTTTCCTCTTAAAACAAGGATTTACTCAATAATTATGGTTAAAAAAAGAAAATCTTTTAACCATATTTCTTCCTTTTCTTGCTTAAAGCTTTTAGCCGTCTTTAATTATATTTCTATAGTTCTGCTTTTTTTTTAATTTCTTTTAAAAGAAGCTAATGATTTTAAGGAAATAACATTAGTATTCATCTCTAAAGTACCAGTTTGCATAAGAAGCTCTCAGCTTTTCCTGAAGCAAACAGCTCATATCCAGCAGAACGAGTGAATGTTTGATCAGTTTTAAAGTAGAATCATCTTTTATAGCAGCAGATAATCTTCCATCTTTGATCTGAGTTAACATTTTAAGGTCAAGTTCTTAATAAATATTGTTTTTATTTAATATAAAAGCATGTGCATTGTGGGTATTTTTACCACTCTGCTGCTATTCTTCCCAGGTTGGAGGCACATGCAACAATGGCTGACCATCTCAGAGGCCTGGGTCCTTTCTGAAGGACTCTTTCATCCAGGGCTTCTGCAGGTTTAGGTCTGAGATGTTGGACACTGGTCCCACTGGTGACCAACTTTCAGTTTCTTGAGAGAAGCCCACAATATTTCTATTTAAAATAGTCCTGGTATTTTAAAGAACTCACGGCATCCTGAGCTCTAAACTAAGGTCAGGCCAACAGCATCATGGATCCTCCGCCATGCTCAACAGTGCACATCAACAACTCTTAAATCCACCTGTGCATAAGCCATCCGGATTGTACATATGACCAGTGATGTGCAAGTTACTGCCAAACTGTAATACATTATAGATTACTTGTTACTGTTATTTAGAAGTAATTATTTACATTACAATATTACTGTCTCAGAATTGTAATGCGTTACGTTACTCCTGTATTACTTTTGAGTTACTTTCACCAAAATAACTACAAGGTAGACCTTTCCATTTGTAAAATGACAAAATGTAAAAATAAATTACATGTAAGTAACATAGTTAATGTTAACATTTTACATCCAGTAGAAGGAAATATGATGTTCCAAAATGACTGTGGGCTATCCAGGTTACTTACAATATAACATATAATTGGCAAAGTGAAGTCTCAAGACAAGAAAGGATGAGAGATAGAATCACAAATTATCTAAGTCTGTTAAAATGATGGTAGAGGTAAAGTGATTATCTGGTAATATCCATGAATAGTTTGGGTATATTAATATTAGACACAACAGAACTGTATGTAAACTCGGTAATGTCATGACAAGATTTGTTCTTTATTTTTGTTTAAGAGAGGATTACAACACAAACCTGTCCTGAACAAAGTGCACATGATGAACAAATCTTATCCTTTCTTATCCATTTGACTGTTACGTTCTTCTTGTCCTTTTCTCTGACAAACTCGACGTAATGCGCATACGTCTATCTCATGAATGTACAGTCGTCTTCTGCCATCTTCGTTAGCTTTTCCACTGGGAAGCACGAGCACTACGCAGAAATCATGTCTCGCGCGGCGCGCCACTCCTTAGAACCCGCTCTAATCCTCCTTTATAAATGTCTCACGGTCTCGCAGTTTTACTTTTTATTTTATTTATTATTTTTTTTTATAAATAAGTGTTGTAACGCAAGCTTTGCTGAACATGTACCGAGTTAAATTATTACAGAAAATGTGTTGGTAATGCCTTACACTACGGCGTTACATCAAGAAGTAATACATTACTGTAATGCATTACTCCCAACACCGCATATGACACCTCAAATCTCTGTGTTACTCCCTTGTATTTTTTATTTTTTTATTTCAAAGTTTTTATTTTGTTTCTATTGTGTGATACATGCACACTTACACATAATCAACAAAGGGAATAGTACACCCAAAAACATGATTAGCCTTCATTTTCTACTCCCCCATGCTGAACAACACTCTGGAGTACTTTTTTGATATCTCAAATGCATCTGGAGATCTGGGAGGCTTCTTGCTGCTGACTTTGACATTCAAATAATGGAGGTCTATGGCGCCGAGGCAGAAAGGTCCATAAAGTCCACAAAAGGCGTGTCAATATGCACTCCATACTGCTTTGTATTCCAAGTGTCCTGAGTGGGTAGCGTCCAGAATTTACTCGAAACAAAGTCATTTAGAATGTTTTAGAGCACAAACAGTAGTGTATAGGATTTCCTGAAAGCGCCGCGGGCGCTGCTTCATGACGCTTTTGACGGAAGCGGCAGACCAAACCAGATGAAAGTGCGCATTCAGCGTCCTGCTCTGCCGATAATGCAAGCGTAGAAGAAGAAAATGTGCTGTTTACCTGTGCAAAGAAAAGAAACAACGAAGAAAAAAATGTCTGAGGACTTCAGTGTTGAGGAAGAGCATGAGTTCTTTGCCGAAGCTGAATGCGCTGGTTTTGGTCTGTCGCCGCTTCCGTAGGCCGCGTGAGCGCCGCCGCATGTGCGAAGCGCTTTCAGGAAATCCTATACACTACTGTTTGTGCTCTAAAAACATTCTAAATGACTTCGCTTTTAGAGTAAATTATGGACGCCACCCACTCAGGACACTTGGAATACATTGGACGAGCAGTATGGAGGAATATTGACACGCTTTTTGTGGACTTTATGGACCTTTCTGCCTCGGCTTGGCCATAGACCTCCATTATTTGAATGTCAGCAGACAGCAAGAAGCTTCCCAGATCTCCAGATGCATTTGAGATATCAAAAAGTACTCCAGAGTGTTGTTCAGCATGGGGGAGTAGAAAATAAAGGCTAATCATGTTTTGGGTGCACTTCATTCTTTTAATGCACCTTTTCTTCCTTGTTTACACCTTCTTTATTTACTAGGCCAATATGTGACCAGTGAATATCTCGGCTGTGAGATCAATAAAGCTCATTAATCTAATCTAATCTAATCTAATTTTCTTCTTTGTTCCACAGCAGACCTACCTGATCCACTTGCTGCTGGAGATTTCTATCTTTTAAATAAAGCCTTAAAACCTTTAATCTGGATAAGAACAATTTCTCACCATTGAATTTTTACTCTTTCTAAAAAAAAAAAAAAGTTGGATGGACCTTTTAATAGAGAAATATCAGCAAAGTAACTGTTAGGTTGGATAAATTTACCTCTAAGGGGTCAAATAAAATATGAAACAATAGTTTCTTGGATACTGTGAGCCTTTCGAACAGAAAGGGAGACCTTGTTCAGAGTCTTTATACGTTCTCAGGTTTTTAAACTCGACCGAACACACAAACAAAACACTGTCCTCCTCCCGTTTGCAGCGAGATGCTAAATTACATCGCTGAGAAGGTCAAACCAAACGGCCACAATTGTGGTCATAAATCAGAGGATGTTTTCTTCTGGAGGACAAAAAAAAAATGGATAAAGAGTAAAAATGGAGGAAATAGATGAGAAAATATTAGATGACCTGCAGCCTTTAACCGCTTCATGCAAAAACCAAACAAACCCAACAGGGGGCGCTCTCATCTACCCCTGAACTGCATTTAAGAGTTAAAAAAAATGATCAATCATTGTAATGAGAGTTTTAAAATAACTAAATAAATGTTGCAATCATGTTGAGTAACTTTGAAATCAACAGCCCATCAGTAATCAGTCGCTGGCTGATTTTAGGAGCTCCAAACATCATCAGAGGAGCAATGGAGACCCCAGCGCTGCTGCTGATGTTTCAATTAAATAATCAGAGTGGTTCTGTTTGCCCACAACACTGATTACCGTGTTCCGACTCTTCCAAACACTTTCACTTCTGCCCTTTGGACTCATTGGAACACTTTAAGAAAACTGCTTCTTGAGCCTGGAAACAATTTGAACCAGAAAGGTTCTCCTTTATTCAAGCCGTGGGTCGAACCCTCGTCCCCATGCTCACCTGATAACCGTGGAATTTGAATTTTGAGTCGTCTTCCCGCGTGACCTCCTGCTCAGTATTCTTCATCAGCTCTGTGCCGATGGAGAAGCTCCCTCCCTGCAGACAAAGAGGAAAAGTTTAGACCAATGGAAGCAAAAAAAAACCAGCTGATGATGGCGCAACATTTCTTCTCATTTCTGGGAAATAAATAAAGGGTTTCTAAATGGCTGAAGCTCGTCTATTTTTCATATACAGAAAAGGAAAAAGATTTTTTATTAGATATCTTATTGGTCATTTAGTTCTGAAAGGAAAGGTTTCTTTGTAAAGCAATTTAGTGCAAAGCTAATTCAATGTGCTTTTCATGAACTAAGAGGAAAAAAAAAGCAAGTAAAGATAAAAACATAACCTTAAACTAATATGCCTCGGGTAAGGACTTCTAAAAACTCAGCCTTTCAGCTTTTTCCATTCTGCTGGGAGTTTGTTCCAGATCAATGGAGCATAGATGCTGTTTGGTTCTAGTTCTGTGTGGACAGAGGAGGCTGGAACTAGAACACCTGAGTGGTCTGGGAGGTAGATCCACTGACAACAGATCTGTTATGGGTCTATTCAGTGATTTCTAGACTAACAGAAGGAATTTAAAGTCTATTCTCTGAGCTACAGGGAGTCAGAGGAAGGATTTCAGAAACCGGGCTGATGTGCTCTACTTTCTTAGCTCTAGTGAGGACACGGGCAGCAGCGTTTTGGATCAGCTGCAGCTGTCTGATGGACTATTTAGGCAAAGCTATGGATACACTGCTGCAGTGATGGATTCTACTAAAGATAAATGCATGAAGGAGCTTTTCTAGATCCTGCTGGACATCAGTCCTTTAATCCTGGAGATGTTCTTCAGCTGATCAAAGGTTGACTTAGTAACTGCCTTTATGAGCCTCTGAAGGTTCAGGTCCAGTCCATCATGATTTCAGCCATAATCAGTGGTTTCTAGCTGCAGTAGCTGAAGCTCGGAGCTAACTCTGGATCTCTGCTCCTTTAGCCTGAAGATTTTTACCTCAGTTTGGTTTTAATCAGTTGGAGAAAATGATGGTTCATCCACATATTGATCTGTTCTAAGGATCTAAGCAACGCTCTGATGGGTTCATAGTCACCTGCTGACATTGGGATGTAAAGCTGTGTGTCGTCTGCATAGTTATGCTAACTGATCTGGTTGTTTGCTATAATCTGAGCTAAGGGGAGCATGTAGATGTTGAATAAAAGGGGCCCCAGAACGGGGCCTGGAGGAACCCCATATCTGATTTTTCTGGTCTCCTAGAGGTCCCGGTCCTTCAGGTAGGATTTAAACCCGTCCAGTCCTGTACCGGTTTTCCAGACCCTCTGATAAAGAGCTGAAAGGAATCTGCAGTCACCTCGTAGTTTTCCAGGTTCCTTCCCTGGAAGCTGATGGGCATCTCATGGCCGACGGGGATCAGCAGCGGCTCAGGAAACCCGAACTGAGGACAATTTTCCCGCTTCATGAGAGGAGGAAGAAATAAGAGGTCAGGAATTAAGACTAACAATAACGTCTGTGGATTATAGTTTCTACTAAGAGAAAATTAAAAAAAGCACCTGTTGAGGTTTCACTATACGATTATCATTCATATGTTCATCCTCATCAGTGCAGCTGTGATCCTGAGGGATCCACTGACACTTCCACTGACTGGTCACACAGGAGATACACCTGAAACACAGCAGCCTGTTTAACACCGGGCCGTACATCCCGCTCCGTCCCGCATTTTGAGTCTGACAGAGATCCGGCTCACGGTGTGTTCGGGTTCTTCCAGATGGTAGCGGCGCAGTTGTAGAAGTGATATTCCCCAGACGTCACCTCGATGTTGTTTACCAGAATCTTTACTGGAACGGAGACAAAGTCTGCAAACAAACGGAGTGAGGATCATTATGGTCACCATGATGGATGAGCAGACTAATGCTTCTCTATAAGGAACCAGTCTGATTCCTCTTGATAAATGGAACCTCATATTATCCTTTATCTTTGTCTGAATCTACATTAAAAGAAAAAAAAACAAGCAGAAAAAGTTCATTTTGAACCTCATGAGCTGCTGATGCCTACAGTTCCCAGAATGCCTGGTATCAATGGGGATAAAAGGCAACGCTTGGAGAACAGGCAGCGAGCGAACCCAGACCAACACTGACGTACCCTGCTGCTCAGGCGTGGGGGGGATGCTCTCACGGTTGGGTAGCGAGCACGCCACCAACGACTGGTTTGCTGAATCCACTACAGCGCCTGTCTGGAACGAACCGAAAACGCACTCTAGCTGGTCCAGTTCCTGCAGTCTGGGGAGGGATGGGATGGTGATCCGGACCTGCAGAGAGACGATCGCAGAGGGCAGCGTTCAGTGTCTGCAAAGATGAAACTAAACTGATATCAGAGAGCTAAAGCAGATCTTTTTTTAGTTCTCAGGCTCCTCTCCTGTGGAACCAACTACCAGTTTTTTTAAGTCCTGAGGCAGACACCCTGTCTACTTTTAAGGCTAGGGCTTAAAACTTTCCTTTTTGATAAAGCTTCTAGTTAGAGTGGCTCAGGTTATCCTGATCTATCTCTATAGTTCTGCTGCTATAGCTACTATAGGCTAGACTGCTGGAGGACATAGGGACCCCTTTTTCATCATTCTGCTTCATTCTATCTCTATTCTCCCACTCTGCAGAATCTGTTAGTTCAATCTCTAACGCTCTGCTCTCTGCTTTTTCTCATAGTAGCTTCATCTGGTCTGTTCCTGCTTTGGCTGTGACTCCATCCTGAGAGAAATATCAGCTGTGCTGCTGCCATCAACACCTTTGTTTCTAGATGTTGAGTTGGCCTGTTTTCCAGTGTGTAGTCCTGTTTCTCTGACTGTGACCAACTGGATGTGCTCTCTTCATCCTCTGACATGCCAGGAGCTGGCTCGAGCTCGGGCGCCTGCCTGGCTGTGTGTTTCCTGGACGGGCCGCTTGCCAGGCTGGTTGACAGTTGCCTTTTGTATCTATGCTTTTTTCTATGTCTGCTTCTGTCTCCTTGAACCCCAGCGGAGCCTCAGCAGATGGCCGCCACACTGAGCCTGGTTCTGCTGGAGGTTTCTTCCTGTTCAAAGGGAGTTTTTCCTCTCCACTGTCGCTACAAGCATGCTTAGTGTGTGAGGGATTGCTGAAGAGTCAATGAGTCGATGCAATCAGCTGGTTTTCCTTTGAATCAATCTGACTGGATGATCTGGTGAACTGGAAAGTGCCTTAATGTGTTGTGAATTGGAGCTATAGAAATAAATTGAATTGAAAGATTGGAGATTTTCTAATAAAAGCAAAAACTATGATGTAATGAATGTTAAAGATTATATTTCTGATGATAATCCAAAGGAAGGAGCATTTGTTTGAGCTTGATAAAATGTGCCTTTGCCTGAGTGAGAGAGCAGACATGAAAGCAGCCGTGAGAGAGAGAAGTTCAGTAATAATTACCATTCATCTGCGCCGCTCAAACATGAGCTCCTCATTAGTCTTTGCTGACCTCAACTCTTTTAATTTAGCTGCTGAAGTTTTCATTTCAAACTTCTTGATCCTCCCTGAACTTTAGAAGCTACAGAACCGCGTCACCTGAGACTTTCTTCATTTCTAACTCCAGAGAAGAATCTGCAGAAAGGAAACTTTTTTAGATCCGCTTCTCTTATCAGATTAAAACCTGCTTCTGAAACAGAGGCGATACTTTCTCACAGGTTCCTCATTAGGATGCAGCAAAGTTCTCCACCTGGGCTGAAGACACCACACTCACGTTTGGAATATTATTGCAGTGAACAGGAAAAAAAATGCATCCAAAGCAACAAGTCAAAGCAAAACAATATATATTTATAATAATATTTTCACACATATTCAATCAGTGTTGCAGTTGAATTTCAACCTCCCTGCTCTCTTTCTGCAGCTCTCCTTCCAGGGGCTTGTTTGCACCATTTAAATGAGCTCATATATAGCTAGCTTTGATGATCTCAGACCATCAGGAGTTTGATTTCATTCCTGAAGTTTGACAGAGCAGGAAATGTGTCCCCCTGCTTAGGATTGAATAAAAAGATTTAGATTGAATAAAACATCTTCATCTGTTTAAATAAGAATTATTGACACTCTTTAAATGCTTCATAATTAAACAAAGATGAACCTGAAACTCCTTTAATATCAACATGTTAACTCAGCGAGTGTAAATATGTCGCTTTGTTCCAGAACCGGATCCACTTAGTCATCCTGCTGATTAACAACCAGCGAGCTGGTGGATTCGAGGGGCGTTTTAATAACTAATGCCCCTTTACCCACTTCCCGTTGTTTGATCAAGCTGAAATTTTGCATGTGCAATTATTTATATCTCTATAGATGAAGTAACAAATTACAGCTCTGAACTAACAGTAGTTTCTGATTTACAGGTGTTTGAAATGAGTCAATCTGAAATCAGGCGTCCCCAAAGTCGGCTGTCCTGCAGGTTTTAGAGGTTTCTCTGCTCCAGAACAGCTGATTTATACTGATAGTTGATAAACAGGATTTTGCTTAACTGCAATCATCAGCATCAGCTGTGTTAAAGCAGGGAAACCTCTGAAACCTGCAGGACAGCGGCCCTCAGGGACCCACTTTGCGTGCTGTTGGGTGTGGAGAGGTTGCACACCACGGGAGACTTCTGATGGAGCCCCGTCACATGACCTTGTAAAACGATTTAAAAGGTCATGTGATGGGGCACCATCATCATACATTACTTTCATTTCATCCAAATTATCATCAAAATATAGACATTTTGCATTAAGATAAGAAAAACAATGTTTTCCATCCGTCAGTGTGCTCTATCCAGAGCTCCTGAGGTGGAAAAGTTTTAGTTTCACCTGGTTTAATTTCATAAAAACAAAAACATCTTCTTTTAAGGAAGCTTTTGATATCTTTGAATATTACGTATTGACGTAAAGATTTTTCTTGTAAAGAAAGCGTTCATTCTTTCCATGCTGATCAGTGATTAGCGGCGATGAATTTTTATAAAGCTCATCCTCACTTCGAGGTCGCTTCATTTTTTTCATTAACATGGATTTGATGGCATTAAAAAATAGTTTAATTATAACAAAACTAATTATCTTTCCTTTAATCGTCTCAAACATTTCAGAAAATTTGCAATAAATTCCTGTAATTTACAGAAACTAAACTCTAACCTCAAAATAATCTCCTAACATGTTAAATGAAATAACATAAGTGCTTATAAACAAAATTAAAGCAGGAAATTAGCTTCTGATGTCATTATTTAGGTGAATGTAAGGAACTGCTGCACAAAACATCCGCAGGTTTATGAATTAACCGTTTTCCTTTATGCGGATTGCTGCTTCTTTTTGTCTTTAGGAAGCAACTTTCTTAGTTATTTAATTTATATTTTGTCCAATAACTCAACCTTCTGTATTTTCCAGACTTTTCTAATCTCTTATGTGGTTCTTAAAGTCTGCTAAACTTTTCCTTATCCTGCAAAGATCAGAAAACTACAGCGGAGGAGAGAGAGGATTAGGGCCACTGGAAAAAAAAAAAAAAGTTAACTGATTTTTACATTTTATTTCCAGTTTAATATGGGGAAAAAAGAATCAGAATTCTGACTTTAATCTCAGAGGAGAATTCTGACTTTTTTTTCTCAGAATTCTGATTTTAATCTCAGAATTCTGACTTTTTTCTCAGAATTCCTGATTTTAATCCCAGAATTCTGACTTTTTCTTTTCAATTCTGATTTTAATCTCAAATTCTGATTTTAATCTCAAATTCTGATTTTACTGACCATCTCAATTCTGACTTTCTCAGAATTCTGATTTTAATCTCAAATTTCTGATTTTGTCCCCAGAATTCTGACTTTTCACAATTCTGACTTTGATCTCAGAATTCTGACTTTGATCTCAGAATTCTTATTTTAATCTCGATTTTCTGACTTTTTTCTCAGAATTCAGGCTTTTCTCAAATTCTGACTTTAATCCAGAATTCTGACTTTTTCTCAGAATTCTGAAGTTAAAGTCAAATTCTGACTTTAATCTCAGAAATCTGACTTTTTCCCATATTAAACTGAAATAAAATGTAAAAATCAGTTTAACTTTTTTTTTCAGTGGCCCTCTTCCGTGAAAACTGCCCTCAAATAATTGTATATAAAAGCAATGGAAAATATGACAAGTATGTCTTTGCATTTCCAAAAACAGCTCAAACATGAACTTCTGTTTGCAGTCTGGTTTTTTTTTATTCTCTGACCTGATTACATGATCACACATCTGATGAGGACCACCGTGAGAGCTCCAGTAAATGCAGCAATCTGCATCAAGCAAGTATTCATGTCCTCTGATTAAATTGAGAAGCTTTTAAATTTGTATTTTTATAAATAATCAAAATAATAATGTATTTTTCCTTTAATAAAACATGACATATACGGTACTTTATCAGCTGTCTAATGAATACAGAAGCCCTGCAAAGTGACCAAGCAGCTGTATGAAGTAAAGGTCCGACATGTTGAAGGACACTGCGTCCTTCCTGGATCAATGTCTCATTAATTCAGGCTCAGACAGAATGATATATCCTCTGCAGGACTTTAGTTAGCAAAAACATGAGCTCCAGCATTTATATTGAAATTTATCGACTTAATAACCTATTCTCCACAATGGCTCTTAATCTTCAGATATGAGAGGACAGCATAGCATATTACTGTGCCATATTTTTAAGGAGAAAGGTCGTTTACTACAGCATTTAAACTTTTATACCCTTAGTCCCTGTGATGATAAACTAAGTTTTAATGAGATGATTGAGAGGTCTATCATCCCCACACGCCATCACTGGCCAAACAAAAGCGACCCTTGCGCCACCAAACCCGGTGGCAGCTCTGATCCCGCTCTGCCACATGTACCTCACTGCTCTGCACACAGCTGGCCACAAACACGCTGGGATTAATGGAGGCGTATGACCTGACAGAGCCAGCAAATAAAAGCAAATACACCCCTTTAACCATGGAAAGAGGAGAAAACATCAAATCAAGGCAGAGCTTACCGAGAGCAAATTAGTGTTTACATGGTGGTGAGACCTCAAGCAAAAACAAGAATACAAACCAGATTCAGGCCTGGATATGTTCTCATTGCACCTGTTAGGACCATATATGTGTCATGTGTTAAATCCGGAATAGGTACAAATACCTTCTCCCACATATAAAGAGCCTTAAATGGCCAAAGCTCCATCTGATATTAGAGATAAGGCAGATCTTTTGGTTCTCAGGCTCCTAACTGTGGAACCAGCTACCAGTTTAGTCCCTAAAAGGTAAGGGAGGCCAGACACCCTATAATGTATCTACTTTTAAGGCTGAAACCCCAAAACTTTCCTTTTTGATAAAGCTTCTAGTTGAGTGGCTCCGGGTTATCCTGAGCTATCTCTATAGTTCTACTGCTATAGGCTTAGACTGCTGGAAGCATAGGGACCCCTTTTCATGTTCTTACTTCATTCTATCTCTATTCTCTCCCACTCTGCAGAATCTGTTAGTTCAATCTCTAGCGTTCTGCTCTCTTATGCCTTTTCTCATAGTAGCTTTCACATCCTGGTCTGTTCCTGTTTTGGCTGTTTGGAGTTTTTCCTCCCACTGTCGCTACAAGCATGCTTAGAGTGAGGGATTGCTGAAGAGTCAATGAGTCGATGCAATCAGCTGGACTCATAGATGAGAAAACTATCTGGTTGAATTATCTCTCTATAAAGTGCCTTGAGGTGACGTGTTGTGAATTGATTTTATAGAAATAAACTAAACTGAATTGAACCTCTGTTAGTGTTACTGTTGTTAGTTTAGATTGATCGATTTTAAGCATGGTGCTAAAAAAAACTTCACTCCTAAAATATTTAATGCCGCTTTAGACTGAAACTTATTTGAATTCAAAACCAAATTTCTATTTCCAATATAAAGAATCAAGAATACCACATGATCGGGTGTCCAGATGTCCCTGGTTTCCAGGGGCAGGCTAAGTCTAAACCGGTTTTACAGTAGCTGTGTAAACGGCGTGAGAGAGCATGCTGCTCATCACAGCTGCTGCAGTAGCTGTTTGTGCCTTTATTAACATTACAGTCATTAGAGGCGAGCGCTGCTTGTGAAAAAGCAATAAATAAAAGAGCAGAGCCTGAGTCGCCACTGATGGGGAGCCGTCCTCTGCTTTGCTATGGGTGAACTGATTGGTTTTCTTTTCCTTGGGCTGATCCTTGCTGTCATGCTTGGTTGGTTGAGTGGTTAACAGTAACAATAAAAAATAAAAAAAAGAGTTTTGTTTCATTCAAGATGAGGTCAGAAGAGAAAATGAGCCAAACTTTTATTAAAGAACAACAAAAGGAAAGACTAGAGGGGAAGAGAGAGAGAGAGAGAGGGTGAGAGACCCTAAAAAAAGAGGCGCCTACATTGTCAACAAGAGTTCATCTAAACAGGTGGTTTTAAATTGATTTGCAACTTTTAGTTTGTATTTTCAGAGCAGGTTAGGATATAGTTGGCTGTTTTTTTAAAGAGATTTGTGAAAAATGATTCCCATGATTAAACGTGTTTGTCTAATCTGTTTGGACACATGACAGTTACTGATAAAAAAAAAAAAGGGATTCAGTAACAAGAGCTGTGAAAGAAACAAAAACCCAATGAACAGAAATATGAGGAGGGAAAATCCCTGGTTTAAAAGGAGCATTTAAACAATAACAAGAGTAATAATAACAATAGTGTTTTTGTGCATTTAGTTAGCTGAGGACACTTAGATATTAAAAAATAATAAGGTTCATAAGAAGATTTTATTAGGATGACTCCAGGTTCTTATCTAAAAATAAAAGTTTGAAGCATATCTGAAATAAAAACTGTATTTTAATTGTTAATTGGAAAAAAGGAGATAAATAAGATGAAAAGAGGAATCAGGTTTCAGAAGTGTAAAGCAAATAGGAGAAGAAGAGATGAAGAATCTTGGAAAGAAAAAGCATAAATCAGAGGATGGATAAGAATGATGCATGATTGAATTAGTCTCTGCTTTAATAAACTACATTAATACAGCTTTATTTTTGTTATAGTCTTTGGAAATGTTCAAAAAAGTGAGGAGACATTTTCCTCCTATTACCATTGATTTTTACTGTTTAAATATGAATATATGTGTAATAATTAATTAAATTGTAACTCTCCCAGTGTCTACATTTCATCTTAATAACATTTAATGGTTTATTATCTCTAAGGTGGAAATATCACTGGATTTAATCTTAGGAATCTGGCTGACTCACCATATCAAAACGTCTAAAATATAAACATGTCCAAAAAACAAACTAACAATAAAATATAGCTCTTTACAACAGGTTAGCAACTAGGCACCTAATCATATTTGAAAAAAAAAAAATAAAAACTAAAATATTTATCAGCTTGACCATTAATTCACAATTGATCTTGGAAAATTCCAACTGAAGCATGGAGCCCAGTGTCATAATGTTAACTTTATGCTAAAATCAACCCATAAGATGCATTTATAAGCTAAAATTAGAAGAGTGAGATAATAATAACATCCCAACATTACCCTTGGCATAAAAGAATACAAATTTGAAGTATGATTAAAAATGATTAATAGTTCTACATGTAAAGTAAAAGCTTAACAAATAAAGTTTCTTATGTTTAAATACGGCTAAAAGTATGTAATCAAGCTTTTAAAATTAGCTTTGGCAGCTACCTGGCCAACACATTTGCTGATTTAAATCCACAAGGGAAAATTATAATCTAAACCACTATCATTTTTCTATCTTAGACTATCTTAGAATTGAGAGATGAACAGACATCGTACATAAGAGGTAGGAACACCAGATGGGAGTTCATGTTGATTTTCACGCGTACAGATTTCTATGCAGGACTGACTTAAGGTTTCGGATTGGAGATTAAATAGGAAACTTGAATGGGCGTCCGTGCGTGTAATTAAAGGGAGAAAAATTAGTAATAACTTTTACTTTAAAAAAAAAATGCGATTCAAAGAGGGGTTTAAATTAAACACCTTCTTCCAGAAATCAGTTTGTAAACTTAGCCAATACTTTTTACCTGGAGGAGTCACTGCTTGTTCATAACTCACTGGAATTATGAATACCTGGGCGTAAAAACTATTTCCGAGAAAAGATATTTGCATCATCCTTAAACATTTCATGCAAACTGTTCGTTACAAAAGAAAAAAAAGAAACATCTGGCAGATGAATTTAAATTAAAGTTGGAGTCTGCGTCACATTCAGGTTGGACCAGCCTAACTTTGCTTTAGGGGATTCCAGCCTACAGAGACGGAATGAGCGAAGCGTTCATGTTCGTTCTCATCCTTTACTGGAATTTTCACATACCTGCTCTTGCTTCTTGCTGCTGAGGTTTGGTGGGTCAAAGGCTTTGATCCTAACGCACTGCTGATTGGGAGACCACAGCCATGTGTTGTCCTCGTCTGACCTGCTGCAGTCATTCTTAGTGCTACACCTGTCAGCAATAAATAACATTTCATTACAAGGTTATGACAGGGTGAGTCCTGTGCATCTTTAGCATCTTTTAAACTTAATTAGTTTGACTAAAACATCTGAGGTTTCAGGAAATCCTTACTTTCCATCCAAGACACACCAGCCACAGTATGGATCCTTCATGGACACACAGGAGTGGCAGTCTTTCTTCAGATGGCAGCTCTGGACTGGAACTTTGGTGATCTGCGCACAAAGGAAGGCTTTTATTTTGAAAAGTGTGATTATTGTTCATTAAATCCAATACTAAGCCAGACAAACTTTTGAGTGATGAAATGAGACGGCCAATTAATCTTTGGTAAAACGTAGTTAGAAAACAGACGAAGAAAACAAATCTAAAGAAAACATTTTTGTGTATTTCTTTTCATAAGCTCAGCTTCCTCTGCATAGATTGATTGGACTGAGGCTAAAGTTTGCAGCATGTTGCCTTGTAGCAAAAAGGCGCAGGGTTTGAATCAGGCCTGGGATGCACCAGCTGGGTCACCACCAGCTTTGAACATCTCCAGACTGAAACATACACTCTTCACTATAAATGAATTCCAGCGCCATAAGATTAGATCTGTTATTGTCAATTTTAAAGGCCATTTAAAGAGAGGAAAACACTGTGATCTAAACCAGGGGTTTTCAAAGTATGAAAGGGTGAGCCCCTCCAGGGAACACTATGCCTACTGCGATCAAGCCCCCTCATCTTTTATTAATATCATGAATGAATGAATAAAAATATTTCTTTTGTTAAAACACTATCTGAAATGGAATGAATAAAAATAATATTGATTCCTCCCATTTTAATTCCCTCATATTTTATTCTGTCCTGAGTGGGTAGCGTCTGGCGAAGTCATTTAGAGCGTTTTAGAGCATAAGCAGTAGTGTATAGGATTTCCTTAAAGCGGCGTTCCGCGACTACGAGAGCGGCCCTTTTTCATTTTCTAATGATAAGAACAACACCAATTTTGACGGGGAGCAGGCGGCTTTTTTCAACTGATTTCTCAAACAAAAATCCTGTTTGAGGCTATCATCTGGGATTCTGAGTTTAATGTTTGAGATACCAACAGTGTTTTTCACATCTTAACATTTTGATCAGATCTTCATTGAGAGAGCTGTGGAAATTCAGTCCCTGCTGACAGCCAAAAGTGCGCAAGTGACACGTCACTCATCCTCTGTTTCAAGTCCAAGTCACAGCTCAGCTCAGCCAGAGCCTCTTCCTCTCCTGCTGAAAGTCCATCTTTGAGCGTCACAGGGAAGGAAAATGGGTTTCTCACCCACTGGCTTGCCATTGTCTCCTCCCCAAAATACTCGCGCATCCCCACCAAATGCGCGCAGACAGCCTGCTGTAAAAACTCCACCTTCAGCCCCGCTCTGGACAAAACATCCTCTAAGGTGGGAAACATTTCCACTGATCCCCGCTTCAAAGTGTGAGGCGCGCCTCCCCTCACACTTTGAAAACTGCCGATCTAAACAATCGATGGTTTCTGTTTAGAGTGGTTCTTCTGTTGAAATCTGTCCCCTCAATGCTAATGTAAAACCCTGGTTGGATAAGGATTCAAAACTGGATATGAAGATGAAATCTGACGCGCACAGTTTCAGAGTTACAGCTGATAAAATAATTGCTGTCTGTGGTTCTACAGTAGGCTATGATTTGTAGTGAGCAATATATGAAAATAAAAAAGAACTATGAAGTAGTTCATTTTTTGGAAATGTGAACTAGTTCAAAATTTTTAGATAATGAACTATATTATGAACTGAAATAGTTCATTTTAAAATGTGAACTGAACTTTGAACTAGTTCACGTAGAAAGAGAACTTTCCCAACACTGCTTATAGGTATGCTGATCTGACAGAACATCGGCAGCACATACGTGCTACACGCTCTCCCTGAAGGCCTCCATTAAACCTTCTGGAATAAACTGTGAAGGTCTGCAGCGAAGGGTCCTGGCAGTGCTGGTCTCTAATTAAACTTTACTTCATGTTAGTCTATCATTCAAAATCCTTATTTTAATACAAATGCATATTTTTTTTTAACGATCTTTAATTTTCCATACATGTTTCAGTGTTTCATTTATAAAATCCTTCCCATTTCAACATTTCTCTTTACTTTACTGCAACTTTAAGTCGTTCTCTTGAGTTTTTTTTCCTAATGTTGAACATCTTCCAACTGGTTCTCCTCTCTGACAGACTGATCTCCGTCTAATAAATTTAAATGAGCAGATGGAACAAGCTGGAGCATCGTCGCTCGACTTGATCAAAGCAAATTGCTCTCTTGAAGTGCTTTGTAATTAATTCATTTCTAAAATCAATAACATCTATTTCACCTCAGCGCGGCTGCTGAGAGGGATGGCGACGGAAAGATGAAAGGACAAAGCAAAGAAAGACGGATGACGGAGAGAAAAAGGAGAGCTGGAAAACGAGCGGGGCCACCGAGAAACCCAGAGTGAATAAATCAATGAGCGACTTGTGTGCGGTAATGTAGACGGATGTGTTGGTGCTCGTCGACAGAATGAATAAATGATCAAATAAGGCAGAGAGAATAAATGAAGGGCTCATTAAGTCAGCAGGCTGATGGATGAAAGAGGAAGACGGGAGCAAGCGGGCGACGACGCTTCGACCTTCTGAGCGGTGTACGGCGGCGCTGAGGCGTTAGGCGGATGGAAGAGGAGAGACATGGATCCAGTTTAATGAATAATCAATCCGGCAGGAGCGTGAGAGGGACTGACCTTTCTCTCCGAGGTGATGTACAGGTGTTGGAGGCTGGAATCCAACAGAAGGTTCTTGTTGACCTTGCCTCCGGTGACTTCGCTCGACATCCGCTCGTACATTTCGGGATGAGCCGACAAATGCACCTTCAGCAACTGCAGAGAAAAAAACCCAAAACTTATCTTGCTTCCATCCACCTGAAATCCACAAACTCTCATCCTACAGTAAAGCGTCCAGGAAGATGGCAAAAGTAGTACTCACTTTCCGTACTTGAGTAAAAGTACAGATACTTGTGTTAAAAAAATACTCTGGTAAAAGTGGAAGTACTGATTAAACTTCTTTACTTAAGTAAAAAGTAAAAGTAACAAAGTACAGGCATATAAATTTACTTAAAAGTATAAAAGTAAAAGTAGAAACCACTTTTTTCATGCGTTTGCCTACATTTTAAATGGATGTCTGCCAATGAGGACTAGATCTCCGTTGTGTTCATTTTTCAATCATCACATAATTAAGTCCATGCTTTACTATGCTAACGCCACCGCCACCAAGCTGCAATGATTTACGCGCCAATGAATACCGCCGAATCTGTTGATTCATCTTGTAGTGATGCGTCAAATGCAGCGTAGATTCCCATCCAATTAGATTGAATTTGGTATTGATGATGGCGTGAAAAATAATACACGGTAACTCCATTGAAATGATTCAAACTAAAGTAACAACGAGCCAATTTTTAAATTGTAAGGGGTAGAAAAGTACAGATAATCACAGTATACAAAAATGTAAAGGGAGTATAGAAGTGCAAGAAAAATAAAAGTACAGTAGTAAAAGTAAAATAAAAAATATCAGAAAAATCTACTTGAGTACAGTACTTGAAGTATTTGTACTTAGTTACTTCCCATCTCTGCTAAGCGTACAGTTGCAGTTAGTGGACTTCAATAGCTCCTCTATCCTGTCCCGGTGTTCTGTCAGACCAGCATACCCATGGTCAATACTAGTGGTGCACCGATACCGATACCAGCATCGGGCGGGGCCCCAATCCAGCACTGGTATCGGTATCAGCGAGTACCAACAAATAGGACCGATACCATTTTGAGAGCCAAAAGTTTCTTCAACTATTGTCACCCATTCCAGGGAGGCAATAAAAACTTTGAATTAGTCTTTTCCCTGCTTCAGGTAGGTAGGCAGCAGCTTGACATGAAGCCATGATGGCAATTATTTTACATCCAAGCATTCTGCAGTTCTTCATAGATACACACACATATCAATTTCAAACAGATGGTATCGGCCAATACTGAACAGCCAGGTATCGGTATCGGGGTCAAAAAATGGCATCGGTGCAAAACTAGTCAATACCCGTTTATCCCTTTAATTAAGTACGAAAAATACACTTGAAACTACCCCAACGGATGTGTATTCCTTTAATCGTGTACAAAAACTATTTAATTACTTAATTTTTTAGTGTTTTTTTAAGCACGTATGGCGATCTGACCTTAAATTGTTATTTTTGTAAATGGCTAAAGGGACACACGCCCGTTGAGGTCGTTTTGAAAGTCTACTTTTCATACAATAGTAAAGGGATAAACACAAATCTAGGTATGGCAGTCTGACTCTGACGGGGTATGCTCATCTAGCAGAACACCGGCTTAAGTTTGGCTTGAGAATTCGGTTCGCTCCACTAGAGTTTGTTTTAACAAACAAAATGTTTTTAAACTGTTTTAAAGTATCAAAGTTTTTTTTTCTCCATTAAATTTAAAGTTAAGCAACATTAAACATAAGCATTTGAGGTTCTATCCTGTAAAGCTACCAGATTTGCTCGGTCCTGCTTCATGCCAGCGTTACGCCACGCTGATTGGCTGAACGTTGTCACGCATGATATAAACCATTATGGTCGCCTGTGACAAATCGGTAAGCAACATAATGTAGCTAGCCAGTGTGCTCCAGTCGGGAGCATCTGTGTAGCGCAGTAGCGTGTCTAATGACCAAATGGAAGTTTTTTACTTGATGGATAAAAAAACTGAAAAAATCTGTTTATGGTGAACAAATTAACTGTTCGACCGTGATATGAAGGGGGGGAGCTGGGTAGCGCTGTGGCTAGCTGTGCTCAGTAGCTAACAGGTTAGCCTCTTTTAGCTCGCTCAGTTAGCCATATTAAGCTACACTACTTTTAACTTTGTGTCACAACAGCCGTTCGTTTTCTACCAGTAAAAAAAGTTTTGACGAAAGCCGTTTTTGAGAAGTTTCATTTCTCCTTCCTGTCCTCAGATCTTAATAAAAAGAATAAAAATTAGCTGAGAAATATTTTGTCATCTTGTTAAATGGCAGAGCTCAATCTGTCCTAAAAGGCGGCACTTTCATTTCAAGACTTAGAATGATTGTTTTCTACTTAATCACATCACCAATTAAATGTAAAATAATAGCAAATATAGGGAATAATATGTTGAGACTACAAGAGATTTGATCCTTAGGAAACGGGTTCAATACAGTTTGTCTAAATGGAGTTGCCGTATGCTGACATCATAAGAAGGGGCAGGGCCCCGAGCAGATCTGGTACCTGCAGCAGAAGAGGCGACATCCAGAAGGTGCCGTTGAGCTGATGGCAGCAATAAAACAGCCCTGAGTTGGTTTTAAGCTTCTGACTTTATGTTCTGGGTTTTTCCATCCGTTTCTAGACATTTCTAACCAATAAACATAAACTAAAGAAAGAATCTAAATATATGTGTAAAATAGTTAGCTTTAAGGGAGACTAATCTATGAGTGAGAAACAGGAAACATTAGCAAAGCAGAAACCTAAGAGAGCGGGAACATCACTGATGTAGTTTTATTTCTATAAAATCATTTAATGTTTAGAGAAGGTTTGTTTTATTTTGGATACTTTAAAGTAAACCAATCGTCTGTCTGCTGCAGAGTCTTTCTAAGTGAATTTGATGACTGCTTTCATCATTATTTTTGACTGTTTTTCTTTACCTTCTAATCCTAAATGAGTCACTTAATAAGCTACATTGACCCAGTTAGGCTTCCTTACATGTTTGATCTTTAAATCATTAAACAATGAAGCGTTTCAGTTCCAAAAGTTTTCTTTTTATTCTCTTTTGCCAGATTTCAGTCAAACTTTCAGGATCTAAATTTGGTCAAATTGGGACTGGATTCTCTGACACCCAATCAGTGAACTCTGTGGTCTCATAGAGCTTCTGAGGTGCCAATCTATTTGCAAATATCCACATTAAAGCAGTTTCACTGCAGTCAAAATATGATTCCTTATATTCACTTTTTATGCTTCTCTACTTATTTTACCACTAATATCTTTTCTGTCGACCAAAACTTTCTCCAGCTTGTTTTGTCTTCCAGGACTAAGCTTGTTTGGCTTGTGCTTGTATTTATTATGAAGCCTTCTATGTTGCACTTGCCTATGCAGAGTCGCACATAAACATAGAATACTACTACATTTCATATAGAGGCCCATTTGTGTCCCTCTCCAGTTTGTCTTCATCATATTAACATCTGAAGATAAATATTTCCCCCTAGAAATACTCAAAGTGAATGTCGTGCAACAAGACCAGTTTTCTTTTAAGATCTTTTTTTGTTTGTGTTTGAGAAAAAAATGTACTCAATATGTTTGTTCCTTAGTTAATTATCTAGTAGGCAGTGACAGCCGGCCAATAGAGGGCGCTAGGCTACCGTCCCACTTACCCAAAGACCTTGATTAAGATATAAAAAAAAATTAAAATGAAATTATAAAATAAAAATATTTCTAAATATATCAATATTTATTTTAAGATGTGCAAGATAAACATTTAATCTTTAATGTGGAGTAAAGCCGTTTCATTCGTCGACAGATTGGTGATATTGGTGCGAAAAAATCTCCTGCACTCAGAGCTGAAAGCAACTTTATTTGCAGACCACCTCCCTCCACAGCGCGGACGTCACAGTCGCCTGTTATTAGGTGCGGCTGATTGACAAGTTGATAGGATTATTTAGCTACAAGGCTAGGCTAACTGCATGCAGCGAGGCTAAGGCTTTATTCTGCCTTCCCTGCCTCCTTTTTTCAAACGTCAGGAACTGACCCGCATGGATAAAGACAGCTAGGACTGACTTAAAGCAGAACATGCAGAAATGTTGCTTTCTGTTGTTCGTATTGATGTAAATATACTGGTTTGATAACTTAGTATACATTTGATTGGTATATTTTTGGTATATGTCTATTTTGAAGTTACAGTCCCACCCGGTAAAACTCCACCAGCCTCCACTGGTTAGGAGGTTTCCCTCCATTGGGAAAAGGGAAGCTAATGATCCCACGCAGCAGAGGCAGCAAAAACGTGTGTCTTGCTTTATTTTTGATACATTAGGGTCAGATACGCGTCAAGAGCATCTTTGACGCTCCTAAAGCACGTCCAATAAAATGTGTCCAGAAGAGTCTGATGCTTCTGCTGCTCCTGTGTTCAGCTTTGCTACACTGGAAAAATCTAAATCTAGGTTATTCATTTTTTTCTTAACATAAGTGCATTTATTCTTGAACTTAAAAGGTAAAAGAGACATTTTGCCAATGGAACAAGACAATTTACATTTAAAATAAGAAAACACCGTTCCAAGGTCTTATTTCAAGTTTATCTAAATATCTTATTTTAAGAGTAAAAATACTCATCCCATTGGCAAATCATCTCATTTACCAACTCAAATTAACGGTAAATACACTTAATTTGAGAAATATTAACTTATTTCTAGATCATTTTTCCAGTGTATATTTGCGGTGATCAGAGGGTAAAAAGTTTTAATATGTTTAAAGTGAGAAAGTCCACCTGAAATCATAGTCTGTGCAGCGACTTTAACAAGATTACGATTACTGTCAGAGCCGCTCAGACCCCAACATAGTGGCGGTGCGCTATCAGTGGGAATCCCCAGCAGCAGCTGCCTCAGGCCTCTTTGCGATGTTCCGTTACTGTTTGCGGCAGCAGTAAGGCGTTTTTCACGTACGTAATTCAAACTGCAGGCACCAGAATAAAAAAATCGAACATCTTTTGCTGGCAGGTTTCGGCATTTTAATTTAATTTAGGCGTTAATAAACTGTTTCAGAGGAGTGATCATAGCGCTCTGCATCAGCAGTGCTGCGTCTGACTCCCTGCCAGCCTCAGATCAGCTTCTCTGATTGGTTGAAGCGGCGCGTCCAGCAACAAGAGTAAATTTCTTCCAACTCCAACAGCTCGCCTCAGATGCTCAGAAGCTCATGAGACGCTGCTCTTGCTGCTCAAAACGCACTGCGGGACCTTTTGCTGAGCCTTGATGCGCATCAACCATGTTTACATTGCATGTAAACTAGTTGCTTTAGTTGCGATCTGAATGTAGCATAACATCTCTGTTAACCCTACGCATTCTGGACATAAACTGACCCTACAGAGAGTTATTTACAAAACAGACCGTTTTTGGATCCAGGCTGTATTTCTGAATAAAATACAAAATAGATCCAATCTATACTCATCTGTACTATTTCAGTCATATCTTCCTTACTTTTGAGTGGAAAATAACCACTTTTCTTCCTCTTCTTGCTCTAATAGGTATTTATAGGTAAATGAATTTAAGAAAATCAGAAAACAAATCCGTTGTTAGTGACAGACTTAGTCTAAATGAGCTGAAATCTGATTAGCCTCCTATTCATTAGTAATTTCCTGTTTTTGTTTAAAACTGACCATGTTCACATGTTGGGGTGCAGCCTTGCAGTAAATGAAGGTTTTCTCAGCAGCTGAAAAGCCTTTAATGAAACAGAGGCCTCAGGTGATGAGTGCTGTGCTGCTCCTCAGCATGATAAGCAGGGATAATTAGACTCCTTCTTTTCATTGTTAAAAGCAGAGCCTATTTCTAATAAATACAGTGTCTAAACCAGAGTTCTGCAAACTGCAAGTCTCTCTTTGAGCCTTCAAAAAACAAAGGACCAGATACTGTTTGAAAAAGAGATATGATAGTAAATTTAGGGTAAAGAAACCTTGTTTTTTCCAGCTAATAATTGCATCGAATTCACAAAACAGAACGACACTAAAAGCACATATAATATAATTTTAGCTCTAAATTATTGAGCCCATAAAGGCCAATGTATAATATTAAAAATCCATCCTCTCCAAGCAAACGTTTTGTTTTTCCCTCCATTTCGAGGATTTCAAAGCAAAATAAAATGGTGACTCTTTAAATTGACAACTTTCTTCCTTTTTTCTTTTAAACGAGATTCCGGTCAGATTAAGAATTCAAACTTCTGAAAGTTCTTTAAATCTGAAATGATTCCATCC
>JAGKQL010000003.1:671680-688070 GCA_018398635.1 Cyprinodon brontotheroides | reverse complement strand
CCCTGCCCACTGAAGACGGGCTAATGTTAGCCCTGGTCCCTGCAGACAGGCTAACGTTAGCCCTGCCCGCTGCAGACGGACTAACGTTAGCCCTGCCCGCTGTAGACGGACTAACGTTAGCCCTGGCCGCTGCAGACGGGCTAACGTTAGCCCTGCCCATTGCAGGGGGACTCACGTTAGCCGTGCCCGCTGCAGAAGGGCTAACGTCAGGGGGGAGTGGTGGCCTAGTGGATAGGGCATAGGGCTTTGAATCCTGAGATTGTGAGTTCGATCCCCCACTCTCACAGACTGCCACTCTGGGTCCCTGAGCAAGACCCTTAACCCCACACTGCTCCCCGGGCGCCGCACAATGGCAGCCCACTGCTCCCCAAGGGGAGGGGTTAAATGCAGAGAATTCATTCCGTTGCTCTGTACTTGTGAAAGTGTAATGACAATGAATTTGAATTCTTTTTTTTATTTTCTATTATTCCGTAGTCGCGTTCTAGTGAACTGAGAAACGGCCAACAATTCGCTCTCCAACTCTACACCTGTAACGGTCACCACTACTATGCAAAGATTCTTATTTCAACCGTTGCGTATATTAGCTGCGACATATGAATCAAGATGCTATGACCGAAACAATTTGATTGACAGATGACCGTTGATATATCATAGGTGTTCAGGCTGACGTAGAACTAACTGGCCTGAATGAGATAGTGAAAAAAACACAGATTTTAAGGCAGGATTTTTTTTTTATACAAATTTTCTAAATTTTGGGATAATATGGTCTGATAAAGAGTACATTTATATACATTTTAAGCCAGAATGATTTGACATTCAAATATGACTTCCCTTAAATATTACCAGCAGAGGATAAAAGAATAAGATTTTTTTTTTTCTTACCTGTGAATCTTTCGTTCTAAGTAGTCGTCAGTTTTAGATTTGATTGTGTTGTGTCCTTCATTCCTGTTGCATCATAACCCTGCAGGTGAAGTGATTCAATAGATTAATATTTATGTTTTCAATGAGGAGAAATCTGTCATCTTTAGTTCTATGAGCTGTCTTTTTCACTTGCATACATGTAAAAGTTCTCAATCCTTTTGTCTTACTCTTACATAGGGGCTTCTTTTAATATATTTGCATTTTTATCCGTTTTTCTTTGATAGTTTTACTATTATCTTTACTCTGCAGACCGATGCATAGCCAGAACATTTTTACAAGGGTGGCCAGGCAATAACTAATGTACACTGAGGGGGGCCAAAAATGAATAGGCGCCAGAACCTCTGGGTCAATCTCCACTGTTCAACAGGAAGTGCTTGACAATCAGTTTCAGACTATTTTCTAAATAAAAGACAAACTATATTTTCCCACAGTCCTTTGCTAACAAATAGACCAATATATATTCCAAACATCCGTGCTTTCTGAATAAAAGGTAGAATTATTTCAGGTTTTAGTTTTGGGTGTAAGTCTTTTCCATTGTCATTACTTACCTACTTTTATCAATAATCATTCTGCATAAAATTAGGTAAGTTACAAGCACCTATATCTACATAAATTGATTATTTATATTTATAAATTTTTGCTAAAAAAGATATTGATCTATGATTTCATGGAAGATTCCCAGAGGACCTGCAGAGACGCATCTTTTCTCTTTAACCCATAAAAACACAAAATTCATTTTCTGCTTAAATTCTGTGCTTATCATTTTTTAATGTTAGTATATTGATGTGCATAATTAACTACAGTGTTATTGTTGTCAAGTAATTGTTAATATATGTAGAATTAAAATGTTTTGAATATTCCACTTAGAAGGGAAATACATGGTGAGGAGCTGTCCCTAGCAGAAGCTACACTGCAAAAACTAAAAATGAGAAAATATGTCTTAAATTAAGTGTATTTTCGCTTAATTTGAGCAGAGTAAATACGATGGTTTGCCAATGGAATAAGCAGAGATGGCAAAAGTACTCACTTTCCGTACTTGAGTAAAAGTACAGATACTTGTGTTAAAAAATACTCTGGTAAAAGTGGAAGTACTGATTAAACTTCTTTACTCAAGTAAAAGTAACAAAGTACAGGCTTGTAAATTTACTTAAAGTATAAAAGTAAAAGTAGAAACCACTTTTTTCATGCCATTGCCTACATTTTAAATGGATGTCTGCCAATAGGACTAGATCTCCGTTGTGTTCATTTTCAATCATCTCGTCGTCCATGCTACTATGCTAACGCCACCGCCACCAAGCTGCAATGATTTGCCGCGAATGAATACCGCCGAATCTGTCGATTCATCTTGTAGTGGTGCGTCAAATGTAACGTAGATTCCCATCCAATTAGATTGAATTTGGTATTGATGACGTGAAAAATAATAACGGTAACTCCATTGAAATGATTCAAAACTAAAGTAACCAGCCAATTTTTTAAAATGTAAGGAGTAGAAAGTACAGATATTTGTGTAAAAATGTAAGGAGTAGAAGTAAAAAGTCGCCATAAAAATAAGTAGTAAAGTAAAGTAAAAATATCAGAAAAATCTACTTGAGTACAGTAACGAAGTATTTGTACTTCGTTACTTCCCATCTCTGGGAATAAGTAATTTTCGTCTTAATATAAGATAATTAGATAATATGCACTTGAAATAAGACAATGTAATTGTGTTTTCTTATCTTAAATGTAAATTGTCTTGTTCCATTGGCAAAGTTTCCTTATTACCTCCTTAATTCAAGAAAAATGCACTTATTGCAATAAAAAATGACTTATTTAGATTAAAAAAATTTTGCAGTGTAATGATTGGCTATGGGTGGCCATGGCCCCCCCTGGCCCCCCATCTAGCTTCACCCCTGTCTGCAGAGTCTTTACTTTTCAAGGAGTCCTGCCACCAGAGACTTTAAGCATTTTTTCGTTTCCATTTTAAAAACCAATGTTAAAGTCGACTGTTTTTATTCTCTTACTTTGGAGGATTTTTAATATTTTTGCACACAATATTTTCCCCAGAGGACCTGCCAACCTCAAAGTGATTCCTGCACTTTATTACTATATAGATATCGACTGCCGGCTTCTGTGAGGACGTCTTTAAACGCTGCGGGTCAAAAACAACAGCTGAGGAGCATCAGAGGAATAAATGGATTTGACCGCTCACAAACAAATGAATTCATAATTGAAGCGGAGCTCGTCTTCCCGCTCTGCTGAACCCCTGCCTCATGCATTAAACAGCTGAGCAGTTAGGGTAAGGAGTTACGTGGCAACATCAATATTGCATTATGCTAAAATGTCTGGAATCCCAGGATGGATGACTCCCATTCCCAGAGCGCCTACGGACCATCGGCGTCGTCATGGTCACCCGGCCGGATGTCTCTTCTTGGCGTCTGTCCTCTGAGCGGAGTTTGATGTGATGGAGGCCCCTGCTCAGAGCTGCTGGCAGTCGCTGCACTTTAGTTGGCATGAATAAAAGAAGAGCCGGAAGACAGATTAATAATGAACACGGCGAGCTAAAGTTAGAGGCAGCAGAGGGATTGCTCGTGTGTTTAATTTGTTAAAGTCCACAGCGAGACCAGCACAGCTCTGCGGACTTTACTTCTCATTAAAATCACCTCTTTTACTGCAATCATGACAAAAAAAGGACACGAGTAGAAACACAGGTGGTGAATCCTCGATGTATTAAGACAAAGCCGGTACAATTTATACTCAATGTGTTGGGAAACATCCCAACCTGGCAACAATGAATGTAAGACAGAAAACTTCAGCCTTTAGATGCAAAACCTCATCATGCACTGCAACATGTTTTTGCAAAATATTCTAACATAAATTTGCCAAATATAAGAGGAACATCATAGTTTGGTTTAAAGAAAGCATTTTAGTTGCTGCAAGGATTTTACAGTTTGAAGAAATAGAAAATGACACCATATTCAAACCGTCACAAGGATGAGCATAAAGGAAGGGCTATAAATACTGCATGTATCACTGGAAAAAATCTAAATCTAGATGAGTAAAATTTCCTTAAATTAACTGCATTTGTTCTTGAATTTAGGAGGCAAATCAGAAACTTTGCCAATGGAACAAGACAATTTACATTTAAGATAAGAAAGAAACTATTTCATTTTCTTATTTCCAGAGCATGTTATCTAATTATCTTATTTTAAGAGTAAAAATGCTCATTCCATTGGCAGATAATCTTATTAACTCACTCAAATTAAGGGTAAATACACTTAATTTAAGACATTTTTACTTATTTCTAGATTGTTTTTGCAGTGTATCATTTACACAATACGTAAAACTCTCTTAAATTAAGTGCAATGTAAATAAGATGATCTGCCAATGGAATGAGTATTTTTGCTCTTAAAATAAGATAATTATATAAAATTCACTTGAAATAAGACAATGCAATTGTGTTTTCTTGTTTTAAATGTAAATTGTCTTGTTCCATTGGCAAAGTCTCATTCACCTCCTCAACTGAAGAACAAATGCACTTATTTTAGAAAAATTACTGTAGATTTAGATTTTTTCACAAGAAGGATTAGGGCCACTGAAAAATAAAAGGTAACTGTTTTTTTTTTTATTTGTTATAGTCAAATTCTGACTTTAATCTCATAATTCTGGCTGAATTCTAACAATAAAAAAAGTAAAGATTTCTGAGAAAAAAATCAAAATTCTGACTTTTTTTTTCTCCGGATTCTCAGACTTTTTCTCACAATTCAGACTTTAATCTCAGAATTCTGACTTTTTATTATCAGAATTCATTAGGGTGAGATTAAGTCAGAGATGACTTCCATCTCAGAATATTACCAAGGAAGAGGATTGGGGCCACTGAAGAAAAAAAAGTTATTTAGTTTTTTAATTTTTATTTCAAGGTTTAACATGGGGAAAAAGTCAGAACTCTGACTTTTTCTCCAGAAATCTGACTTTTTTCTTAGAATTCTGAGATTAAAGTCAGAATTCTGAGAAAAAAAATCAGAATTCAGAGAAGAATTCTAGAGATTAAAGTCTGAATTCTGAAAAAAAGTCAGAATTCTGAGAAAAAAAATCAGAATTCTGACTTTTTTCTCAGAATTCTGACTTTTTTTCCATGTTAAACTGAAATAAATTAAAAAAATCAGTTAACTTTTTTTTTTTCCAGTGGCCCTAATCCTCTTCCGTATTTTCCAGTGTATGTACCGGTAGTCAACATTGAATTACTTCTTGAGCTCCTTGAGTTATTTACTGTCACAGGTTGGAGCTTCAGCCAGAGAAAAAGAGTTGGGGCTTTTTTTCCACATTACTCACAATGTTTCATTTCAAAGCAAAAAGAAACTATAAAAATCCTGAATAAAAAGTAAATCCTCAGCGATAAATGATTGTTAAACATTTGGCTCAGGTTATCTCTGCCTGAGCACCATGAGTCGTGTCTGCTTGCATAGGCAGATGTTTCAAGCTTGTGTTGATTTCTTTCTTTGTTATTTGTGTTTCTCAGAGTAAAGAGATCCTCCTGCAGCTTCAGGAAGACCTCATGAAGCTTCTGAACGAGCTCTACACCGTAAGTGGGACCACTTTATCAACGTTTTTAAGGCAGAATATAGAGAGACTCTGATTATCCAATTAAACCTAACTACAAACTACCTGGTGTGATGTTGCCTAGGTGATGAAGACGTATCACATGTACAACGCGGAGATGTTCAGCGCGGAGGCCAAGCTGCGGGAGGCGGAGCGCCAGGAGGGGCGTGTAAAGGGCGTGTCAGGGACAGGCGGCGGGATGGAGCCCGTGTTCGGCCTGCGAATAGAGGAACGTCACCAGAGACGCAACGCCGCCCGGAAGATGGAGAAGATGAGAGAGAAGGTGACACAGTTATGACATGAAGGGATACATCTGAACGGTGTAAAATAATGACTGTTAATGGATTTTTATGTTTAATATTTTATTGTTCTTGTTCTCAGAGGAAGGCAAAGTACTCGGAGAACAAACTAAAGACTCTGAAGGCCAGAAATGAGTATTTACTGACTCTGGAGGCAACCAACGCCTCCGTCTTTAAATACTACATCCATGATCTGCCCGACATCATCGACGTGAGTCCTGAAAGCCGCCGTTTATGGAAAAGCTGCGGCTCCTCCTTAAGATCTGCTTTTTTGTTAATTCAAAAATCATTTCTCGTTATAAACAATAGTAATCTTTTTTATTTTCCTAAATCAGAAATTATCTAATCACCAACAGAAACAACCAGCTGGGTTCCATTTTTCAATATATTCTATAATCGTCTGAGTATGACCTGCTGATTTATTTCATTAAAATTAAAATGACTTTGAATAATCCAAAGTGAAGAAATTAAAATCAAGGTAACATCAAAGATGACCTGCTGAACTTCAAAGAAGCTCTTTAACCCCTTGAACCCTACGGACCCACCGGTGGGTCCAGCTGCAACGTGACCTCGTAATTTTACCAAACCCCCAGTATTGACGTAAAAAAACACATTGGCACAGTTTGGTGACATTTATGGATAAATATTGCCAAAATGGCCTCTCCGCCTAAGAAATTTCTCACTAATACCATTCTACAAAATAAATATGATTCATCTGATTGAGTCCAAATTTGGTATATTTTTACACACAACATTTAGATTTGAAAGTCTGTCTGTACTACTTTTGTGCTATAAATAATATTTTGGTAGTGTTTTTGCAATGTTTATTTGAAAGAAAATTTTGGCGAGGTTCAAAAACTGCAAAATATTTTTGTATTTTTGTCCCTAATATTTCAGGCAGGGTCAGAAGCTACAATGGTGCTGACACCAGAAAAAACCATTCTATGACATCTTACCTTTACAGAGCGTACCAAAAAGTTTCTTCTTAAATCTAATAGCTGTGAGGCTATAAGGGATTTACTTTTGTGTGTTTTTGTCAGGCAGAAATTTATTTATATACCCCCTGAGGGTGTAAGAGGTTAAGATCATTTGTTTTTAGAAAAGAATCATTAAAGAAAGTAAAATGCCCAAATAAAACGGATCCTTATTTAATGTTATATAATACGAATAAAATATGAAATTAAGGAAACTTCCAGCTTCCCATTTGTCTGAAATGTGTTAAGAACATTAAAAATGAGCCATTCATTTTAAACCTTTTATGGTAAACATAGCGCAGGGACCGAGCACAAAGCTTTGGGGAACTCCACATGGAAGTGGGGTTACAGATTAGAAATAGAAACGGATGGATGACCCAGAAACTAGGATTTAATTGTCAGTTTTATTGATTTAAAGATGTAGAAGAGTCAACCGTTCTATAGCCTTACCGTTAATTATTTCACATAATGTCTATATAAGCCTTTTTTAAAGTCTTTTTCATAAAAGAAAAACTAATTTAGAATACAAGGTTCATTAATTATAATTAACAATAAGTTTGGTTAATTGTTAAAAAATGCAACCAAAGAGTCAAACGAGAAAGCAACTTTTCCAGAAACACTTTAAAGGTTAGTTTTCTTTAATTATGACAATAAAACATTAAATTAGTTCTGACTTTTCATCCAATATTCCATTTTTTTTATCCGGGATTAATCAGTTATCATAACTTTAACAGTTTTAAGGATTTCTAAGATGTGGTGTTGCTGTTTTTCTTAGTGCTGTGACTTAGGGTACCACTCCAGTCTGAGCCGGGCTCTGAGGACCTACCTATCCGCCGAACTGAGCCTTGAAGCCTCCAGGAGGGCCGGCCTGGAGGTTCTAGAGGGGGCTGTGGAGAACCTGGACCCTGCCCGCGACAGGCAGCGTCTGCTGGGCCTCTACCCCACTGCCTTTTGCCCGCCGCAGCGCTTCGGCTTCCAAGCGCACATGGGCGACACAGTAAGGATGAGTTTCATTTGAAGAAGACAAAATATAAAAAAAGTTATTATCCACCATTTTCCCTCTATATATATATATATATATATATATATATCTAACAATCATCATAAAGTTTTGTAACAGGTAATGACACTAATCAGGTTTCAGATCTGAGGCTTTGCAGATTTCTCTCGTAGTCATGATGCCGTTTCTCTTCCTCCAGACGACCCAGATTGCCTCTCAGCCCCAGGTTCAGGCGGAGCTCTCGTTGCGCCTCACTCAGCTCCAGACCCGCCTGGCGTCCCTGAAGATTGAAAACGAGGAGGTCAGAGATGAAACAGAGAATGATGGTACCCTGGAGGGAGGGAGACATTTTAGATTTGCTGAACAAACAAAAAAAGAAAAGTCATTAATCCTTTATAGGGTAAGTTAGCCCCCCTCGTCCCTCAGTGAGGTCTAGAAGCACTAGATCTATATCCAGCCATTCTGCAAAGATCCTGCTACATGGCTGCACACCTGATTTTGGCATTTGACCAATTAGATGAGCCCTTAATGATATATAACCTACTGGTAATTAAGCTGGAAAAAAAATTAACAAAAAAAAAAGGTAAAAAGTTAATTAGAAAGTTAAAAAGTTAAGAAATCCTCGTTAACGTGTCTGCTGGGACTATTGTTCCAGCTCTAGCAAAAGCCGGCGTCATTTCCGAGGAGCCGCCCGGCACGGAAAGTGACTCTGACAGCGAAGAAGGGGAAACTGGCGTGTCTGATTTAGCGCAGCTGTTTTAATTCAGAAACAGAGGATGATGACTTTGATGGGTTTGATTAATACTTTGTAATAAATACTTGAATAAAGCACAAACATACTCATTTTAGCTCCCGCTCTATTTTTAAATACGCGGTAGAGGTATTTAAAGGTAGCACCGGTATATAAAACCAGCGCCCTATAGTCCGGTGCGCTCTTATGTGTGTGTTAAATACAGTAATGGCACACATAACTGAGACTGCGCCTTTTAGTACGGTCTGCGCCTTATGGTCGTGAAAATACGGTAATTTTTGATAATCAAACCGGGAAGTTAGATAATAATTTTTACACAAAAAAAAAGAATTTTTGATTAAAATGAGTTTGACTATGATTAATGGATAAAAACTTTGTTCTCGTTACCTGAACACAGGACCTTTATGACCAGATCAACTATTAAATGATGTGATTCCTCCATCTTTAGTGCATGAACGCTACAGAGCATTTTCCCCAGATATGTTTAAGCTGTTCGATATGTTTAACAAACTCACTAAACGGAACAAAAATACCCCTCAGAGCAGTTTCCTGATTCAAAACTTCCTCACTGAATCATTGTAATTCATACAGTTTTAATTGGGTGATAATGTAGCAGATGTAGCCTCTAAAAATAAAGCTGAGCGACTCGCTGCTGCTGCTGCAGTCTGACGCCGTGTCCCCGTTGCTGTGCGGCGCAGAGGGCAGCTGTTAACTGGGCCTGAAGGGCATAAAACTGCTGAAGGAGTCGGGATTAATGGGCAGCATCTGCACGTCTCAGCAGCTCCCAACAAACAACCACACCCTGATCATCACAGGCAAATAGAAGCAGCTTTACATCGGTTATAAAGGCTGCAAACAAGAGTCTGCAAAGAATTAAATACTCTTATTTAATCTAATGTTTTCATGTAAGCCACAGAACTTTCCTGTAAATCTCTGAGTTAAATAGCAAACAAACATCGCTTTCTAAAGTCAGCTGGACTAGAAATACCTGGAAAAGTAGTACGAGTCTTAAATGAAACCCATGGAATACTTTTAGGAAGCCTGGAACAATATCTTTCCATTTTATAACTCTCATAAGATGTCATCCGTACCATGTAAACATGGAGGTGGCAGCATCATGCTGTGGGAGTATTTTTTTTCCACCAGGATGGAGATAAATGCAGGAAAATCCTGGAGGAAAACCCTTTTAGATCTGCAGAAGATTTGGAACTGGTTTGGGTTAAAACCTTCTAGGACAAACAGCCTTATATATATTATATATCAGAACGGTGTAGTCAAAGTCCAAAGTTAAATCCAAGCTTAACTCTGGTTTAAAAAGGATGTTTGTTGAAGTTTTTCATCCAGTGTGACTAAGTTAACTTTTTTTCTATGTGGAGGAATTTTAGTTTAAAAATGTGCAGCCTATGATTAACTCAGAGAGGCCCTCCACACTTTTTAGATAAGATTATTTCTTATTTCCATTCTGTTATAAAATGATGCACTAGTTAGTTAGTTGATGCATCACTTAAGACGTCAATAAAACAAGCTCAGGTTTGTGATTGTAACGTGATCAAATGTAGGGAAGCTCTTTCTACATGGAGGATGCTTCCAAACATTAAAAAAAAGTTTCCTTCAGGTGAAGAAGACCTGGGGTGCGACTCTGACCACGCTGCAGGACATGACCGTGCTGGACGACTGCGACGTCTCCCAGAGCTTCACCCACAGCCCCTCCTCCGAGTCGGTCAAGTCCAGCGTGTCGGACGGCTACCTGAACAAACCCAGCCTGGCAAAAAGACGAGCCAACCAGCAGGAGACGGAGCTCTTCTACTTCAACGTGAGGAAACTGGGTGGCAGCCCGCCTGCCCTGGGTCTTCATGCAGAGCAACCAGAAAAAGGCCAATAAGCTGATTTTTCCTTAAAGTCTGACTCTAAATCAAACGGCTCTTTTAATTTTTTATGTAAATTAGGATAACCATGTGGAACCTTTTGGAAGGATAATTTATAGTTTTTTAATTCAAAAAGGAGGCATATGTGGTGGTAATTTAAAATTCTCTTTAAAAATGCCTATTTATTTGTTCTTTTATGACTAAAACATCATTAAATGAGCAGAATGACACCCCAGTAGTTCAATGCAGATGCATCTATAAGCCTGCAGCCTATTTTCCTTAATGTACGGGTCGGACGTTCCCTCGCCGTACTGCGGATGTGACATCAGGCCCTAAATTTATCTGTTCAGACAGTTTTATTCGAGTATCGACAGCATGGGGGGGGGTTGGGGTGGTCCAGCCTTAGAACGGCTCAAGAAGGAGAAAACAAAATACTTTTAAAGATAATAGTCAAAGCTGCTGGGAGTGTGGAAATAGAAAGTATTGCTGTAACGGCATGAGCTGAAATTCCCAACAGACATAAAAAGTCAGATTACACTCTGCAAAGTACGGAAGAGGATTAGGGCCAGTAGGAAAAAAAACGTTAACTGATTTTTTTATTTTATTTCAGTTTAGATTTCAGTTATTTCAGTTTAATCTCAGAATTTAGAGCTGAATTCAGACAATAAAAATGTCAGAATTCTGAGATAAAAGTCCGAATTCTGAGATTAAAGTCAGAATTCTGAGAAAAAAGTCAGAATTCTGAGAAAAAAGTCAGAATTCTGAGGAAAAAAGTCAGAATTCTGAGATTAAAGTCAGAATTCTGACTGAATTCTGACAATAAAAACATGTTAAACTGAAATAAAATTTGAAAATCAGTTAACTTTTTTTTTTTTTCAGTGGCCCTAATCCTCTTCCGAAGAAAAGAGCTCAGGGACAAAGATCATAATTTTTGGAGACATTGGAAGAGGATTAGGGCCAGTGGAAAAAAAAAAAAAAAAAACTTTACTGATTTTTAAATTTTATTTCAGTTTAGTATAGGAAAAAGTCAGAATTCTGAATTTTTTCTCAAAATTCTGACTATAATCTCAGAATTCTGACTGAATTCTGACAATAAAAAAAGTCAGAATTTTGAGATTAAAGTCAGAATTTTGAGAAAAAGTCAGAATTCTGACTTTTTTCCCATGTTAAACTGAAATAAAATTTAAAAATCAGTTAACTTTTTTTTTTTTTTTTTCAGTGGCCCTAATCCTCTTCCATAGCAAAGAGCTCAGGGACAAAGACCGTAATTTTTGGAGACACCTCTGACTGAAATGAACAATCACTGCTCCGTTTGGAAAAAGGAGCCTGTGAGCCTGAAAACACCTTCATTGCTTTAAAGCACGGGGGTGGTGACATCATCATAGGCTGAGACCAAAAGCATGTGACTCTGTTGCATTAGTTCTGAATCACACTTTGATTAAACTGCTGTAACAACCCAAAACATTTCACACAAGTCCCACAATTATAGGTCAGTTTTATTAAATAATAAAGACGTACGTTAACATCTGCAATTTGACATTTTTTAACAAAGACCTAAAATCATAAACGTTTGGTCTAATCTTAATGTCAGACAGTGAGAAATAAAAGGCGGATTATTTTATGAGGATTAACGTGTAGTTTTGTGTTTCCATTTACTGCCTGAAAATCTAATGAAACGGAAATTTTCAGTGTCTGACTTCATTTTACCAGTAATGAATGTTAAGTTTGTTATACTTACTTCCTAAACCGGCTGTAATTTATTTCTGGTGGTTTATTTCAGTTTTCCACCATTATCCAGGTCTGTTTCTGTGTGTTTCATCTGAAAAAGAAGGAGAAACGTTGAAGATTTCCTCTGGTATAAATATATATCCGTGTGTTTTTCTCTATTTTTCAAACCTCAGAAGTTTCGCGAGTATCTGGAGGGCAGCAATCTCATCTCAAAACTCCAGGCCAAACATGACATATTAAAGAAAGCCTTAGCCGAGGGTAAGACCGGCAGAACCTTTCTGATCTTCCAGGGCTTGTTGTAAAACAAACGATCTGCTTCTTACTTTTTAAAATGTGCTTCTTGTTGCAGGATATAAATCTGAACTGCTGACTACCAGGTGAGGCATCTTCTCGTGTCACAATGCTCATTATCTCTTCACGTTAATAACAAGTCTTGCTTCTCTTTTCCCACTTCACTGTGAACTCTGTGCCAAATGAGACTCTTATTTCTCTTTATCTCCTCTTCCTTTGCTGCTCATCGTAGTCGTGGGCGGAAGAACTCCCATAGCAAGCATCAGGTAGAGTTTCACCTCAGTCAGACCGGGGGGGGGTGGGGGGTCGCTCAGTTTTTGCAAATAGTTAGACGACAAATTCAGATTTGTGTACCTTTAATGTGAAAGGTTAACTGATCAAGCTGGGATTTCATCTGTATAGTGATTTATTTTTTCTCTAGTATGAAGTTTCAAGCAAAATGCTCAATGTTATTTTCTATGCCCAGAGAATTAAGGACATTAATGGAGAGAAAGGTTGACATAGAGCCTTGATTTGAACGCCATGTTTATTTGTTAAGATTCGTTAAACTGATGTGCAAAGCTTAGAAAGTACTTAGAGTATGAATCATTTCCAATAGTAACATTTTGGTAGTGGAGCTAAGGCTTTAAAATGCATACTAAAATTGGCCTGAAATGTATGGAGGATAAAAGTGCCAAAATTAAATAAATAAATACAGCATTAAATAAATAAATGTGTCATTCATTAATTAAAACCACGTCACTAGTATAAAGTGCCACAATTAAATAAATAAATACAGCGATAAACAATTAATTTAATTTTGGCTGAAATGGCTTTCCATAGCAGTGCATCAAAACCATTAAAAGAATCTGTCAAACTCACCCATCAAAGTTAGGGGGCGGTTATCTAACACCTGATTGGTCACCCTGCACATTAAGGCGAAACAAATCGATTACAGAGACTCGATTCGCGTTAACCCCGTTAATTAATTATTGACACATTTAATTATTTATTTAATGCTGTACTTATTTTATCCTCCATAGAAATGTTGCAACCATTTACCGTATTTTCACGACCATAAGGCGCACCGGACTAAAAGGCGCACTCTCAGTTATGTGTCCCATTTCTGTATTTAACACACACATAAGGCGCACCGGACTATAGGGCGCGTTTTTTTATATACAGGTACATGTCCTCTACTACCTTTAAATACCTCTACTGCGTATTTAAAAATACAGCGAGGGCAAAACTGAGTATGATTGTGCTTTATTCATGTATTTATTACAAAGTATTAATCAAACCTGGCAGCTGGTGAGACAGACACATCACAGATGACACAGCGCTGTGATCACTCCTAAATTAACTTAAAATCCTGAAACCTGCCGACGGAATATGTTAAGCTTTTATTACCCGGTATCCTGGTGCCTGCAGCTAAAAATTATTTAGATGAAAAACACCTGCCAGCAGCCGCGGTGAACGAAAGGATTTCTCCTGTCGGCGCACCGCTGGTATGTGGGGGTCTGGCGCCTCCGACAGAAATAGATAATCTGGATGAACTGACTGCAATTATTAAGTTTTCAGGTGGCCTTTCTCACTTAAAAACATATTAAAACTACTTTATTCCCACTGATCACAGCAAATATAGCTGCAAGATTAAGATTATTTAGATGAAAAAACAGCTGCCAGCCGCCGCGTGAAGAGGAGGAGGAGACGCAGCCCAGCCTGGCTGTTGAATTAAGTTTTCAGGTAGAAAAATAGAGCGGAAGCAAACCTGAGTATGATTGTGCTTTATTCATGTATTTATTACAAAGTATTAATCAAACCCATCAAAGTCATCATCCTCTGTTATCCTCAGCATTCCTCTGAATTAAACAGCTGCGCTAAATCAGACATGCCAGTTTCCCCTTCTGCGCTGTCAGAGTCACTTTCCGTGCAGCGCAGCTCCTCAGAAATAATGCCTGCTTTTGTGAAAGCTTGAACAACAGAGCCCAGCAGACACAGTCCATCTACAATCCATCCGCCAAAACGGTGGCGTAACTTGCCCTGGCGCTGCCTTCCATTTATCATGAAACTGTGGTCTCAGTCTGTCATCCATCGCTCCCGCGCGCCGCAGCAGCCTTACTGTGAGCGGCCGCTAAACCGATGTCGGCCGGTGGAAGTTCCTTTACAATCGGACCCCCGATAAGTGGCGAGCACAGCGTTCATTTGATTCATCTTTTTTTTCACATGCGGCTGTGAGATGGGCACGCAGCGATGGTGATGCGTGGAAAAAGCACCTGGTCTCCTCACATACACCTGCCTTTCATCATCTCCTCATCGATCCAGCCTTTTCATTTGCGTTAATATCATCAGAGCGCTGTGTCTCTGCTGTCAGCTCCCAGATCTGCTTCTCTGATTGGTTGATGCGGCGTCCAGCAGCAAAACTTCAATTTTTCCATCTGAGCAGCAGCAGCAGCGGCGTTGGCGGTCGCTGATGCTTAAGCGCTCCCGGCGTGCTGCACCAAAAGCGCGCTGCGCGTGGACCTTTTGCTGCACCTATATGCGGCGTCAACCATTGACTTTGCATGTAAACTACGCTGCTTCTTCTGCTGCACCTGCTGGGTCCGGTTCACACCGATGTCGAAGCGGTTGAACAGCCGAGCACAGCGTTAATTTTTTCCCCATGTTTTTCACATCAGCTGTGAGATGGGCACGCATGGAGTCACATATTAACAGCAATGGTGAGGGTGGAAAAAAAACACCTGGTGCTCCTTACATTCAGCCACTCTTTCATCATCTCCTCAATGAGGTGGTCTCAAAAGTCGCATGCTTACAACACACATAGCTGACCGCACACATAGGGGCGCACCGCACATTTTGAGGAAAAAGACGTTTAAGTGCGCCTTATAGTCGGTGAAAATACGGTAAAAAGAATTGTGGTAAGAAGTAAACGCAGGTGTCATCTGCATAGAGTGTAAAGTGTAACGGTAGGCCACTGTTACAATAAAAAATTGACAAAAACATGCTGCTCTTCCTGCTGTTTAGTGGATTTAAACTGGCTTGAAACGTCTGATTTTTTTTAAACACTAAAATATACGATTGAGAAAATGTTACAAAAATAATAACTGTTAGAAACAAAGTAGGAAACTGAACTGCTGCTGATGCAAATGGCAGCCATCTGTGAATACGGAAATTTGGTTTTCCGTTAGCAAAAAGTAGTATACTTGAAGTAAATTCTCTTAAGAATACTTAAGTATAAGTATAAGTTTAGAAAGTATACCGAACAATGTACTTTTAGTGTACTTGAAGTATTACTAAAGTAATACTTCTACGAATTGTTAAGTATATGAATTATAGTTTAGAATAAGTAAACTCTAAGTGCACTGCCTGATTTTAGGTATGAAATTAGTGCGCTGTTAGTATACTTGAATAAACTACTTTTTGCTAAGGGTTGTCCTGCTGTTTAAACTTTATTTCCGTCATTCCTGCTCAAATATTTAATCTTGAATCTATTAAATTTGAACTTCGGAGTAGAAATGTTAGCTTAGTTATGATTCTGCACCAAATGAAACGGTCTTGATGAACAGTTAAAGGAATTATTGCTGCATACAGCTTTCCGTACACCTGTAGTCACAACTAAGGCTTATGAAAAAATCTATATTAAGTCTGTGTTTGATCTTTTTATTGGAAGAATATAAGTAAAATGAAATTACAAGATTTGTTTTTTGGCAAAAATAAACATCTTAATCTATTTTTTTAAATAATATCTATTAGGGATGCGATATTGGGATTTTTGGCGATATCCGATATGCGATATTTTAAAACTCCTGTAGCCGATAACCTATAACTATACCGAGATGTTAAAGCTGGACAAAAATAAGTAGTCATTGAAAATAGCAGTTTTAGTTATCCATTTCTGACACTTAACTAAATAATATACTCAAATATATTTTCATATGATATGTTATTTGGGGATTTTTAAAAAGCAGCGGTATCGATCTGTACACTTTTCAGAATCTCGTGAAATT
>JAGKQL010000003.1:654830-671369 GCA_018398635.1 Cyprinodon brontotheroides | reverse complement strand
ATTTGCAAAATATCACGAGAGTTTGTAACAGAACGATGAAATTTCACGAGATTCTGAAAAGTGTACAGATCGATACCGCTGCTTTTTAAAAATCCCCAAATAACATATCATATGAAAATATATTTGAGTATATTATTTAGTTAAGTGCCAGAAATGGATAACTAAAACTGCTATTTTCAATGACTACTTATTTTTACATCCAGCTTTAACATCTCGGTATAGTTATAGGTTATCGGCTACTGCAGTTTTAAAATGTCATATTTGTATATCCGGATATCGGCCAAAATCCCAATATCAGTGCATCCCTAATAGATTTTATTATTTAAAAAAAATAGATTAAGATAAAGATAATTTGCCAAAAAACAAATCTTGTAATTTCATTTTACTTATATTCTTCCAATAAAAAGATCAAACACAGACTTAATATAGATTTTTTCATAAGCCTTAGTTGTGACTACAGGTGTACGGAAAGCTGTATGCAGCAATAATTCCTTTAACTGTTCATCAAGACCGTTTCATTTGGTGCAGAATCATAACTAAGCTAACATTTCTACTCCGAAGTTCAAATTTAATAGATTCAAGATTAAATATTTGAGCAGGAATGACGGAAATAAAGTTTAAACAGCAGGACAACCCTTAGCAAAAAGTAGTTTATTCAAGTATACTAAAAGTGCACTAATTTCATACTTAAAATCAGGCAGTGCACTTAGAGTTTACTTATTCTAAACTATATTTCATATACTTAACAATAGTATAGTCAAGTGTACTTGAGTACTACTTCAAGTACACTAAAAGTACATTGTTCGGTATACTTTCTAAACTTATACTTATACTTAAGTATTCTTAAGAGAATTTACTTCAAGTATACTACTTTTTGCTAAGGGTTAACTACGTTGACGTATTCACAGATGATTGCCATTTGCATCAGCAGCAGTTCAGTTTCCTACTTTGTTTCTAACAGTTATTATTTTTGTAACATTTTCTCAATCGTATATTTTAGTGTTTAAAAAAAATCAGACGTTTCAAGCCAGTTTAAATCCACTAAACAGCAGGAAGAGCAGCATGTTTTTGTACAATTTTTTATTGTAACAGTGGCCTACCGTTACACTTTACACTCTATGCAGATTTTACACCTGCCAGCGCTTACTTCTTACCACAATTCTTTTTACCGTATTTTCACCGACTATAAGGCGCACTTAAGCGTCTTTTTTTTTTCCTCAAAATGTGCGGTTAAGCCCCTATGGTGCGGTCAGCTATGTGTGTTGTAAGCTGCGACTTTTGAGACCACCTCTATTGAGGAGATGATGAAAGAGTGGCTGAATGTAAGAAGACCAGGTGTTTTTTTTCCACCCCTCACCATTGCTGTTAATATGTGACTCCATGCGTGCCCATCTCACAGCTGATGTGAAAAACATGGGGAAACAAATTAGCGGCTGTGCTGGCTGTTCAACCGCTTCGACATCGGTGTGAACGCGGACCCAGCAGGTGCAGCGGGTAGGGCAGCGGTTACATGCAAAGTCAATGGTTGGCCAGCGCATATAGGTGCAGCAAAAGGTCCACGCGAAAAGCGGCGTTTGGTGCAACACGTGAGGCGCAGCGATTATCGCGAGCGCACAAAGCCGCTGCTGCTGCTCTTCAGATGGAAAAGTTGAAGTTTTGCTGCTGGATAGCCGCATCAACCAATCAGAGAAGCAGATCTGGGAGCTGACAGCGAGACACAGCGCTCTGATGATACGATGTTACCGCAAATGAAAAGGCTGGATCGGATGAGGAGATGATGAAAGGCAGGTGTATGTGAGGAGACCAGGTGCTTTTTCCATCGCATCACCATCGCTGCGTGCCCATCTCACAGCCGATGTGAAAAAAAAGATGAATCAAATGAACGCTGTGCTCGGCCACTTATCCCGGGGGTCTGACAAAGGAACTTCCACCGCTCGACACCGGTTTAAGCGGCCGTTCACAGAAATAAGGCTGCGGCGTGCGGGAGCGATGGATGACGAGACTGAGACCACAGTTTCATGATAAATGGAAGGCAGCGCCGGGCAAGTTACGCCACCGTTTTGGCGGATGGATTGTAGATGATGGACTGTGTCTGCTGGCTCTGTTGTTCAAGCTTTCACAAAAGCAGGCATTATTTCTGAGGAGCTGCGCTGCACGGAAAAGTGACTCTGACGGCGAAGAGAGGGAAACTGGCATGTCTGATTTAGCGCCAGCTGTTTTAATTCAGAGGAATGCTGAGGATAACAGAGGATGATGACTTTGATGGGTTTGATTAATACTTTCTGTAATAAATACATGAATAAAAGCACAATCATACTCAGGTTTGCTCCCGGCTCTATTTTTCTCACCTTGAAAACTTAATTCAATAGCCTCTAGGCGGGCGCTGGCTCTCCTCCTCAGCGTGGCGGCTGGCAGCTGTTTTTTTCATCTAAATAATCTTAATCTTGCAGCTATATTTGCTGTGATCAGTGGGAATAAAGTAGTTTTAATATGTTTTTAAGTGAGAAAAGGCCACCTGAAAACTTAATAATTGCAGTCGAGTTCATCCAGATTATCTATTTCTGTCGGAGGCGCTCAGACCCCCACATATATCCCAGCGGTGCGACAGGAGAAATCCTTCGGTTCACCGCGGCTGCTGGCAGGTGTTTTTCATCTAAATAATTTTTAGCTGCAGGCACCAGGATACGGGTAATAAAAGTTTAACATATTTCGTCGGCAGGTTTCAGGATTTTTAAGTTAATTTAGGGAGTGATCACAGCGCTGTGTCATCTGTGATGTGTCTGTCTCTCACCAGCTGCCAGGTTTGATTAATACTTTGTAATAAATACGCCGAATAAAGCACAATCATACATTGTTTTGCCCTCGCTGTATTTTTAAATACGCAGTAGAGGTATTTAAAGGTAGTAGAGGACATGTACCTGTATATAACGCACGCGCCCTATAGTCCGGTGCGCCTTATGTGTGTGTTAAATACAGAAATGGGACACATAACTGAGAGTGCGCCTTTTAGTCCGGTGCGCCTTATGGTCGTGAAAATACGGTAAATGGTTGCAACATTTCTATGGAGGATAAAATAAGTACAGCATTAAATAAATAATTAAATGTGTCAATAATTAATTAACGGGGTTAACGCGAATCGAGTCTCTGTAATCGATTTGTTTCGCCTTAATGTGCAGGGTGACCAATCAGGTGTTAGATAACCGCCCCCTAACTTTGATGGGTGAGTTTGACAGATTCTTTTAATGGTTTTGATGCACTGCTATGGAAAGCCATTTCAGCCAAAATTAAATTAATTGTTTATCGCTGTATTTATTTATTTAATTGTGGCACTTTATACTAGTGACGTGGTTTTAATTAATGAATGACACATATTTATTTATTTAATGCTGTATTTATTTATTTACTTCTTGGCACTTTTTATCCTCCATACATTTCAGGCCACTTTTAGTATGCATTTTAAAGCCTTAGCTCCACTACCAAAATGTTACTATTGGAAATGATTCATACTCTAAGTACTTTCTAAGCTTTGCACATCAGTTTAACGAATCTTAACAAATAAACATGGCGTTCAAATCAAGGCTCTATGTCAACCTTTCTCTCCATTAATGTCCTTAATTCTCTGGGCATAGAAAATAACATTGAGCATTTTGCTTGAAACTTCATACTAGAGAAAAAATAAATCACTATACAGATGAAATCCCAGCTTGCCTTAATTCTCTAAGCATAAAAATAACACTGGAGCATTTTGCTTGAAATAATACAGAAAAATAAATCACTGTACAGATGGCACCCAGCTTTATCAGTTTACCTTTCATTAAAGGTACACAAATCTGAATTTGTCGTCTAACCACCCCCCCCCCCGGCGACCCCCCCACCCCCCACCCGTCTGACTGAGGTGAAACTCTACCTGATGCTTGCTATGGGAGTTCTTCCGCCCACGACTACGATGAGCAGCAAAGGAAGAGGAGATAAAGAGAAATAAGAGTCTCATTTGGCACAGAGTTCACAGTGAAGTGGGAAAAGAGAAGCAAGACTTGTTATTAACGTGAAGAGATAATGAGCATTGTGACACGAGAAGATGCCTCACCTGGTAGTCAGCAGTTCAGATTTATATCCTGCAACAAGAAGCACATTTTAAAAAGTAAGAAGCAGATCGTTTGTTTTACAACAAGCCCTGGAAGATCAGAAAGGTTCTGCCGGTCTTACCCTCGGCTAAGGCTTTCTTTAATATGTCATGTTTGGCCTGGAGTTTTGAGATGAGATTGCTGCCCTCCAGATACTCGCGAAACTTCTGAGGTTTGAAAAATAGAGAAAAACACACGGATATATATTTATACCAGAGGAAATCTTCAACGTTTCTCCTTCTTTTTCAGATGAAACACACAGAAACAGACCTGGATAATGGTGGAAAACTGAAATAAACCACCAGAAATAAATTACAGCCGGTTTAGGAAGTAAGTATAACAAACTTAACATTCATTACTGGTAAAATGAAGTCAGACACTGAAAATTTCCGTTTCATTAGATTTTCAGGCAGTAAATGGAAACACAAAACTACACGTTAATCCTCATAAAATAATCCGCCTTTTATTTCTCACTGTCTGACATTAAGATTAGACCAAACGTTTATGATTTTAGGTCTTTGTTAAAAAATGTCAAATTGCAGATGTTAACGTACGTCTTTATTATTTAATAAAACTGACCTATAATTGTGGGACTTGTGTGAAATGTTTTGGGTTGTTACAGCAGTTTAATCAAAGTGTGATTCAGAACTAATGCAACAGAGTCACATGCTTTTGGTCTCAGCCTATGATGATGTCACCACCCCCGTGCTTTAAAGCAATGAAGGTGTTTTCAGGCTCACAGGCTCCTTTTTCCAAACGGAGCAGTGATTGTTCATTTCAGTCAGAGGTGTCTCCAAAAATTACGGTCTTTTCACCCTAGCTCATTTGTATGGAAGAGGATTAGGGCCACTGAAAAAAAAAAAAAAAAAGTTAACTGATTTTTAAATTTTATTTCAGTTTAACATGGGAAAAAAGTCAGAATTCTGACTTTCTTCTCAAGAATTCTGACTTTAATCTCCAAAATTCTGACTTTTTTATTGTCAGAATTCAGTCAGAATTTACTGAGATTATAGTCAGAATTTTGAGAAAAAATTCAGAATTCTGACTTTTTCCTATACTAAACTGAAATAAAATTTAAAAATCAGTAAAGTTTTTTTTTTTTTTTTTTCCACTGGCCCTAATCCTCTTCCAATGTCTCCAAAAATTATGATCTTTGTCCCTGAGCTCTTTTCTTCGGAAGAGGATTAGGGCCACTGAAAAAAAAAGTTAACTGATTTTCTGTAAATTTTATTTCAGTTTAACATGTTTTTATTGTCAGAATTCAGTCAGAATTCTGACTTTAATCTCAGAATTCTGACTTTTTTCCTCAGAATTCTGACTTTTTTCTCAGTGAATTCTGACTTTTTCTCAGAATTCTGACTTTAATCTCAGAATTCGGATCTCTTTATCTCAGAATTCTCGACATTTTTTATTGTCTGAATTCAGCTCTAAATTCTGAGATTAAACTGAAATAACTGGAAATTTATAACTGGAAATAAAATAAAAAAATCAGTTAACGCTTTTTTTCCTACTGGCCCTAATCCTCTTCCGTACTTTGCAGAGTGTAATCTGACTTTTTATGTCTGTTGGGAATTTCAGCTCATGCCGTTACAGCAATACTTTCTATTTCCACACTCCCAGCAGCTTTGACTATTATCTTTAAAAGTATTTTGTTTTCTCCTTCTTGAGCCGTTCTAAGGCTGGACCACCCCAACCCCCCCCCATGCTGTCGATACTCGAATAAAACTGTCTGAACAGATAAATTTAGGGCCTGATGTCACATCCGCAGTACGGCGAGGGAACGTCCGACCCGTACATTAAGGAAAATAGGCTGCAGGCTTATAGATGCATCTGCATTGAACTACTGGGGTGTCATTCTGCTCATTTAATGATGTTTTAGTCATAAAAGAACAAATAAATAGGCATTTTTAAAGAGAATTTTAAATTACCACCACATATGCCTCCTTTTTGAATTAAAAAACTATAAATTATCCTTCCAAAAGGTTCCACATGGTTATCCTAATTTACATAAAAAATTAAAAGAGCCGTTTGATTTAGAGTCAGACTTTAAGGAAAAATCAGCTTATTGGCCTTTTTCTGGTTGCTCTGCATGAAGACCCAGGGCAGGCGGGCTGCCACCCAGTTTCCTCACGTTGAAGTAGAAGAGCTCCGTCTCCTGCTGGTTGGCTCGTCTTTTTGCCAGGCTGGGTTTGTTCAGGTAGCCGTCCGACACGCTGGACTTGACCGACTCGGAGGAGGGGCTGTGGGTGAAGCTCTGGGAGACGTCGCAGTCGTCCAGCACGGTCATGTCCTGCAGCGTGGTCAGAGTCGCACCCCAGGTCTTCTTCACCTGAAGGAAACTTTTTTTTAATGTTTGGAAGCATCCTCCATGTAGAAAGAGCTTCCCTACATTTGATCACGTTACAATCACAAACCTGAGCTTGTTTTATTGACGTCTTAAGTGATGCATCAACTAACTAACTAGTGCATCATTTTATAACAGAATGGAAATAAGAAATAATCTTATCTAAAAAGTGTGGAGGGCCTCTCTGAGTTAATCATAGGCTGCACATTTTTAAACTAAAATTCCTCCACATAGAAAAAAAGTTAACTTAGTCACACTGGATGAAAAACTTCAACAAACATCCTTTTTAAACCAGAGTTAAGCTTGGATTTAACTTTGGACTTTGACTACACCGTTCTGATATATAATATATATAAGGCTGTTTGTCCTAGAAGGTTTTAACCCAAACCAGTTCCAAATCTTCTGCAGATCTAAAAGGGTTTTCCTCCAGGATTTTCCTGCATTTATCTCCATCCTGGTGGAAAAAAAATACTCCCACAGCATGATGCTGCCACCTCCATGTTTACATGGTACGGATGACATCTTATGAGAGTTATAAAATGGAAAGATATTGTTCCAGGCTTCCTAAAAGTATTCCATGGGTTTCATTTAAGACTCGTACTACTTTTCCAGGTATTTCTAGTCCAGCTGACTTTAGAAAGCGATGTTTGTTTGCTATTTAACTCAGAGATTTACAGGAAAGTTCTGTGGCTTACATGAAAACATTAGATTAAATAAGAGTATTTAATTCTTTGCAGACTCTTGTTTGCAGCCTTTATAACCGATGTAAAGCTGCTTCTATTTGCCTGTGATGATCAGGGTGTGGTTGTTTGTTGGGAGCTGCTGAGACGTGCAGATGCTGCCCATTAATCCCGACTCCTTCAGCAGTTTTATGCCCTTCAGGCCCAGTTAACAGCTGCCCTCTGCGCCGCACAGCAACGGGGACACGGCGTCAGACTGCAGCAGCAGCAGCGAGTCGCTCAGCTTTATTTTTAGAGGCTACATCTGCTACATTATCACCCAATTAAAACTGTATGAATTACAATGATTCAGTGAGGAAGTTTTGAATCAGGAAACTGCTCTGAGGGGTATTTTTGTTCCGTTTAGTGAGTTTGTTAAACATATCGAACAGCTTAAACATATCTGGGGAAAATGCTCTGTAGCGTTCATGCACTAAAGATGGAGGAATCACATCATTTAATAGTTGATCTGGTCATAAAGGTCCTGTGTTCAGGTAACGAGAACAAAGTTTTTATCCATTAATCATAGTCAAACTCATTTTAATCAAAAATTCTTTTTTTTTGTGTAAAAATTATTATCTAACTTCCCGGTTTGATTATCAAAAATTACCGTGACATTTTCACGATCATATAAGCGCAGACCGTACTTCAAAAGGCGCGAAATCTCTCAGTTGGCGGTGTGCTATTACTGTATTTAACACACACGAGCGCACCGGACTATAGGGGCGCGTTTTTTATACCGGTGCTACCTTTAAATACCTCTACCGCGTATTTAAAACTAGAGCCGAGCTAAATGAGTATGTTTGTGCTTTATTCAAGTATTTATTACAAAGTATTAATCAAACCCATCAAAGTCATCATCCTCTGTTTCTGAATTAAACAGATGCGCTAAATCAGACACGCCAGTTTCCCCTTCTTCGCTGTCAGAGTCACTTTCCGCGGCCGGGGGCTCCTCGAAATGACGCCAAGCGTAGAGCTGGAACAATAGTCCCAGCAGACACGCTAACGAGGATTTCTTAACTTTTTAACTTTCTAATTAACTTTTTACCTTTTTTGTTAATTTTTTTCCAGCTTAATTACCAGTAGGTTATATATCATTAAGGGCTCATCTAATTGGTCAAATGCCAAAAATCAGGTGTGCAGCCATGTAGCAGGATCTTTTGCAGAATGGCTGGATATAGATCTAGTGCTTCTAGACCTCACTGAGGGACGAGGGGGCTAACTTACCCTATAAAGGATTAATGACTTTTCTTTTGTTTGTTCAGCAAATCTAAAATGTCTCCCTCCCTCCAGGGTACCATCATTCTCTGTTTCATCTCTGACCTCCTCGTTTTCAATCTTCAGGGACGCCAGGCGGTCTGGAGCTGAGTGAGGCGCTAACGAGAGCCCCGCCTGAACCTGGGGCTGAGAGGCAATCTGGGTCGCCTGGAGGAAGAGAAACGCATCATGACTACGGTGAGAAATCTGCAAAGCCTCAGATCTGAAACCTGATTAGTGTCATTACCTGTTACAAAACTTTATGATGATTGTTAGATATATATATATATATATATATATATATATAGAGGAAAATGGTGGATAATAACTTTTTATATTTTGTCTTTCTTCAAATGAAACTCATCCTACTGTGTCGCCCATGTGCTTAAACGGAAGCGGCGCGGCGGGCAAAAGGCAGTGGGGTAGAGGCCCAGCAGACGCTGCCTGTCGCGGCAGGGTCCAGGTTCTCCACAGCTCCTCTAGAACCCTCCAGGCCGGCCCCTCCTGAGGCTTCAAGGCTCAGCCCGGGCGGATAGGTAGGTCCTCAGAGCCCGCTCAGACTGAGTGGTAAATTCCTAAGTCACAGCACTAAGAAAACAGCAACACCACATCTTAGAAATCCTTAAAACTGTTAAAGCTATGATAACTGATTAATCCCGATAAAAAAATGGAATATTGATGAAAAGTCAGAACTAATTTAATGTTTTATTGTCATAATTAAAGAAAACTAACCTTAAAGTGTTTCTGGAAAAGTTGCTTTCGCTTGACTCTTTGGTTGCATTTTTTTAACAATTAACCAAACTTATTGTTAATTATAATTAATGAACCTTTGTATTCTAAATTAGTTTTTCTTTATGAAAAGACTTTAAAAAGGCTTATATAGACATTATGTGAAATAATTAACGGTAAGGCTATAGAACGGTTGACCTTTTCTACATCTTTAAATCAATAAAAACTGACAATTAAATCCTAGTTTCTGGGTCATCCATCCGCTTATTTCTAATCTGTAACCCCACTTCCATGTGGGAGTTCCCTGAAAGCTTTGTGCTCGTCCCTATGTTTACTACTATAAAAAGGTTTTAAAAATGAATGGCTCATTTTTTAATGTTCTAACACATTTCAGACAAATGGGAAGCTGGAAGTTTCCTTAATTTCATATTTTATTCGTATTATATAACATTAACAAGGATCCGCTTTATTTGGGCATTTTTACTTTCTTTAATGATTCTTTCTAAAAACAAATGATCTTAACCTCTTACACCCCTCAGGGGGTATAAAATAAATTTCTGCCTGACAAAAACACACAAAAGTAAATCCCTTATAGCCTCACAGCTATTAGATTTAAGAAGAAACTTTTTGGCACGCCTGTAGCTGCAAGATGTCATAGAATGGTTTTCTGCGTCAGCACCATTGTAGCTTTAACCCTGCCTGAAATATTAGGGACAAAAATACAAAAATATTTTTGTGTTTTGAACTCGCCAAAAATTTTCTTTCAAATAAAACATTGCAAAAACACTACCAAAATATTATTTATAGCACAAAAAAGTAGTGTAATAGACTTTCTCAAATCTAAATGTTGTGTAAAATATACCAAATTTGGACTCAATCAGATGAATCATATTTATTTTAGAATGGTATTAGTGAGAAATTTCTAGGCGGAGAGGCCATTTTGGCAATATTTATCCATAAATGTCACCAAACTGTGCCAATGTGTTTTTTTTACGCCAATACTGGGGGGTTTGTAAAATTACGAGGTCATCGTTGCAGCTGGACCCACCGGTGGGTCCGTAGGGTTCAAGGGGTTAAAGAGCTTCTTTTGAAGTTCAGCAGGTCATCTTTGATGTTACCTTGATTTTAATTTCTTCACTTTTGATTATTCAAAGTCATTTTAATTTTTAATGAAATAAATCAGCAGGTCATACTCAGACGATTATAGAATATATTGAAAAATGGAACCCAGCTGGTTGTTTCTTGTTGGATTAGATAATTTCGATTTAGGAAAAATAAAAAGATTACTATTGTTTATAACGAGAAATGATTTTTGAATTAACAAAAGCAGATCTAAAGAGTCGCAGCTTTTCCATAAACGGCGGCTTTCAGACTCACGCCGGCGATGTCGGCAGATCATGGATGTAGTATTTAAAGACGGAGGGGCGCTATTGCCTCCAGAGAGTCAGTAAATACTCATTTCTGGCCTTCAGTTTTAGTTTGTTCTCCCAGTACTTTGCCTTCCCTCTGAGAACAAGAACAATAAAATATTAAACATAAAAATCCATTAACAGTCATTATTTTACACCGCTCAGATGTATCCCTTCATGTCATAACTGTGTCACCTTCTCATCTTCTTCCATCATCCGGCGGCGCTATACGCTCTGGGTGACGCGCTCCTCTATGCAGAGGTCAACACGGCTCCATCCCCGCTTCGTCCCTGACAATGCCTTTTACACGCTTTCCCTGGCGCCCCCGCCCCCGGGCAAGTATTTGGCCTCCGCTGCTGAACATCTCCCGCTGGCCATGTGATACGCCTTCATCACCTAGGCAAATATCACAACGGTAGTTTTTGTAGTTAGGTTTCTAATTGGATAATCAGAGTCTCTCTATATTCTGCCTTAAAAACGTTGATAAAGTGGTCCCACTTACGCGTGTAGAGTTCGCTCAGGAAGCTTCATGAGGTCTTCCTGAAGGCAGGAGGATCTTTACTGAAACACAAATAACAAAAGAAAGAAAATCAACACAAGCTTGAAACATCTGCCTATGCAAGCAGACATTTACTCATGGTGCTCAGGCAGAGATAACCTGAGCCAAATGTTTAACAATCATTTATCGCCGAGGATTTACTTTTTATTCAGGATTTTTATAGTTTCTTTTTGCTTTGAAATGAAACATTGTGAGTAATGTGGAAAAAAGCCCCAACTCTTCTGGCTGAAGCTCCAACCTGTGACATTGTGCAAATAACTCAAGGAGCTCAAGAAGTAATTCAATGTTGACTACCGCAATATGACATTCGAAATACGGAAAAGATTAGGGTTACTGAAAAAAAGTTAACTGATTTTTTAATTTATTTCAGTTTAACATGGAAAAAAAGTCCGAATTCTGAGAAAAAAGTCAGAATTCTGATTTTTCTCAGAATTTTGACTTTTTTCAGAATTTGACTTTAATCAGAATTCCTGGATCTCTTACTCAGAATTCTGATTTTTCTCAGAATTCTGGACTTTTTTAGAATTCTAAGAAAAAGTCAGAATTTCTGGAGAAAAAGTCAGAGTTCTGACTTTTTCCCCATGTTAAACCTTGAAATAAAAATTAAAAAACTAAGTAACTTTTTTTTCTTCAGTGGCCCCAATCCTCTTCCTGTATTTTTCTGCAATTCTGGATTCATCTCTGACTTAATCTCACCCTAATGAATTCTGATAATAAAAAGTCAGAATTCTGAGATTAAAGTCTGAATTGTGAGAAAAAGTCTGAATTCCCGGAGAAAAAAAAAGTCAGAATTTTGATTTTTTTCTCAGAAATCTTTACTTTTTTTATTGTTAGAATTCAGCCAGAATTATGAGATTAAAGTCAGAATTTGACTATAACAAATAAAAAAAAAAACAGTTACCTTTTATTTTTTCAGTGGCCCTAATCCTCTTCCGTAGGAAAAAAATCTAAATCTACAGTAATTTTTTCTTAAAATAAGTGCATTTGTTCTTCAGTTGAGGAGGTGAATGAGACTTTGCCAATGGAACAAGACAATTTACATTTAAAACAAGAAAACACAATTGCATTGTCTTATTTCAAGTGAATTTTATATAATTATCTTATTTTAAGAGCAAAAATACTCATTCCATTGGCAGATCATCTTATTTACATTGCACTTAATTTAAGAGAGTTTTACGTATTGTGTAAATGATACACTGCAAAAACAATCTAGAAATAAGTAAAAATGTCTTAAATTAAGTGTATTTACCCTTAATTTGAGTGAGTTAATAAGATTATCTGCCAATGGAATGAGCATTTTTACTCTTAAAATAAGATAATTAGATAACATGCTCTGGAAATAAGAAAATGAAATAGTTTCTTTCTTATCTTAAATGTAAATTGTCTTGTTCCATTGGCAAAGTTTCTGATTTGCCTCCTAAATTCAAGAACAAATGCAGTTAATTTAAGGAAATTTTACTCATCTAGATTTAGATTTTTTCCAGTGATACATGCAGTATTTATAGCCCTTCCTTTATGCTCATCCTTGTGACGGTTTGAATATGGTGTCATTTTCTATTTCTTCAAACTGTAAAATCCTTGCAGCAACTAAAATGCTTTCTTTAAACCAAACTATGATGTTCCTCTTATATTTGGCAAATTTATGTTAGAATATTTTGCAAAAACATGTTGCAGTGCATGATGAGGTTTTGCATCTAAAGGCTGAAGTTTTCTGTCTTACATTCATTGTTGCCAGGTTGGGATGTTTCCCAACACATTGAGTATAAATTGTACCGGCTTTGTCTTAATACATCGAGGATTCACCACCTGTGTTTCTACTCGTGTCCTTTTTTTGTCATGATTGCAGTAAAAGAGGTGATTTTAATGAGAAGTAAAGTCCGCAGAGCTGTGCTGGTCTCGCTGTGGACTTTAATAAATTAAACACACGAGCAACCTCCTCTGCTGCCTCTGCAGTAACTTTAGCTCGGCCGTTCATTATTAATCTGTCTTCCGCTCTTCTTTTATTCATGCCAACTAAAGTGCAGCGACTGCAAGCAGCTCCTGAGCAGGCCCTCCATCACATCAAACTCAGCTCGGACAGGCGCCAAGAAGAGACATCCGGCGAGGGTGACCATGCGACGCCGATGGTCCGGTAGGCGGCTCTGGGAATGGGAGTCATCCATCCTGGGATTCCAGACATTTTAGCATAATGCAATATTGATGTTGCCACGCAATCCCTACCCTAACTGCTCAGCTGTTTAATGCATGAGTAAATGCGCAGAGCGGGAAGATCTAGCCCTCGCTCAATTATGAATTCATTTGTTTGTGAGCCGTCAAACCATTTATTCCTCTGATGCTCCTCAGCTGTTGTTTTGACCCCGCATGCTTAAAGACGCCCCTCACAGAAGCCGCAGTCGGCTATCTATATAGTAATAAAGTGCAGGAATCACTTTGAGGTTGGCAGGTCCTCTGGGGAAAATATTGTGTGCAAAAATATTAAAAATCCTCCAAAGTAAGAGAATAAAAACAGTCGACTTTAACATTGGTTTTTAAAATGGAAACGAAAAAATGCTTAAAGTCTCTGGTGGCAGGACTCCTTGAAAAGTAAAGACTCTGCAGACAGGGGTGAAGCTAGATGGGGGGCCAGGGGGGGCCATGGCCACCCATAGCCAATCATTACACTGCAAAATTTTTTTAATCTAAATAAGTCATTTTTTATTGCAATAAGTGCATTTTTCTTGAATTAAGGAGGTAATAAGGAAACTTTGCCAATGGAACAAGACAATTTACATTTAAGATAAGAAAACACAATTACATTGTCTTATTTCAAGTGCATATTATCTAATTATCTTATATTAAGACGAAAATTACTTATTCCCAGAGATGGGAAGTAACGAAGTACAAATACTTCGTTACTGTACTCAAGTAGATTTTTCTGATATTTTTACTTTACTTTACTACTTATTTTTATGGCGACTTTTTACTTCTACTCCTTACATTTTTACACAAATATCTGTACTTTCTACTCCTTACATTTTAAAAAATTGGCTGGTTACTTTAGTTTTGAATCATTTCAATGGAGTTACCGTTATTATTTTTCACGTCATCAATACCAAATTCAATCTAATTGGATGGGAATCTACGTTACATTTGACGCACCACTACAAGATGAATCGACAGATTCGGCGGTATTCATTCGCGGCAAATCATTGCAGCTTGGTGGCGGTGGCGTTAGCATAGTAGCATGGACGACGAGATGATTGAAAATGAACACAACGGAGATCTAGTCCTATTGGCAGACATCCATTTAAAATGTAGGCAATGGCATGAAAAAAGTGGTTTCTACTTTTACTTTTATACTTTAAGTAAATTTACAAGCCTGTACTTTGTTACTTTTACTTGAGTAAAGAAGTTTAATCAGTACTTCCACTTTTACCAGAGTATTTTTTAACACAAGTATCTGTACTTTTACTCAAGTACGGAAAGTGAGTACTTTTGCCATCTCTGCTTATTCCATTGGCAAATTATCGTATTTACCTGCTCAAATGAACGGAAAATACACTTAATTTAAGACATATTTTCTCATTTTTAGTTTTTGCAGTGTAGCCACCCCTGTTGCCACCCCTACCATGTATTTCCTTCTAAGTGGAATATTCAAAACATTTTAATTCTACATATATTAACAATTACTTGACAACAATAACACTGTAGTTAATTATGCACATCAATATACTAACATTAAAAATGATAAGCACAGAATTTAAGCAGAAATGAATTTTGTGTTTTATGGGTTAAAGAGAAAAGATGCGTCTCTGCAGGTCCTCTGGGAATCTTCCATGAAATCATAGATCAATATCTTTTTTAATAAAAATTTATAAATATAAATAATCAATTTATGTAGATATTAGTACATTTAAATATCAATTTTATGCAGAATGATTATTGATAAAAGTAGGTAAGTAATGACAATGGAAAAGATGTTCGCCCAAAACTAAAACCTGAAATAATTTACCTTTTATTCAGAAAGCACGGATGTTTGAATATATATTGGTCTATTTGTTAGCAAAGACTGTGGGAAAATATAGTTTGTCTTTATTTAGAAAATATGGATGTTTTGCTCGTTAATTTTCCTGTTGGAACAGTGGAGATTGACCCAGAGGTTCTGGCGCCTATTCATTTTTGGCCCCCCTCAGTGTACATTAGTTATTGCCTGGCCACCCTTGTAAAAATGTTCTGGCTATGCATCGGTCTGCAGAGTAAAGATAATAGTAAAACTATCAAAGAAAAACGGATAAAAATGCAAATATATTAAAAGAAGCCCCTATGTAAGAGTAAGACAAAAGGATTGAGAACTTTTACATGTATGCAAGTGAAAAAGACAGCTCATAGAACTAAAGATGACAGATTTCTCCTCATTGAAAACATAAATATTAATCTATTGAATCACTTCACCTGCAGGGTTATGATGCAACAGGAATGAAGGACACAACACAATCAAATCTAAAACTGACGACTACTTAGAACGAAAGATTCACAGGTAAGAAAAAAAAAAATCTTATTCTTTTATCCTCTGCTGGTAATATTTAAGGGAAGTCATATTTGAATGTCAAATCATTCTGGCTTAAAATGTATATAAATGTACTCTTTATCAGACCATATTATCCCAAAATTTAGAAAATTTGTATAAAAAAAAAATCCTGCCTTAAAATCTGTGTTTTTTTCACTATCTCATTCAGGCCAGTTAGTTCTACGTCAGCCTGAACACCTATGATATATCAACGGTCATCTGTCAATCAAATTGTTTCGGTCATAGCATCTTGATTCATATGTCGCAGCTAATATACGCAACGGTTGAAATAAGAATCTTTGCATAGTAGTGGTGACCGTTACAGGTGTAGAGTTGGAGAGCGAATTGTTGGCCGTTTCTCAGTTCACTAGAACGCGACTACGGAATAATAGAAAATAAAAAAAAGAATTCAAATTCATTGTCATTACACTTTCACAAGTACAGAGCAACGGAATGAATTCTCTGCATTTAACCCCTCCCCTTGGGGAGCAGTGGGCTGCCATTGTGCGGCGCCCGGGGAGCAGTGTGGGGTTAAGGGTCTTGCTCAGGGACCCAGAGTGGCAGTCTGTGAGAGTGGGGGATCGAACTCACAATCTCAGGATTCAAAGCCCTATGCCCTATCCACTAGGCCACCACTCCCCCCTGACGTTAGCCCTTCTGCAGCGGGCACGGCTAACGTGAGTCCCCCTGCAATGGGCAGGGCTAACGTTAGCCCGTCTGCAGCGGCCAGGGCTAACGTTAGTCCGTCTACAGCGGGCAGGGCTAACGTTAGTCCGTCTGCAGCGGGCAGGGCTAACGTTAGCCTGTCTGCAGGGACCAGGGCTAACATTAGCCCGTCTTCAGTGGGCAGGG